>JXTB01000178.1:127327-143238 GCA_002914805.1 Parasponia andersonii | reverse complement strand
TTTCTATGTTTACTCTTATACTGATTGCATTGGAATGTCATCGCAGATAACAGGGATCGACCCATACTCACCAGAGAGCAGCTCGCAAGGATATATAAAATCAACGACCTTCCAATTGAGGAATTTAATTGGAAGGTACTAGGTACTTCGAATAACCTGATCGCTTGTGGTCTGCTTCCAAAGGGAGCCGCGCTCCCAGACCCTCCGGTTCTCTCGTCTAAGCCATCGAGCTCGAAGAAGAAGCCAAGGAAAAGGACGGATTTAGGTGCCTCGTCTTCAAGAATTAGAAAACGAAAAGCACCAGCCATACCTCCATGCTCAGAACTTTCATCTCCAGAGATAGTGTCACCACCAGCTCCTCAACCAGCTTCACAAGAAGAAGGTAATTACACGTTCATTCTAATTACCCTTATACTATATCTCCTCGCTCACTAACATATCTGTACAGAGATGGTCATCAGTAGCGGCTTGCGAGCACCACCTTCAACTCTCGGGTCTATGGCAAAAACTAAAACACCCGAGAGTACCCCGCCATTGAAAGGGAAAGAGAAGGTCGACAGCTCGAAGAAAAGAAAAGTTGCATTCGAGGACTTCCCAGCAAGCTCGCCTCCAACACAGCCTCAGCCAACAAGTCACCCTGAACCACCCACCGAGGTTGCCACTTCTTCAGAACCAATCTTAGCAGATAAGGGTGAAGAGCTCTTCGCACTCCTCAACCAATTAGCAGAGAAGGCTGGTATGAGTGCAGCCTTCATTGATCGCTTCACATCTGAGGAAGGTTGGGAGCGGATGAAGCGACGTTCTGCCAAGGTTGCTTTTGGATCTGCGATGAGGATACTGGCTAATGTAAGCTTTTCTATCTTCTCCTCAAGTGTATTCTATTGGTGTTAATAATTAGACTTTTTATTTTTTTATTTTTTTTTTAGACTGCGGCTGCTGCTGTCCTGATGCACGACCCGGTTTTCGAATGCTTGGAGAAGGCTGAAAAAGTTGATGAGATAACGCAAGCGTTCGAGAACTCGGAGAAGGCTCGGGAGGAGGATAGAACGGCCGTCAACTTGGAGAAGCAGCAGATGCTCGAGGACCTGGCCAAGGAGAGACTCGCCAAGGAGAATCGCGAGGAGAAAGTCAAAGAGCTCGAGAAGGTCATTTCTGAGCATCCGGATCGCATCAGGGAAGTGACCACGGAGGCGGTTCACAAAGCTATCGAGGAGTTCAAGGCGACCGAATTCAAAGAACTCGAAGATAAAGCTAGTGATATCGCCTCATTGACTATCATCTTCAACATTTTCTATGAGCATCCGGATTTTGACTTCTCCATTCTTGGCGAGGACGTGGTCGAACTCGTGAAAAACTAGAGGGAGGATACCGCCAAGGCTGGGGATAGCGGCGCGAGCCCTTCTGCATAACTCTTTTTTTTTTTATTATTTTTAGAATAATGCGGGCTTGGTTCCCCTTCTAATCTGTGCATGTACGGGTGACTTTCTTTTAATAAATATTATTTTTCCTTATATGCTCCTGCAAAACAATGAAAACACAACAGTAATTTTAACTAAGTAGTCAATCACAGGTGATTGATCAGTACACTTTTAGCGATTTGAATCCCACTAACTTAAAACGAGTTTTAAGCATTAGGATAGGTTAGGTCGCTTAAGAAAATAGTCAATACGAGTGATGCAAACTCTAACTGTATTTCAAAAGTTCCATGTCAAAATAAAACATAGCAATATATCACTTCGAACAATGAACATTTTGCTTAGTTATTTTTCTGTTCAAGGAGGGAAATTGCGTAATACGACATGCTGAGGCATGAAGCGAGGAGAAAATCCTAGGATTTTAAGGAGATTCAGATACTTCGACGATCTAAAACCCCGTCTCCTCTAAATGGATGTTTGCATAGTCCCTTAGGAAACCAGTAGGAGATAACATTCTGATCCCACTACTCCCCGAGTTTTATGGTATCCAAAAACTACCATAAAACTATAAAAGACGATCGGAAACGAGTTGAAGTAATAGCCGAAGAAGTATTATTGACGAATATTAATAAAGAAGATACAGTAGGCTGTTGAAGATAACATGAAGATTTATTGATAATAACGACGAAGTTGTTCTGCATTCCAGGCATGCTCGATCTTTTGTCCACCGATGCAAGCTAGGTTCTATGTCCCAGGTCGAATGACGTTATCAATAACATAAGGTCCTTCCTAAGAAGGCCCAATAGCACCGTGTTCTCTATTATTAGGTAGAACTCGTCAAAGGACAAGATCTCCAACTTCAAAATATCTACCTTTGACTTTGGAATTATAATATCGAGCAGTGCGTCGTTGATATGATGCAATTCGGAGCTGAGATTGTTCACGCCGCTCTTCTAAAAGATCGAGTTCAATTCTCAGCAATACATCATTCTGATTTTGCTTATAAACAGATCGCCGTAGGGAGCCCGCACCAATTTCAACAGGGATCATCGCTTCATATCCATAAGCCAAAGAGAATAGACTCTCTCCAGTAGTGGTTCGTTGTGTGGTGCGATAAGCCCATAAAACTTCTGGAAGTACTTCTAGCCAAGCTCCTTTATGCTCCTCCAGTTTTGTCTTTATATTCTGCTTGAGTATTTTGTTTATCGCTTCAACCTGCCCATTGGCTTGTGGATGAATAACAGCGGAGAAACTCTTTTTGATGCCCAAGTTATTGCAGAAGTCACGGAACTCATCACAGTTAAATTGGTTTCCATTATCAGAAATTATGGTATGTGGTATACCATAACGACAGATTATAGATTTGTAAACAAAATCTATCATCTTCTTTGCGGAGATGGTGCTCAAGGCCTCGGCTTCCGTCCATTTTGTAAAATAATCGACTGCGACCACCGCATACTTCAAACCACCTCGCGCTAATGGAAGCATCCTGATAATATCAATTCCCCACACAGCAAATGGCCATGGACTAGTAATTGAAGTTAAAGGAACATGTGGTTTTCTAGGAATGGTCGCAAACCGTTGACATTTGTCACATCTCCTAGAAAATTCCAATGTATCTTTCTTCATAGTTGGCCAAAAGTACCCTTGTCGAAGAATCTTGTTTGCAAGCGCTTGCCCCCCAGAATGATTTTCACATATTCCTTCGTGAATTTCCCTCATAATATAGCGTGCTTTTTCATCATTGACGTACAATAATAATGGCGAGCTGAAACTCCTTCGATAAAGCTTACCATCTTGGATGACATAGCGAGCTGCTCTCCTGCGAAGCCGCCTTGCATCGTCTTTATTCTCAGGGAGATCGCCATTTTGTATATATCGCATTATGGGATCCATCCACGACGTTTCTTTATCAACTGGCATAATTACTTGGGGTTCGACCTCGATGCTTGGTGATAGAAGAAATTCAACGGGAACTACCTTCAGCAGTTCTGCATCTTTCGTCGAAGCGAGCTTAGCAAGTGCATCTACCCGGATATTTTTAATGCGAGGAAGAAGTTGAATGTTATAAGTGTCGAACGTTAAGAACAACTGCCGCACCTTCTCCAAATAGGCCATCATTCTCTCTCCTCTCGCTTGATAATCGCCCTTAACTTGACATACGACCAGTTGGGAGTCGCTATACACTTCAATTATCTCGGCCTTCATTTCCTGTGCGAGCTTTAGCCCAGCTATCAGTGCTTCGTATTCGGCCTCATTATTCGACGCTGGGAATTTGAAGCGAAGCGCATAATGAATGTTGTGCCCTTTAGGACTGATTAAAACTATGCCCGCACCTGCTCCATTTTCATTTGATGACCCGTCAACATAAATTTTCCACAACTTTGATGTATCTGAGGCGGGTTTTTCGAGTACTCCCGTGGGAAGATTGACGTCGTATATAAATTCTGCAATAAAATCTGTGAGGGCCTGCCCCTTTATAGCAGTGCGAGGTTGAAAATTGATGTCAAATTGACTCAATTCAACAGCCCACTTAAGTAGCCGTCCTGACGCCTCAGGTTTCTGTAAGACCTGTTTCAACGGGAAATTCGTGAAAACCCGGATGGAGTGAGCATGGAAGTAAGGTCGAAGCTTTCTTGATTCAATGACGAGTACCAGCGCCAATTTTTCTGGATATCTGGTTTCAGTATCAAGTAATCTCTTACTTACATAATATACCGGTCGTTGAATATTTGCCTCCTCGTGAATTAATGCGGCACTGGTTGTATACTTAGAAACAGCGAGATATAGGCATAATTCTTCTCCCGGATTTGGCTTCGACAAGAGTGGAGGAGAACCCAAGTGTTTTTTCAATTCTTGGAATGCCTGCTCGCATTTCTCCGTCCACTCGAACCTTTTTGATTCCTTTAACACCTCAAAGAAAGGTTGGCATTTATCAGTTGATCTGGATACAAACCGACTCAGAGCAGCTACTCTTTCTGCTAGGCTTTGCATATCCTTGGGTTTACGAGGAGATTGCATATCAATCAACGCTTGTATCTTCTGAGGATTTGCTTCGATTCCTCGCTGATTGACCATAAAACCCAGAAACTTTCCAGATCCTACTCCTAATGCACACTTCTGGGGATTTAGCTTCATCTGGTATCTCCGGAGGATTTTGAACATCTCATCTAGGTGCTTGATGTGATCTTCAGCTTTCTCCGATTTGATTAGCATGTCATCGACGTATACCTCCATTGTCTTGCCAATTTGCTTTGCAAACATCATATTGACAAGACGTTGGTAGGTTGCTCCCGCGTTGATAAGTCCGAAGGGCATCTTTTTGAAGCAGTATAACCCTCGATCAGTGATGAACGAGGTATGTTCCTCATCTAGCTCGTACATGGGGATTTGGTTCTATCCTGAATAGGCGTCCATGAAACTTAAAAGTTCATACCCCGACGTCGCATCTACAAGCTGGTCGATTCTCAGAAGAGGGAAGCTATCCTTCGGACATGCTTTGTTGAGATCGGTGAAATCAATACACGTTCTCTACTTCCCATTAGGTTTTTTTTACCAAAACCGGGTTTGCAAGCCAGTCAGGATAGAAAGACTCTCTTATGATCCCGATTTCGAGCAGCTTCTCCACCTCTTCTTTTAATGCAATGTAGCGTTCTGGATTCATGGCCCTTCTTTTCTGTCGTACAGGCTTCTTTGTCGGATCTATGTTAAGACGGTGGGATATGATCCTTGAATCAATCCCTACCATATCCGAATGTTGCCATGCAAAGACATCCAAATTAGACTTCAGAAAAGCGACCAATGAAGCTCGCACAGGTCCTTGAACCTCCGTTCCAATCTTTAAAGTCCTAGAAGACAGATCGAATGATAAATCCTCCAAATCTTCAATGGGTCCAGTTCTGATCTCTTCACCTATTTCTCGAGGATTGAAGTCTTCACTGGTCGTTTCGATTGACGCTTTCACTGACGGTTCGACTGACGCCTTATCTGACGATCTGACTGGAGCTTCGTTCGCTGCCTCGACTGACACTTTGTCCGCTACCACGACTGACGCTTTGCCTGCTGCCACGACTGATGCTTTGTCTGCTGCCACGACTGACGCTTTGTCCACTGCCACGACTGATGCTTTGCCTGCTGTCTCGACTGACGCTCTCTCCGGCAGGTGGACCATCATTGTGCGAGATGTCGCATCCTTTGCTACAAGTTTTAGCGAGTTGTTATAACATGTCCTCGCATCATATTGATTTCCTCGCACCTCGCCTACCCCTTGTTGGGTCGGGAACTTCATTGTTAGATGGTAGATCGAGGTGACGGCTTGAAGTTCCCTTAATGTCAGTCTTCTCAGTACAGCATTGAAGGCAGAGGGACAATCTACCACCAAAAACTGGGTCATTATCGATGAAACCCTTGGAAAGGTGCCAACGCTGACCATCAGTTCAATCATGCCCATAGGCATCAGGCTGTCACCAGTGAAACCATAGAGTGGAGTGGTTGCAGGCTTCAGGTTGCTCTCATTCAACCCCATCTTCTTAAAGGCGTCGAAGTACAGGATGTCCACAGCACTCCCGTTATCGACCAATACTCGCCACAACTGTGTGCTTCCACAGTTAATTTTTATGACCAGCGCATCATTATGCGGATAATGGACCTCCCTTGCATCCTGTTCTGTGAAGGTAATGTCCATATCCGGTACTCGTTGAAGGTTGCATGGTCACTGCTCAAGATGCATGATGTTGATCAACAGTTGCTGTCGAGCTTCTCACGCATATCTGTCCTATGCTCTCTTGGAATCTCCTCCAACGTGCGGACCTCTGAAAATAGTTCGCACCTCGCGCTGAATTTCTGGAGGTCGCTGTTGGTCTTCTTCTCACCTTTCGTCGTTCTGCCTGGTGTACTGCCGCAATCACCCCTCTCTAATCAGCCTTTCAATTTCATCCTTCAGGGTAAAGTAATTATTAGTATCATGCCCAATATCATTGTGATATTGGCAGAATTTGTTGTGGTCGCACTTTGTCCTGTCCCGCTTCATCAGTTCTGGTTGCCAGAATCGCTCCTTCTGGTTTGTGACTGCATAGATATGATCTATGGGCACGTTCAATTCAGTGTGATTGTTAAACGTCATGGGAGCTCTTGAAATCTCCTGCCTTTTGGGTCTAGGCTGATTTTCATTCGTCTGTTCATTATTCCTTTTGTTTTTCTTATTACCGTTTTTGTTGGTAATGACCGCATCTTTAGCCGCATCTGTCCTTCCTTCTTTTTTAGTCTTTTGAAGATTCTCGCGCGAAGATTCTAACCTCAGATGCCGACCAACTCTTCGGTAAAAGTCTTCAAGAGTTCTACACTCTCGTTCAAGTAATTCCTCCCAGAGTTTAGTTTCTGGTTGCACCCTAGCCATCATGAGAGTTAGAACTCCTCCTTCAGGTGGGTTGTTGACCTTTGCTAACTCTGAGGTGAATCAATTGAGATAAGACCGTAGAGTCTCCTCTGGACCTTGTCGGATCGCAGACAAACTAACAAGTGGATCAGTGAAATTCTTTGCAGCTTAAAACTGTCTCAAGAATGCCGTCTGTAATTGTTGCCAGGACGAGATCGAGCCGGATTTGATTCCTCGGATCCACTTCTTTGCTGCTCCCGAGAGAGTTACAGCAAAACATCTGCAACGTGCATGATCATTGACACGATGTAATTCCATCAAGTCACTGAAGTGATCCATATGGTCCTGTGGATCAGTTTTCCCATCGAAAGTGTTAATGGTGGGAAGTCTGAATCCAGTGGGAAGGGCTGCAGCTCGAACCTCCTCACTGAATGGTGACTGACGATACCCATCAGCGAGCTCATCATCCCAACCAGCAAGTACGTCTAACGCGATCCTTAAATTGTGAACATCGACATTCAGAGGGAAAGCATCATCCCTCGCTGGCGGCACAGGCGGCCTTCGTTCGTTATCCTGATGCATAGTGTTTTGGTCAGGTAGAGTCTTCTGTGATCTATGAGAGGAATCCAGTGAAATAGTGCGACGAGACCGACTTTGGTCGTTATGATGCGATACAGATCGATCATGACTACGTCGTTGCTCCAAATACTGTCTTATGTCTGCAGGATCTTGCCTCGACTCTCTGCTGATTCTTTCGAAGACGCTTCTCGATGGTCGTCCTTGTTCGCCGCTCAAGCGATCTTGACTATTAGTGGATTTATGAGAAGATTGTACACGATCACGGTTCGTACTTGAACTCTCCGTACCAGATTCTGGAGGCAAGTTTGCGACCTTGCCTTTCCCTTTGGAGATGCGATCTTCATGACGCTCTTGCTGAGTTCTTGGCTGGCCGCATCTTCTCGTCTCTAGGATCTGTATTCCTTTCTCAGGTAATTGAGCAGGACGTTCTTTGGGACGTTCGTGTTGTGGTGGGGTCACCATCTGCCCTTCAGCAAGTCGTCGCAGGGTGTCATTGATCTGGTTAGTGACTTGCTGAAGGTTCACCAGTATCTCTTCCATACGATCCTGTCTCTGGGAAAGGTTTTCTGTTGCAGTCATAGTAGGCTGATCCGGAACAGGGTCTGCCTGTGTAGTAGCAGTACTTTGAGGTTGGTTTTGGCTAGTTCCGGTGACTCTGGTAGTGTTTCTAGTGTTTGCCATTATTAAAAAAGTGGAATTTGACAAACTTTTCCGCCAGAATAGCCCTCCTTCTAGCGCCAATTGTTGATGAAGGTTTTATCAATAATAAATTTAGAAAAAATTAAGAGATACGGCTTGTGTAAGTTGGGTTATAGTTATAAAGAGAGAGAATTTTATAGTGGTTCAGCCCCGAAAAAATGAGCTTACGTCCACTTTTTTTTTACTATTTTTATGGAGAATTACAAGCATTCAAAGTTACAATGTCTCGTCCGGAAATCTCTCTCCAACTGGAAGGCAGAATTTCAAAATCTAAAAATTGGAGAGTTGGAAAATTGGAATCCCCCGTCTAAAACATCGAGTTCCCTTTATATAGGTGGGGGTAACCCAATGTTCCTAATTGTGAAAACGAGTAACTATACAATTGAATAATATAATTCAAGTAATAACATAATTGGATAACCACTCAAAACGGGTAACTGGTCGATCATAAATAGGAGACTTCTGTTTCCCTTTCCTTGCAGGTTTCCTGAAGCAGAGACTTGTTTCCCTTTTCTTTCGAAAGAGGTCGCTCACAACCTATACAGAGAAGGTCGCACATAACTTATGCAAAAGAGGTCACACGACTACACGGAGGAGGTCGCATATAACCTAAATGGAAGAGATTGCACATAACTTACACAGAGGAGGTCGAACTTAACCCTTACCTATGCGACCTAACATAGGATTTTAGACTGCACAACACCTTCGAACCCGTTTCGGCAGCCTCTCCAACGTCATCATCAAAACCCTCTAAACCATTTTTCGACGTTTTCATCCCCTCCGCGGCAGCCATAGAAAACGACCCATCTGAGGCCGTTTGAAGCCACACAACCCTAGACTATGGCCGGTCGTCTTTGGAAACAAGCCAAGCCTGAAACAGAGCCCTGTTCTAGAGTGAGCATCAGCAAATGCAGCAGTTTCTGGAGGCCACGGCTCCAGAGACGAAGCGGGGAGTGACAGTCGAAGCGCGTCTCTTGGCTTGGGGTCTCAGGCGAGTCCCGGTCGAAGCATGGAGTCCCGATTCTCTATGGCTTGGGGTCCAAGGCGGCGAAGCTTGAGATCCACTAGGGTGTTCTCCATCTCGTGAACTGAGATGAGCGTTGGAGAGAATATAGTTAGTGTTGATGGGGGTTTCGTCGACAATAAATTTAGAAAAAATTACAAGACTTTGCTTATGTAAATTGAGTTATTAATCAAAGCAAATAAAGAGGCATAGGATTTTATAGTCGTTCAGCCCCGAAAAAGATGAACTTACGTTATTATTTTTCATTATTTTCTGGAGAATTACAAGCACTCAAAGTTACAATGTCTTGTCTAAAAAGTAGAAGAAAACAGTCTTTAAAATTCCTTTTGCTTCTCTAGATTCGAAAAATATAATCTATCTCTCTATGTTCTTCAAAGTTCTAAAAGTCCAAGATCCCTCACCGAAACATTAAGCTCCCTTTATATAGATGAGGGTAACCCAATATTCCTAATTGTGAAAATGGGTAACTATACAATCAGGTAATACAATTTGAGTAACAACGTAATTGGGTAACCACTTAAATTGGGTAACTAGTCGAACTTGAAAGAGACTTTTGTTTCCCTTTCCTTGTAGGTTACCCGTTTGACGAAGCAGAGACTAGTTTCATTTTCTTTCAGGTCGCATATAACCTATTCGGAAGAGGTCGCATGCAATACTTTCGGATGAGGTCGCACATAATTTATGCGGCCTGACATAGGATTTTAGACCGCACAACAATTGCCCCCCAGCTCCATTAGTTCTTTAGGACAAAATGGAGCTTCCTTTTAATGTTAGTGAATGCGAACTTAAAAAATGCGATGTCACGACCTAGACTTGAGATCCTTGAAGAGTCGAAGAGTCGCCAGATCTCAAATCTCACATTTCTCAAGATTGTGCATACCTTTTTCTAACAGACGAAAACACGTGTTGACTTTTCTAAGAAAGATAGCAGAACTCGAGGAGATCCAAGGATATCGATGATGCCAACCATCATTTTTAAACCAAATCTTTTCAAATTTCGAAAGATTCTGATTATCTTTGGAAAAAATCAAATCCTGCGTGAACTTTGGCCTTTAGATCTGAAAATCAAATACCTTGATCTACGGCTGTGATTTAGCGGTACTCGAGGTATAAATATCGGAAATCAATCTGCTTCTACTTCTTCATTACAGACTCTTTCCATCTTTCTAAAAGTCCCGAAGTTTTTCAGAGAACCCTACAGCGCCATTTCAGCTCGCACAATTCCAATATCTTTTCCGACGGAGTTCAGACCATATGTCAATCCCTCCGCTTCCGAAGAAAGGTTAGTTTATTCCTTCTCTCTTATTGTTCTTCATCTGTTCTCGGAAAAACAGTTTCAATTTCTAGGAATAGAAACACATCCCATATTCGAACGAACTGAAATGAGAATTTTTTTTAATCCCCCTTTACTGGTTCATAGAGTAGACTCACTAGATAATGGTCAAAGACAAACTCGTGAAAAGAGTTTCTAGGGTCTGATACCATATTTTATTTTTTGACGAACTGCTTGAACAATTTTTATGAATCCGTAGACCTCTTAGAAAAAATCGATGAGCTTGCTTGTCAGTACAATCCTAGGATGAATCCCCAAAGTTCTAGTGTAGTGAAAATCCTTGATGCTTGCATAGGACTAAATCCATCCATCTTTCTTTTCAGATATCTAGTAGTGAGGATTTTAGGGAAGAGAATGCATTTTTTGGAGAATCTGACTCAAGTGTTAGCTCCATAAACCTCGAAGACTACCTTGAGCTAGAACCCGAGGTAGAAATAACAAGGGTCAAGCAAAGTAGTCCTCGCATAGGCGATCTCCCTCAAGACCAGTGGCCCCGTCATATCAGGGATGCCCCTGCCTTTTCATCATACTATTAATACGTAGAGGAGAATTGGTCATGTACCAATATAAGGACGAGCTGCACATCGAACAAACTCAGCAAAATCGTAAGCAGCTATAGGATCGCCATACCTCTTCGCCTACCCATAGAATTCAACCGTCCACACACACCACCACGCGGACTTGCTTCTTTTCCGAAGCAGTTCTCAAGTATAGTGTCCACCTCGCACTTCATCCGTACATAAAATCGATTATTGACTACTATGGGGTCGTCCCTTTCCAACTGACTCCTAATACCTATAGATATATGGTAGGTTTGTATATATTTTACCATAAATTAGGTTTAGAGACCCCTTCTCCTGAAGAGTTCGCTTGGTTTTACCAAGTGAAATCAAACCAGTCAAATCTTGCTTCTTTTATGCGAGCAAATGGTCGAACCAGGCAATAAAAATGATCTACGGGGTTCGCAACAACATGGAAAAATGGAAAAAAATCCATTTTTCCACTTTGACTATGCGGATAATGGCTTCTTTTAAAATCTCGGTAGGTAGTCTTCCAATTTATCACCTTTTTCTATTTTGTTACTTTTATACTGATCGTATTCTAATGTCATCGCAGATAACAAGGAACGGCCCAGACTTTCCAAGGAATAGCTCGCAAGGGTATACAAAATCAATGATCTTCTAATTGAGGAATTTAATTGGAAGGTATTAGGTACTTCAAATAACCTGGTCGTTTGCGGTCTGCTTCCAAAGGGAGTCGCATTCCCAGACCCCCCGGTTCTTTCGTCTAGACTTTCGAGCTCGAAGAAGAAGCCAAGGAAATAGACGGATTTAGGTGCCTCGTCTTCCAGACCTAGGAAACGAAAAGCACCTGCCACCCTTCCAACATCAGAACCTTCATCTCCAGAAACAACGTCACCACCAGCTCCTCAACCAGCTCCTCCATAAGAAGAAGGTAATCGTATATATATATTCTAATTACCTTTGTATTACATCTCCTCGCTCACTGACATATCTGTACAGAGATGGTTATCGGTAGCGGCTTGCGAGCACCACCCTCCACTCTCGGATCCATGGCAAAAACCAAGACACCCGAGAGAACTCCATCAAAAGGGAAAGAGAAGGTTGACAACTCCAAAAAATGAAAAGTTGCCTTCGAGGACATCCCAGCAAGCTCGCCTTCGCAGTCTCAGCCAACGAGCTATTCCGAATCACCTAAAGAGGCTGCCACTTCTTCGGAACCGATCCTGGCAGATAAGGATGAAGAGCTCTTCGTGCTCCTCAATCAATTACTAGAGAAGGCTGGTATAAGCGCAGCCTTCATTGATCGCTTCACATCCGAGGAAGGCTGGGAGCGGATGAAGTGACGATCACTGTCAGATGCTTCTGCAAAATAATGAAAACACAACAATAATTTTAACTAAGTAATCAATCACTAGTGATTGATCAGTACACTTTTAGCGATTTGAATCCAACTAACTTAAAACGAGTTTTAAGTGTTAGGATAGGTTAGGTCGCTTAAGAAAATAGCCAATACGAGTGATGCAAACTCAACTATTTTTCAAAAGTTCCATGTCAAAATAGGATATAGCAATATATCACATCGAACAATGAACATTTGGCTTAGTTACTTTTTTGTTCGAGGAGGGAAATTGCGTAATACGACATGCTGAGGCATGAAGCGAGGAGAAAATCCTAGGATTTTAAGAATTTCAGATACTTCGACGATCTAAAACTCCGTCTCCTCTAAATGGACGTTTTGCATAGTCCCTTAGGAAACAAGTAGGAGATAACATTCTAGTCCCACTGCCCCCCGAGTTTTATGATGTCCGAAAACTGCCATAAAACTATAAAAAGATGAATGGAAACAAGTAGGAGATAATATTCTAATCCTACTACCCCCCGAGTTTCATGGTGTCCGAAAACTGCCATAAAGATGAATCAAACCAAGTTGAAGTAATAGCCGGAGAAATATTATTGATGAACAACATCGAATGACGAAATAATGAAGATACAGTAGGCCGTTGAAAGTACATGGAAGATAAACATGAAGATTCATTGATAATAACGACGAAGTTGTTCTGCATTCCAAGCATGCTCGATCTTTTGTCCACCGATGCGAGCTAGGTTGTATGTCCCAGTTCGAATGACGTTATCAATAACATAAGGCCCTTTCCAGGAAGGCCTAAATACACTAGCACCATGTTCTTTATTATTAGGTAGAACTCATCAAAGGACAAGATCACCAACTTCAAAATGTCTACTTTTGACTTTGGAGTTATAATGTCGAGCAGTGCGTTGTTGATATGATGCAATTCGAAGTTGAGATTGTTCACGTCGTTCTTCTAAAAGATCGAGTTCAATTCTCAGTAATACATCATTCTGATTTTTCTCATAAACAGATCGCCCTAGAGAGCCCGCACCAATTTCAACTGGGATCATTGCTTCATATCCATAAGCCAAAGAGAATGGACTTTCTCCAGTAGTGGTTCGTTGAATGGTGCGATAAGCCCATAAAACTTCTAGAAGTACTTTTGGCTAAGCTCCTTCATGCTCCTCCAGCTTTGTCTTTATATTCTGTTTAAGTATTTTGTTTATCGCTTCGACCTACCCATTGGCTTGCGGATGAACAACAGCAGAGAAACTCTTTTTGATGCCCAAGTTGTTGCAGAAGTCACGGAACTCATCACAGTCGAATTGTTTCCCATTATCAGAAACTATAGTATGCGGTATACCATAACGACAGATTATAGATTTGTAAACAAAATCTATCATCTTCTTTACAGAAATGGTGCTCAAGGCCTCAGCTTCTGTCCATTTTGTAAAATAATCGACTGTGACTATCGCATACTTCAAACCTCCTCGTGCTAATGAAAGCATCCCGATAATATCAATTCTCCAAACAGCAAATGGCCATGGACTAGTTATTATAGTTAAAGGAACATGTGGTTTTCTAGGAATAGTCACAAATCGTTGACATTTATCACACCTCCTAGAAAATTCCAATGTATCTTTCTTCATAGTCGGCCAAAAATACCCTTGTCGAAGAATCTTGTTTGCAAGTGCTTGCCCCCCAGAATGATTTCCACATAATCTTTCATGAATTTCCCTCATAATATAGCGTGCTTTTTCATTATTGACACGTAATAATAATGGCGAGCTAAAACTCCTTTGATAAAGCTTTTCATCCTGGATGATATAGCGGGCTGCCTTCATACAGAGTCACTTTGCTTCGACTTTGTTCTCAGGAAGATCGCCATTTTGTATATATTGCATTATGGGATCCATCCACGATGGTTTTTCGTCAACTGGCATAGCTACTTGGGGTTGGACCTCGATGCTTGGCGATATAAAAAATTCAACAGGAACAACCTTCAACAACTCTGCATCTTTTGTCAAAGCGAGCTTAGCAAGTGCATATGCCTAGGTATTTTCAATGCGAGGAAGAAGCTGAATGTTATAAGCAGTGAAGGTTGAGAACAATTGTTGCACCTTCTGCAAATAGGCCATCATTCTCTCTCCTCTCGCTTGGTAATTGCCCTTAACTTGACAAACGACCAGTTGGAAGTCACTGTATACTTCAATCATCTCGACCTTCATTTCCTGTGCGAGCTTTAGCCCAGCTATCAGTGCTTCATACTCAGCCTCATTATTCGACGCTGGGAATTTGAAGTGAAGCGCACAATGAATGTTGTACCCTTTAGGACTGATTAAAACTAGGCCCGCACCTGCTCCATTTTCATTCGACGACCCATCAACATAAAGTTTCCACAACCTTGATGTATCTGAAGCGGGTTTTTCGAGTATTCCCGTGGGAAGATCGACATCGTATGTAAATTCTGCAATAAAATTTGCGATGGCCTGACCCTTTATGGCAGTGCGAGGTTGAAAATTGATGTCAAATTGACTCAATTCAACAGCCCACTTAAGCAGCCGTCCTGATGCTTCAGGTTTCTGTAGGACCTATTTCAATGGAAAATTCGTGAAAACCCTGATGGAGTGAGCATGGAAGTAAGGTCGAAGCTTTCTTGATGCGATGATGAGCGCTAGCGCTAATTTTTCCATCTCTGGATATCTAGTTTCGGCATCAAGTAATATTTTACTTACATAATAGATAGTTCGCTGAATATTTCCCTCCTCGCGAATTAATGCAACACTCGTCGCATGCTTGGAAACAGCGAGATATAAGCATAATTCTTCTCTTGGGTTTGGCTTCAACTAGAGTGGAGGAGAACCCAAGTACTTTTTCAACTCTTGGAATGCCTGCTCGCATTCTTTCATCCACTGGAACCTCTTTGATCCTTTCAATACTTCAAAGAAAGGTTGGCATTTATCGGTTGATCTAGATACAAACCAACTTAGTGCAGCTACTCTTCCAGCTAGGCTTTGCACATCCTTGGGTTTACGAGGAGATTGCATATCAATCAACGCTTGTATCTTCTGAGGATTTGCTTCGATTCCTCACTGATTGACCATAAAACCTAGAAATTTTCCAGATCCTACCCTGAACGCACACTTCTGGGGATTCAGCTTCATTTGATATTTTCGGAGAATTTTGAACATCTCATCAAGGTGCTTGATGTGATCTTCGGCCTTTTCCGACTTCACCAACATGTCGTCGACATATACCTCCATTGTCTTGCCAATTTGTTTTGCAAACATCATATTGACAAGATGCTAGTAGGTCGCTCCTGCATTGATAAGTCCGAAGAGCATCTTTTTATAACAGTATAACCCTCGATCAGTGATGAACGAGGTATGCTCCTCATCTAGCTCGTACATAGGGATTTGATTGTTAGGGAATAACCTCCCCAATAGACACACAATAGTGGAAGCGATAAAATAAATGAATAGGACACACAAAATAAGCGTGGTTCACCAAATTGGCTATATCCACGGAGCTGCTGCAGATTTTCACTATTGGGAGAAAAAGAACCTTTACAAGTGTTTACACTCAACACTCTCAACTCACACCCCAGACCCCGAA
>JXTB01000178.1:91787-123808 GCA_002914805.1 Parasponia andersonii | reverse complement strand
AAAGTCTTGGAAGACATGTCGAATGATAAGTCCTCCAGATCTTCAATGGGTCCAGTTCTGACCTCTTTGTCTATTTCTCGAGGATCGAAGTCTTCGCTAGTCGTTTCGATTGACACTTTCACTGATGGTTGTGACTGACGCTTTATCTGATGGTTTGACTGATGCTTTGTCTGACGACTCGACTGGAGCTTCGACTGACGCTTTGCCTGCTACTTCGACTGACACTTTGCCCGCTGCTTCGACTGATGCTTTGCCCACTGCTTTGACTGACGCTCTCTTTGGCAGGTGGACCATCATTGTGCGGGACGTCGCATCCTTTGCTACGAGTTTCAGCGAGTTGTTATAACAAGTCCTTGCATCATATTGGTTTCCTCGCACCTCGCCTACCCTGTGTTGGGTCGGGAACTTCATAGTGAGATGGTAGATCGAAGTGACGGCTCAAAGTTCCCTCAGTGTCGGTCTTCCCAGCACAGCATGAATGAGAGGGGCAATCTACTACCAAAAATTGGGTCATTGTTGTTGAAACCCTAGGATAGGTTCCAACGTTGACCATTAATTCAATCATGCCCATAGGCATCAGGCTGTCACCAGTGAAATACAGGATGTCCATAGCACTCCCGTTATCAACCAATACTCGCCACAACTGTATGCTTCCACAGTTAATTTTTATGACCAATGCGTCATTATGCGGATAATGGACTTCCTTTGCGTCCTATTCTGTGAAGGTAATATCCATGTCCGGTACTCGTTGAAGCTTGCGTGGTCACTGCTCAAGATGCATGACGTTAGTTAATGGCTGTTGTCGAGCTTCTCGCGCATACCTGTCTTGAGCCCTTTTCGAATCTTCTCCAACATGCGGTCCTCCGAAGATAGTTCGGACTTCGCGTTGAATTTCTGGAGGTTACTGTTGGTTTTCTTCTTGCCTTTCGTTGTTCTACCTGGTGTACTGCCGCAGTCGCCCCTCTTTAATTAGCCTTTCAATTTCATCCTTCAAGGAAAAGCAATTATTAGTATCATGCCCAATATCATTGTGATACCGGCAGAACTTGTTGGGGTCGCGCTTTGCCCTGTTCTGCTTCATCGGTTCCGGTTGACGGTATCACTCCTTCTAGTTTGTGACCACATAGATATGATCTATGGGTGCGTTTAACTCAGTGTGATTTTTGAACCGCATTGGAGCTCTTGAAATCTCCTACTTTTTGGGTCTAGGCTGATTCTCTGTCAGCTGTTCATTATTCCTTTTGTTTTTTTATTACCGTTATTGCTAGTAATGACCACGTCTTTAGTCACATCTTTCCTTCCTTCTTTCTTTGTCTTTTGAAGATTCTCACGCGAAGATTCTACTCTCAGATGCCGACTAACCCTTCGGTAGAAGTCTTCTAGAGTTCTACATTCTCGCTCAAGCAATTCCTCCTAGAGTTTAGTTTCTGGTCGCCACCCGGCCATCATGAGAGTTAGAACTCCTCCCTCAGGTGGGTTGTTGACCTTTGCTAACTCTGAGGTGAATTGATTGAGATAAGATCGTAGAGTCTCCTTTGGACCTTGTCGGGTTGCAGACAAGCTAACAAATGGAACAGTAAAATTCTTTGCAGCTTGAAACTGTCTCAAGAACACCGTCTGAAGTTGTTGCCAGGACGAGATCGGGCTGGATTTGATTCCTCGGAACCACTTCTTTGCTGCTCCTGAGAGAGTTACAGCAAAACATCTGTAACATGCATGATCATTGACACGATGGAGTTCCATCAAGTCACTGAAGTGATCTATATGGTCCTGTGGATCAGTTTTCCCATCAAAAGTATTAATGGTGGAAGTCTGAATCCAGTAGGTAGGGCTGCAGCTTGAACTTCCTCGCTGAATGGCGATTGACGATACCCATCAGCGAGCTCATCGTCCCAACCAGCAAGTGCGTCTAATGCGATCCTTAAATTGTGAACATCGACGTTCGGAGGGAAAACATTATCTCTTGCTGGTGGCAAGGGCGGTCTTTGATCGTTATCTTGATGCATGGCGAGTTGGTCAGGTAGAGTCTTCTGCGGTCTGTGAGAGGAATCCAGCGAAATAGTACGACGAGACTGGCTTTGGTCGTTATGATGCGATACGGATCGATCATGGCTACGTCGTCGCTCCAAGTATTATCTTAGGTCTGCAAGATCTTGTCTCGACTCTCTGCTGATTCTTTTGAAGATGCTTCTCAATAGTCTTTTTCGTTCGCTGCTCAAGAGATCTTGATTATCAGTAGATTTATAAGAAGGTTGTCCATGATCACGATTAGTACTTGAACTCTCCGTACTAGATTCTGGAGGCAAGTTTGCGACTTTGCCTTTTTCTTTGGAGATGCGAGCTTCATGATGCTCTTGCTGGGTTATTGGCTGGTCGCGTCTTTTTGTCTCTAGGATCTGTATTCCTTTCTCAGGTAGTTAAGCAGGACGTCCTTTGGGACGTTTGTGCTGTGGTGGGGTCACCATCTGCCCTTCAGCAAGTTGTCGCAGGGTGTCATTGATCTGGTTAGTGACTTGCTGAAGGTTCACCAGTATCTCTTCCATGCGATCCTGTCTCTGGGAAAGGTTTTCTGTTGCGGTCATAGTAGGCTGATCCTGAGCAGAGTCTGCCTATGCAGCAGCAGTGCTTTGGGGTTAGTTTTGGCTAGTTCCGGTGACTCTGGTAGTGTTTCTGATGTTTGCCATTATTAAAAAAGTGAATTTTTGACAAACTGTTTCGCCGGAATAGCCCTCCTTCTAGCGCCAATTGTTGATGGAGGTTTTGTCAACAATAAATTTAGAAAAAATTACGAGATGTGGCTTATGTAAATTAGGTTATTAATCAAAGCAAATAAAGAGGCAAAGGATTTTATAGTGGTTCAGCCCCGAAAAAGATGAGCTTACGTCCACTGTTTTTCACTATGTTTTAGAGAATTACAAGCACTCAAAGTTACAATGTCTTGTCTGGAAAGAAGAAGAAAACAGTCTTTAGAATTCCTTTTGCTTCTCTAGATTCGAAAAATATAATCTATCTCTCTATGTTCTCCAAAGTTCAAAAAGTCCAAGATCCCTCACCGAATTATTGAGCTCCCTTTATATAGATGAGAGTAACTCAATATTCCTAATTGTGAAAAAAGGTAACTATACAATCGGGTAATACAATTTGAGTAACAACGTAATTGGATAACCACTTAAATTGGGTAACTGGTCGAACTTAAAAGAGACTTTTTTTTCCCTTCTCTTGTAGGTTACCCGTTTGACGAAGCAGAGACTAGTTTCTTTTTCTTTCGGGTCGCACATAACCTATTCGGAGGAGGTCGCACATAATTTATGCGATGGAGGTAGCACATAACTTATGCAGTAGAGGTCGCATGCAATCCTTTCGGATGAGGTCGCACATAATTTATATGGCCTGACATAGGATTTTAGACCGCACAACAGTTGGTGACGAGAGAAAGGAGGGCGATGGTAGAATGTAGTTGATAACGAAGGTTAGCTCTCTGACAGGGGGAAGAGTTTTTTAGATTTTTTTTCCCCCTAAATTAGACTAAAAAAGTCATTTTGAAAAAGTGGATTAAAAACGTCAATTGCTCTAAAAAAAGACCTAGATGTGTCAATGAGAATGATTTCCCTCTAATTTTTGTTTTATTAATTTTCTTGATAGAATGAACAATTAGTTAATTTATCCTTGACTTTTGCTATCAGTATATATTCTCTCTCATTTTTCACTCTACATTCAAATGCTATTTAAATATCAAATTGCTGTTCTTGCTTTACTCTCTATATCCTAATACTCTTAAAATATTGTTAATGATGAGGATAAAATTGTCTTTGATTTTTAAAGAGTCAAATAAATACATTAATTTATTTTTTTCTCATTCGAGGATTCCTAATATTCCTAATAGCTAATTTTTTTAATAATTAAATAAATGAAAAAGTGTTAAAATAACATTTTTACATGATAAATAAAAAAAATGGCAATTTTTGAATTTAGATTAGTATCATAAAATATGTTTAGAAGCCATGTCCCAAAAAGTATATAATTTCATGCTTAAAATAAGCACCATGTCTACAATAAAGCTGCAACAAAAGATTACATCTAGTGCAACAGATACCAAGTTCTGCATCAAAAAAAATTGGAAAAAAAAAATATCTATGTTAGCTTTCCAATCATCTCGAATAGGAGCTCTAGGTGGTCTATAGGAAATAGAACGTTTTAATGTTGATGATGTGCTTGCATGATGGTCCAGCATATGTTCAAAACAAACAATATCTAAAATTTTATAGTACCATTATATATTACATATATCATGAGATACACTACAGTACACTCAGACAATATACTACTTTTATTAAAAATTCTATCAAAGCTGGCTAGCACCACGAAAAGCACAACTAGTTCATATAACTATATGAGTAATCTATATAACATTTTATAGATATACTAAACATAATTTTCTTCCAATTGATAGATTTACATTTTGTTTTGTCTTCAAGCCAAATGTTTTTTCAGTCTGAGGCTTATCTTTTGTTTGCTTAGTTGGAGTAGGATTAAATTGGGAAACCAGAAAGGCTACCCCCATATTGGCCAGATCTTCGCTCATTGTAGGCCACCAAGATGGGATCCATGTTGGCTGTACATAGGACTGGAATTTGGCTACCGTTTGTCCATCAAAATCTCTAGTATGGTGAGGTATGTCATGGCCTATATGGGGCTCGGGTTGTTTAGATGGAGTAGCAACATTATGGCTACTGTTGGGCTTGGGCTTGACCTACAAAGACAATTGAACAATATGGTCAATGAACAATTAAGCGTACACTCAGTTTAATTGAATAGGAAAAAAAAAAAAAAGGAAGAAAACAGCTCACTCATAATTATACCTGTTTTTCCAAACTAATCTTTAGTCCTTTCTATTACATGTCCTTGCATTATGGCCTACTTCCCGACACTGAGAACAAGTGATTTTCCCATGGTGTCCTCTTGAAAGCTTGGTAGCAGTGGGCTGAACCTCATCAACAGACTTTGTTCTTAACTTTTTGGGCCTGCCAGGTTGTTTGAGCTTTGGTGGAGGTTTTAAAGGGGCCAATCCAGTTTTATACCAATACTGTTCCTTCCTAATCCCATGTAAAACATGTTCGTAAGTTTTTATATATGTTGACTTCAAGTAACAACTGTCAACGTAGTCTTCAGGATGCTTGCCTTCATCATAAATAGTAGCTACAACATTCTCACATGGTATCCCTGTCAAATCCCATCTCCTACAGCTACAACTTTTACCAATCAAGTTCACAACAGCAATAGATATGTTATTCACTAAAATCTGGAATTCACCCATACCATTGAGATTGATAGTTATCACTCTTTTCTTTAGCTTCCTCCGGCAACAAACTGACCCGAGGGCCAATATCTCTAAACCATTTGTCCACATACCTTCTTCTATTACCCCATCTCCATGTAAGCATCAACTGATTTTTCTCCAGCATTGCAAAAATGGGAAGTGCCCTAGCCTCCAAAATGCTTTTCTCTCCATTAAATGATTCACATAAATTGTTTAGTAGCATGTCACACTCGCTCCTGTTCGAAAAATGAGACTTTGTCCATTGTTGTTGTGGCTTATTAATAAGCCAGGCATGAGCTTCTTCACTAATTTCTTTGATTTCCTCCATAGCAACTTCAAAATCTTGGACATTACTTGACTTTGCTGCCTTCCATAGTTTGACCTTCACCAATTCTCCTTTGAACTTCAATTGGAAATTGGCATAGAGATGCCTAACACAAAACCTGTGTTCTGGTTTTTCCCACACATTACCAATAGCCTGCACCAACCCTTTTTGCTTATCTGACATGATAGTAATGGCATTACTGTTGTCCAAATCCAAGTCTATTTTAAGAATATCAGGAAACCACAACCATGATTCAAAGTTCTCCTTCTAAACAACGGCGTAGGCAATGGGGAAGTAACTATTGTCAGCATCAATTCCCATTGCAATTAGAAGTTGATGTCTGTGGTAGGACATTGTATGACACCCATCCAATCCAACTAATGGTCTACAACCAGATTTCCACCCCCTTTGCAAGCTGCAAAACAAATATACAGCCTCTTGAACACAGGGCTCCCATCATTGTCCATGTCATTCTCTATGAGAATAGTTGAGCCAGGATTAGTTCTTCGAAGCTCTTCTGTATAATCCCATAGTTTTCCATATTGCTCCTTAAGTGACCCTTCAAGTAAATACTTTGCATTCCTTTTAGCATCGTAAACTACATTCTTGATTAGTGAAACAACAAAGTCTTTCTTCACATTTGCAAGAAAATCTCCAAGAGAAAACTGCTTCCCTGGCTGCAGGCTGTCCGTATAGATTTTTGCAACCCAAGTAGAGGTTGTGTTGGAGCGGTTTCTCACCAATCGTCCGCGTGTCTCGAACTGCTGATACTGGATTCTCCAACTGTCCACGTGTCCTTGCTGTCTCAAAACTCTCTGAACTCCAAGCAAAATCGGAGAGGCGGGAGTGGCTACCTGCAAAGACTCTCCGATGCTTAAGTCAGTGGTTTTCTTTGCGTTTTTTGGTAGCAAGGAGAAAAATATATCAGTACGAATATCTATCTGTTTTTTTTGTGTTATTTTCTACATGCCCCCCTCGGGAACGCATGGCTTCAATATATGTAGCCCTCAGATGGCGAGTAGCGTGGTTCTCTATCTGAGGGAAAAAATTGAGTACCTTTCACCTCAAGACCTTTTTTTTCTACCGTCACGGGCCGAGATCTCTGTGATCTCTTCTATGCTATCGTGGCCTGATTTTCGCCGCCTCTTACTGCTGCAATCTGTCAGGAGCGAGATTTGGGCAAATCGCCGTTCTATCAGGACGGCTTATCCCTGCGCGCACACCTACCCAGAAACGCATTAAATGCTCTGTTCGGGTCTGGAGCCGGGGGGGCTGCTTTCAATTGTACCCAGTCTGAAGACCCTTGGGGCTTCCGACCCCTACAACTGTTGAGGTAGGGGCCGCTGTTCCTAGACAGCAGACCCTTGGGGCCTCGGACTGCCAGCTGTCGTAGTTGGGGTCTGACTGGCTGGGCCGTCTGGGATCAGTATGGGGACCCTGGGGCTTCTGACCCCTACGTTTGGAGGACCCAAAGGCCGATGGCGAGATCACGTGCGATCCGCGTGGTCCTTCTTGTGGTACAAGGTTCAGGAACGGGCCCCACAGGTTGCATTCTTGTTGTTTACACTTCTACCACAAGCATGCTTATTCACATACGTCTTCACTTGGAGTGCTGGGTTATCTTTCTCAAATGTGGAAGCATGTAAAACCCAAGGGCAATCACCATCATTAGGAAGCAAGCTAATCATTTTTCTCACATCGTCATTGTTTTCTAGCTTCACTCTATGAGTTAATCCCTTTCCACCAGGAACCAAACACCAAAATTCACAATCCTCTTCAGACCCAATTACATTTTGAATGTCAACAAATGTCATAATAGTGATTATACTAGGATTACAATCACTTAATTCAAGACAGAGCCCACCATGATATCCCGTTTCTTTATTGATTTCCTTCAATTCATCTCCGTGGTATATCTTCATTTTTATAGGTTTATTCCCTGTTTAATTTTTTTTTAAAAGAAGTACCCAATATTTATCTTGAAACACCAAAACTGCAATATTTTGAAGAAAGATAACAAGATGGTCATTACATTTCACAATTAAATGTATCTTTAATTGAATAAAAGTATGAACTCCATACTTACACTTAAAAGAAAGCGAAAAAAGACTAGTAATTTTGGAAACAAAAATTTATTTATCTAACTGATCCACTTCACCTTCTCGTTATTCTTTGCCGTATATATTTCCCTTTTTTTTTTGAAAAAAAAGGTCATTGTTACAGTATATGTATCTCTGTCCTGAAAACATAGTCCTCATGCGGCTACAGTTGTGAGACATCACTATTAAGTCAAACAATAAATATTACAAATCTGGACACTACGATGAGTATGACTCCTATTATTTCTTAGTCTACAAATGAGTCAGCGAGATTTAAGTAATACTCTGTTGCATTTTTTTCTATTGTTCCCTTTTGTAAACATATACATGATGTTCCTTTCAAGTTAACATTAAGCAGTTTTATTAAAAATATAATATATGCATATATATACCAAATAGATCAAATATAATTAGATAGTACATCAACCGACACTTTTACAGAGTGGATATACTGTAAGTAAACCTGGTTGATAGCCAAGAGGTAGTAACGTCGATCAACAACTTTGTTCGTACATTTCTACTTTAATTATCTTCGTGATTAGTCTGAATGCTTGTAACATAGTATCCTGGAACAATTGGGGAGGCAACCAATATTGAAAGATTAGTATCATTTCAGTCCTCCATGGACCATCAGTTCTATTATCACACCAGGCTAGCAGCTGTGCAGTCTGTCTGATTCTCACTCTGTGAGTCCTATATTAATAGTCCTGTTATATCCCTTGGCATTGTTGAATGTCATTACGTCAGTCTGTATGAGGAGAATCCAGTAGTATTTTCATTTCAATTAGCTTGTTTTGGTTCTAAATTAATTTAAAAGGCAAAAAGTAAAGAAACTCCGTATTTCAGAAATTACTGTTCTCACTTGTTAAGAAATCTCGTATATAAAAATGGAAGTACTCCAGATTGGTACAAGTTACAGAGACGGCAAACAGGATATTTCACCCCTTTCCTCAACAAGAAGGCCGAGAAATAACTTCTTTTAGCAACCAGGTAATAAACGAAAATTTTCTCCGGCCAGCAGACAATCCAACTATAAAACTTTTATGGACTAAAACTGGGTGACTAAAAAGAGGCATAGTTATAGTCCCTATATATAATCCCAACTATAATCCCAACTTCTATGAACTAAAACTGGGTGACTAAAAGAGGCATAGTTATAGTCCCTATAGAGAAAGAACTAAAACAATCCAAGCCAAATCCTGCAAGTAAATTTTCAGCCAGAAACACTAGCATTAAAACAAAGAATTAAACACATCAAAGACTCGGAGATTAGTATTCAGTAACAGACAAGTCAGAAACAGAAACAACAAATGAAAAGCAGGATTTTGTTGGTCGACCAAATATGCTCCACGTAGTTCATAACAAACCGACATATTTATTTCCACCAGCATCAATACCAGTGTTGTCAACAAGCATGAATACTGCAGAAGGAGAAGGAAACAAGTCTATAAGCAGTAACAACGTTTTATCATGTTCATACAGGAACCGAAGTAGCCAGCTTGACTGAGATGATTGATTTGAGCAAAGGACTCCAGCTTCATGACCCATTACGTATGAATCCTTGAGGTAATTTATTGTCAATATAAGCCTAAGTTACAGTTTAAGAACGATAAAAGAAAACAGGCGCCCCATTAGTAGAGCGTCATGGTATAATCAGAAAAAATTGCATATGTATAATGTGCGAAGGAGAGTAGAGCTTTATAGTTCTTACTGAGTGATCAGTAGCCACTAGCGGAGAAGACCCCAAAGAAGCATAATCTGTCATGTTATGACAAGAAAAATGGAAAGAAAAACATTAACAGAGATTTTAATCCAAAAACACAGACAAATCTAAAAATAAAAATGTCATGATGCAGCTTTCCTGAAAACTGATCAGGTATGAGAGAGGATTTCGTAAAGAATTAAAATAAAATAATTAGCAACAAGATCAACTGATCAAGTAATGCTGTACTGTCATTTAGTCCATGAACAGCAACTACCATTCACCATGTTCATACAGGAACAAAACTACCAAACTTGGCTACGGATGATTGATTTGAGAAAATGACTGCACCTTCTTCACCCATTAAGTTTGAATTTTGAGGTATTTGGTTACCAATATTAATTTGAAAACAAACAAGGCGTGATGTAATCTGAAAGAGTTGCATTAGATGTTTATTGTGTAAAGGAGAGCTAAGCAGAGCAGTCAAATTAGAAAATTTACAACATGAAGTAACATTATTTTGAATACCTTGACATATCAACATTTATGGAGTAGAGACTTTGGAAGGATTAGGAAATATTTTCAACTATTTTTTCATGAATCAGAAAAATATTTTCTTACAAAAAGAAAGGATAGAACATCTGATACAGGTAAAAATCAAACTTGAATAGAAGGCTTTAACAGTGAAAATAGAGAAAGGAAAAAAGTTAAAGTTCTGAATACTTGCTCAAATTAAGAGATATAGAACGAACCTGAAAGTCCTTAATCAGTCCTCAATATCATCACTAAAGAAACTAATCCGATCACTGGAGAAACTCAAACAATTGATATCATTTTGAGTCAATTCATTTACTGCGGAATCAAGCCCCACAACACATCCCTCTAGAGCAGGGGAAACAAACTGAGGGTGATACCGTTCAACGACTGTGGTTCCACTACTGGATCCGTGTTCGACTAAGTTATATCTCTGACCTCTGGTCTTGATATCAGGTAAGAAAGCTTTGATATTTTGAATATTGGAAGCCAAGTTTCGGCGAATATTCAACGTACCGATCAATCGACCTGCTTTGCCGAGGAAACTGATGAATCCGCGCTGCTGTGACACTTTAAGAATGTGCTCGTCGATGACATCTTCTATGAGCTCAGCCACCTCTTTCATTTGAATCAACCAAACCTTCAAGGACTCTTCACTCCCATACCTCGCGTCCGCGTCTTCGAGAAGAGTCCTGAGGTGCACCAGTTCATCTCTTCGGCTGCGGACTCCTTTAACCAATCTCTCTCCTCCAGTAAGAAGCGAAACCAACTTGTCAATGGTGAGACAGGTCGACGCTGCACTCTGTCCTACCAAGCCCATTTCTCCTTCGGCTACTGAATCAATCAACGGCGATCACAAGGTTGAGGTATGAAAATGGAATAAAAGATGATTTAGCTGTTTGATTCGTTGCAGAAAATCCCAAACAAATAAGCTTTCAGATCCCAAAAGGACCATCTTCCTCTACTGTTTCCTTTCTTTCTCTTTTTTTTAATATCGCCCCAAATTTTTCAAATCATATCACTTACATCTTTGAACTTTTTGTTTTTATCATTCCCATAATATTGATTTTTGTCACACGTAGATGTATCAAAATGGGCTAGGATGACCCGCGCCCGGTAGTCCGCAAGTCAGCCCAATAAAAATAGGTTCGGGTCTAGTCTGGCTTTGTTCTTATGGTTGGACTGGGTCTAATATTCTGAGCCCGCAGACCGATTCAGCTCGTTTCAATTGTCAGTCTTATTTTTATATAAAAAAATTGAATTTGTTATTTTTTAAATTTAATTTACTTTTTTTTCATCAACTTGTTACTTAAGTTATGTATTATTTATTAATTTTTATCATAAAACTTGTAAAATTATTTGTGATAAAAGTTTTATCACATATTCATATATATAATTTTTTGTAATTATTAAAATTCATAAAAAAATATATCTAAAAATATTTTTAAAAATGGCCAAAATGCGGGCCAGCTTAAGCTCGACCCGCCTAGGAGCTCACATAGGCCATAGGGCCAGGATAGGCATCCTCATAATTTATACGGGCTGGGCTTCCTCATCATTTATACGGACCGAATCAGGCTTGGCCCTTTACTTGAAAATACTTGTTATGGCCGGATTGGTTCGCCCATTTTGACAGCTCTAGGTCGATCTGCCAATTTTAACAGCTCTGGTCACACGTAATATTTTCTGTTAAATTTCGCTGTTAAACACACACTTGCTCCTCACGTGAGCTTTTCGATTTGAAGGGTATTTGGTAGAAATTTTGTGGGTTTTTTTGTCTTTTTCTCTAGCATTAGTATAAACGATAATAAGCATGATCTCCATTTTCTATTTCAGACAACAGTGCCCAAATCCACCCACTTTACTCTCTTTATGAAGATTGTATTTGCACAACTCAGTAGGCTGCCATGAGAGAACTTTATCTCCCTCTAATCTGCACTTCTTTATTTAGCCCTACTCCATATAAATAAGCTATAATCTACAGCCCTTTCAAAATAAATTTTTGATCTCTTCTAAAATATTATGCACTACTGAATTCCTTTCACACCATAATGTCCACATTGTAATGAAAATGAGACATAATGTCATGATCGATGGAAACCTTACCAATATCATGGACAAACTCCATAAATATAGATGCTTTTGAGACTTGTCTTACACTATTTACAAATTTAAAGTTCAATACCTAAATACGGCAATGCAATCAATTAAAGTATGGCAAATAGTTTAACTTCCTCATTGTACATACTATTATAATTTCCAATAAACCTAAATCCTTTAAATTTCAAGTTTATATCAATATATGCTTGCAGCCCAAATACAAGGACAAATGGAATTATAGAGAACGCAAGTAAAGGAAATTCAAGTACTTAAATTGTCAAAAAGAAATAAGTTCTTAACTATTGTGATTTCTATCCAATATTTTAATTGTTATAAATTACATAGAGCGTCATAGCTTAACCAAATATAAGAACACAATATCAAAACCTTATCTGATGCACACTGACAAAATCACAGGCTTTCACTCGTACTCATATAAATTAAACTTTAAATGTATATACATTCATCATAACCTACAAAACCCTCTAATCATGGAACCTCTAAATAATAAAAAAAAATTAAGCAAAGTCATAGATTAACAACATGCCTTGATCAGAAAAATAAAGAGAGAGAGAATATATGAGGTTGAAAGCGAGTGGCCAAGGAATAGACATAGGGACCTCCACCTTGTCCTTAATATACTCAAATTTTTTTTCCCTTCTTGGGTAGGTCATTTCTGTAAGATCCCATGAACCTCTTATATTTATTTGTCTTCTAGCACTGGAAGTTGCCGAGAAATACAATGTGATGAAACGAAGGTCATGACCTTTGAGTCAAGAGCATTCACCTAGCTATGACGCCACACAAAGAATAAAAGAATGAAAAAGTCTTTGATTCCATAATGACATCGTCTTCTCCCAAGTGGGCCCAAAACACCATGACCCATTGTTCTCCGAATTATGTTTTCATCATAGGGAAATTGAAAACCCTATTTTTTCCCCTATAGTTTCCTTCTGAAGAAGACGATGATAGATGATGAACTTCAAAATTCATTCGGCTTTTGCGTTTCCAAGTTATACCCATCACATGCATATCACGAGGTGTTCGGACAACTATTTTAGACAAAAATGACACCTAGGACTAATGTGTTATAAGAATTAATAAGTTAGGGATCCAAATGATACCAAAAAAAACTTGGGGACATAAGTGATACGTTGGGAAAAGCTTTGAGACCCCAACTGATATTAACCCTTTTTTTTCTCTTTTTTCCGCCCTATCTTCAATTTTATCCAATTTTTTTTATTCCTGTCTTGACTCTTGACCTTCGTGAGGAAAATAATTCAAGATCATCCCCAATGAATTATGCGTGTTATGCTAAAAAGTATATATATATATATATATATATATATATATATATATATATAAATTAAAACATGTGCCAATACTATGCTAAATTTAATTTAGGATAACGAAATCCTAATATATACTTTTTAAATTTTACTTTCATGTATATGTAAAATAAATATTATTTTTTATTTTAAATAGTAATTTCATGCTTAAAATATCATTTTTTATAATTATTATTTTATTACTTATCATGAAAATTAACTTGATTTGCTGATTTATAATTACTCATATCCTACATAAATGAACAAATTGGTCAATAAAAAAAATTATAAATAAATATCCTTTTATTGATTCTAATTGATTTGATTATTAAGGAAAAATTTTATAAATAAAATTTAATAAAAGAATATGTATACGTACATTATTTTTTCATAATATTGGAAACATATGAATATTTTAAACATCATTGTAAAAAACATCATAATGTTAAAATTTAGCATTTGTAATTATTTGTGCTATATTTGGCACAATAAATAGTATATACTAAAAATCATATCAACTATATCGTATTATTTTGAGGAATTTAGGTCCAGTGTAATTAAAATATGAGGTAAGTTGAAAAATCCTGATACTCTTTATTTGTTGGAAAAATCTCAAGCTGATATTGAATTCTATCCTTTTAGGCTCGTTCGTTTGAAAAATACCAAGTTTTTTAAGTGCTCCTTTTTTTTTCATTTCTTCTAATTTTGAGGGGGTTAGTATTCCTCTTTCATTTTTCTTTTTTCCTTTTTCCCGCTCTCTCTCTCTCTCTCTCTCTCTTATCGTTTCAGTCTATTTCCACTTACCATTTTGCATGACACTTGCGGGACATGTTCCTAGATCATGTACCATGTGGACGATTAGGTGGTATAACAGGTCACAGAGGGGGCACACCGTCCGACACGTTTCCAGAAGGATTGCTTAAAAGCCACACGAGTTGCGTATGACGCCGTATGGGCCCATGGGCTATTGAAGGACAGAGTCCAATCCATCCCAGACCTTGGACGAGTTCAGCCCGGTCTAGTTCTTACCTCGAGAGTTGGGGGGTCAGGAGCCTCAAGGGTCATCTGCCAGAAGACCATCGAGAAAGATTATTGGAGGCAACACATAGTCCTTATGGGCCTGTGGGCCGTCAGAGGCCACGGTCCAATCCATCCCAGACCTTGGACGGGTTTGGTTCAATCTAATTCTTACTTCAATAGCTGGGGGTCAGGAGCCTCGAGGGTCTTCCGCCAGAATATCATTGGAGGCAGCGCACTGCTCTAGGCCCAGACACAGTATTTAATGCACTCCTAAGCAGGCGTGCGCATTGGGAAAATCGTCCCAACAGGATGACAGTTCGCCCGAGTCTTGCCCCCGATAGGATCGAGCCATAGGGAACGATAGAAAGTAGGTCATAACGATGCAAGGGAAATTACGGTAATCATGGCCCGTGATTTCTGGAGAAAGTCATGATGGGAAAAGGTGCCCGATCCTGAGATTAAGAGCCATAAAACTCTCAGTTCTAGGACTATATATACATATGAGCCATGCATCCCTAAGAGAGGGATGCACAATGACAAAGAGCGAAAAAGAGATAGACGAAAATTGATAAGAAAAAGAAAAACTTAGTCTTTACTACTTAATCTCAGTGATAAACATCTAACTTAAGCATCAGAGAGTCTTTGCAGATGACAACCCTGCCTCTCTGACCTGACCTGAAGTCAAAAGCACTCTAGGATAGCAAGGATATATGGATAGTTGGTGGATACAGTATCAACAGTTTAGAGACACGTGGACAGGTGGTAAGAATCGTCACCAACAGTTTGGCACCGTCTATGGGAAATTGTCGAGCGCGAGAAGAAGAGTAAAAGTCTCACTATCGTGCTCTTCCAAAAAATAGGCATACGATACCGAATGGCACCCTCAAGGATGATGACAAGAAGCACATATCCTGACACCGAAGGAAGCTCTCGGGAAGCATGACCCAGTCTGGAGCAAAAGCTAGACCAAATGCTTGCCGCCTTGGTAGAAGCAAATGGGAAGGCAGCGATGGCCCATAAGACTGTCTTGGGCTTAAAAGATGAAGTTGCGGAGGTCTATAGAGATAATGCCCACCTTGAAGGGCTATTGGCAGGCGAAGCTAGGGAGGCAAAGGCAGGAATTCGATAAGGAGGTCCCGCAGGAGTCCAAGGGTCAGCAACCGCCAATAGAAGTCCCCACCCCGTCCAGATCGCGGAAGTAGGGGGAACGACAAAGCTAGGCAAGACCTTTCCGGGCAAGAACGGCTATGGACAGAAGGCACCAAGAGAGCCTGGAAGGTGCACTTCCTAATTGGAAACAGAAGATGATGGTAGAGCTAAGTAAGAGGCTCGGAGCCCATCACAGCCAGATCTCCGATGATCTGGCAGAACAGACTATACGTGGGATCAACCGAACAGACTTCGCCGATTGGATCCAGCTGGAGCACAAGTCGTAGGACTTCATGACCTCCACTTTCAGACCATTTGAGGGGAAGACCGACCCCTTCGACCACATATACCATTTCCAACAAAAGATGGCCCTGAAAACCTGGGACGGAGCTGTGACCTGTAAGGTCTTCTCCACCACCCTTGTGGGGCCAGCCCTTTGTAGGTCAGGAAACTCCCGAAGAAGTCCATAAACGGGTTTGAAGATTTCTGTAAAAAAATTTTAAAATAATACGCAGACATCCGGAAACAGCACAAAACTATGCGAGACCTAGATCGGTTGGAGCAGTAAGCGAATGAGTCTCCAAGGGAATATTTGTTGCATTTCTTAGAGGTAATGTCCTTAGTGCACAACGCCAACACGGCCCAAGTTGTGAGCTCATTCATCAGGGGCCTACAGCCAAGGTCGATGCTGTCGGACCATCTGTTCCTGAATCTACCATATAACATGACATACGTCCAGGCAAAGTCAGAAGGGGTATTTAGGGTGCTAGAAAGCCACTAAAAAGTGCCCACAGCCTCCACTGTGATAACAACAACACCGGTTCAGACCCCGGTCATGCAAGGAGTAAAGAGGCCTGCGGTAGCCCAAGGATAAGCTCCTAAGCAGGGAGCCCTGACCCAAACTAGTCAAGAAAGCGGCAATAGGAGGAAGATGTTTAAAGAACAGCCCAATTCCAAAACAGAACAAGATGTTTGCTGCTCGGACTTATCCATTTAATTACTTTGTAAAAGGGTCTGTCCCCAGTGTCAGACCCCCAAAACTATTCGCACAAAAAAAATTGTACCATGGAAATTACATTGCGCAATAAAATGTTTGCTAATGGCCCGAGAAAACATACGAAGCGGAATGAGCTGTGTAATAAAATACTTGCCAGTAGACCTAAAAAAGATCGTACTATGGGAATCACGTCAAGCAATAAAATGCTTGTCGATGGCCCAAGAAAATATACGAAGAGGAATGAGTTGTACAATAAAATGCTTGCTAGTAGCCCTAAAAAAAAAGATCGTATCATGGGAATTACATTGCGTAATAAAATGCTTGCCGATGGCCCGAGAAAACGTATGAAGAGAAATGAGCTGTGCAATAAAATACTTGGCAGTAGACCTCAAAAAAGATCACACTATGGGAATCACATCATGTAATAAAATACTTGTCGGTGGCCCGAGGAAACGTACGAGGAGGGATGAGCTGTGCAATAAGATGCTTGGCAGTAGACCTCAAGAAAGGATTGTACTACGGGGATCAAATCGCGCAACAAAACTTGCTACCAACCCCCAGAGAACACCTTAGCCACACACAAGCTAAAGGTAAACAGGGCAAGGGTCTACCCGGCAGAAGTAGACCCTCCCCAGGGAGCGCCTCAGCTATGCATAAGCCAAAGGTGAGTAGGGTTGGGGTCTACCCATTAGAAGTAGACGCCCCCTCAGAGAGCACCTTAGCTACACATAGACTAAAAGTAAACGGGGCCAGTGTCTACCCGTTGAAAGTAGGCCCAGATAAGACCAAACATGACGACAGAAATTAAGACCAAATTCTATTTATTATTGCTTGAATTACGGAATGCGTGGTTGACAGAGACATGGACCCAGTATCTTTATCTCTGAGGAGCAGGTCTTAGACGGACTTGCAAAGACACGTTGGAGTGATAACGGCCTATTCGCTCCCGGTGAAATCCGAGCCCTGGCCTTTTCTTCTGTAGTGATGGATCCTAGCAGGAGTCAACCAATCCCTGGAGCTGATTCCTGGCGCATTCCCATCGGAGAAGTCCAACCATACACATGGATCAAATTCTGCTAAGACAAGTCATAACAGTAATTATACATCCTCAAAGCTGGACGAGCCAAAACTCACATCTCGATCTCCGGAGCTAATCTTGTCAATCATAGAATTGGGGGGAATTCACTAATAGCTCCGAATCATATACGATGCCATTCTCTTGTCGGTAGTTCGGCCGACCTCTAGGTCTTCGAATGGATAGGCTAGAGGCACGATTTTCCCACTTGATAGATGCGAATCCATCAAATAGGGGGGGCACACCATCCGATACTTGTCCAGAATGATCGCTTAAAAGCCATACGAGTCGCGTGTGGTGCCGTATGGGCCCATGCACTGTCAAAGGCTAGGGTCAAATCCATCCCAGACCCTGGATGGGTTCGGCCCAGTCTAGTTCTTACCTCGACAGTTAGGGGTCAGGAGCCTTGAGGGTCTTCCACCAGAAGACCATCTGGAAAGATCATTAAAGGCAGCGCACTACTCTAGACCCAGACAAGGCATTTAATGCAATCTTGGATAGGTATATGCATTAGGCGTATAGTCCTTATGGGCCTGTGGGCCGTCAGAGACCAGAGTCGAATCCATCCCAGACCTTGGATAGGTTCAGCCCAATCTAATTCTTATCTCGACAGCTAGGGCTCAGGAGCCTCAAGGATCTTCCGTTAGTAGACCATAGGATGCAGTACTGCTTTAAGCCCAGACATAGCATTTAATGCACTCTTGAGCAGGAGTGCGCATTGGGAAAACCGTCCCAATAGGACAGTAGTTCGCCTGAGTCTTGTCCGCGACAAGACCAACCATAGGGAACAACAGAAAGCAGGTCACGGCGATACAAGGGAAATTACAATAATCACGGCCTGTGATTTTTGGAGCAAGTCATGATGGGAAAAGGTGCTTGATCCTGGGATTGAGAGTCAGAAAACTCTCAGTTCTAGGACTCTATATACATATGAGCCATGCATCTCTAAGAGAGGGATGCACAATGACAAAGAGCGAAAAAGAGATATACGAAAATTGATAAGCAAAAGAAAAACTTAATCTATACTACTTAATCTCAGTGATAAACATCAGACTTATGCATCAGAGAGCCTTTGCAGGTGACAACCCCGCCTCTCTGACCTAAGCTGAAGTCGAAAGCACTCTAGGATAGCAAGGATATATGGATAGTTGGTGGATACAGTATCAACAGTTTAGAGACACGTGGACAACTAGTAAGAATCGTCACCAACAATACTCTCTAAACTTTTCTTTCTAAACTTCATCCTCTTCATTTTTCCATTTCCATTTTCATGTTTCAGTTGTGGTTTTGAGGTTTTCTAGGGTTTCTTTTGTATACCACTAAGAATCTAAATATGGTGACTTTTCATTTTAGTTCAGATTCCCTTGTGCCGACTTCAAAATCCGCAACAATCGGTAGAAAAGAATATGTGAAAGGTAGGTTGAAGAAGGTGATAATTGCTAAAGAAAATATAGTCAAAAAAAGAAAGATTCTCGCAATTTCTTCAACTTCCATAGATGACATTCCATCTGTATATATTCACTTTTTTTCTTTTCATATCTTTATTTTTAAATTTCATATTAGCCTTGCTACTGTTTAGATATTTTTACTTTTGTCTATCCTTGTTTGCGTGCAAAAATAACTATGTTTCATTATCATTATGTTTAGCACTGAGAGTTATCTATCTTATATATTTCTATCATTCATTTATGTTTTTTTCTTTGCATATAAAAGTGATTTTTGTTTACTATGGATCTAGCATCTAGTTAGATCTCTATTTTTGTTTTAGATGACCATATGTATTGCTTTTTACTTGAGTCAGTTAACATTGGTAACTTTTCTTAATATTATACTTATTTTATTTATAATATTAATTTCTACTAATTGTATCATTTTTGGCTTTGTTTTAGGGTTTAGATTCAGGATCTTAGAATGAATTTTGTGAATCAATTTTACCGTAAAAGTGAATATCAATTTTTTTTTTACTCTATTATCATGAAAATTGGAAAAAAGCTCACTGATTCATAGAAAAAGCTTTTCTAGAAGATCTATTTTGGACATTTTTTAAGTGTACCTTCTTTGGTATTTCAGCCACATTTAGTTCATTATATTTTGTTGAGTAAGGTTTACCAGACTCACAATAATCAAATGTGGCTTGATATTGGATGGCATGAACTTAGATTTAACATTGAAGAGTTTGAAGCCATTACTGCTTTGCTGTGTGTAGGTGATACTGATCAGAATAAGTTTATATCTGATGGTATTTGGTTGAAAGAGAAGTATTTTGGGGGTGAAAAAAATTACCAAGAAAAGATTGGAAGATATTTTTATTAGCATGACCTTTGATAGTGATGAGAATTATGTGAAGATAGGTTTAGTTTATTTTATTAGTAATTTCATTTTCACAGAACATAAGGACAAGTTGGTTGAGGATGTGTATTTTCAAATGGTCGACAGTAAAGATTTTAACAATTATCTTCAGGGGAAGGCGTTGTGGAATATTACCTTTGAATACTTGAGGTCTGAAATAAGAGGCAAGGAGAAAAATAATGTTGTGATTGGTTCCAAGAAAGGTACAGAATCTTGCAAATTATATGAATTTCCCTTAGCTCTGCAATTATGGTTTTATGAGTGTATTCCATCTTTGGATGAGTATGTTTGTGAATTAATGGGTTGTGATGACCCTTGTAAACTTAATTGGAAGTCTTCTCATTCACCACATTATGAAGGTCTTGAGACAAATGTTTTTGAATCAAAGGAGGTAGTTTTCAAGTATGCTACTAGTACGGATGTTATTTACTATATGTTTCATATCTTAATATCTATACTTTTTATTATTACAGATAAATGTTAAGGGGTTTTCTCTCTCTGATGTGGAGAAGAAAAGGCTAAGTGTTGGGTTGACTCTAGATAAATCAGAGAAAATTATTTAAGATGATGATGATTTTGAGGATCTTTATGTTCGAGTTACCTGAGTAACAGAAACTTCGACTTCCAAGCCACAACAAAAGAGTCAAACAGTAAGTTAATTTTTGTCTTTTTTTTAGTTTTATATTCTGGTTTAGTTTTTATCTTATATAATATTTATTGTGATATTTTTTTAGGAGTTTTTTAAATCCTCCATCAATGAGCTTAAGCAGAGGATTGAAAAGATTGAGGAGACTTAGAATGCTATTCTTAAAGAAATGTATTCATTTCCAAAAGATATTAAAGATCATATTACTTTAAAATTTTGTGGTTTGATATCTCTTTTTGAAATTTAAGCCAAAAATAGTTACTTTTTAGTCTAGTCCTGGTGACATTCTTTTTGACTTGCCTGAGAATCAGATGAGGTATGGTGGTTGGTGAAGCTACTAATGATAAAGAAAAGGAAACAGTGGTATGTATGAGTAGTTTATATACTTAAATTATTCTGTTATTATACTATTGTAAATATTGATTGTTGTTTCTTTGTTTTTTAGGTTGATACTGTCAGTGCTAGTAATGAAGAGGTTAAAAATCCAGATTATGAGCATGATGATGAAAAGCAAGTAATTTCCAATGATTTTGAAAGCTTTTTGGTTTTGTGTTTTGGAAACTATCAATTACTACTAGTAATCAGACAATTACCATAAGTAACTAGATAGGTTACTTTGTGATACTTTGGCTATGCACAAATGATATTATTAGTCTTTGTTGTTATTTCTTAAGTGTATGTCTCTTTTACTTATTCAAAGTTACTTTTTGTTGATATTGATAGTTACTTCTTTTATTTTTTAGGCTAATTGGCTTGTTTGTGTTGACAATGAAGTGTTTAAACAACCAGAAGATAGGCATATAGTTGAGCAGTAGGTAATTTGCTAGTATTTTGAATCTTTCTGCTCTTTTTTATCTCATGAAAATTGCTGGTTACTACAAGTAACTAGATAAGTTACTTGTTATATTGTGATACCTTAGGTAACGTATCAGGTTACCTGTACATAACCCTTTTTTTTTTTTAATTTATTTAGTTCACTCTGCTTTTCTTTTTCCAGGATAATGCTAGCCAACATTGTATATAGTTTGAAAGTCGAGTTCATGTTGATAAAGTGAATGAGAATATTTAGGTTAGCAAGGATGAAAACATCAAGATATTGAGATGAAATCATGTGTTAATTTTATTGATAGTCTGGACTCGGACACCATTGATGATGTTGTTAGAAGTGCTTATGTGACTAAGAATATGGTAAATGTTTCATGATACTCAGTTTATAGTCGAGTTACTTTGAGAATCTTCAAAGGTTACTTGTATTTATTATTATTATTATTATTACTATTTTTCAAGATGAGTCCAAGGCAATTGTTCCTTATATTGGATTTGGTTTAGAATGCAAGCTTGTTGAATTTATCTTGGCAGTTTCAAAACATGAACCAAAAACCGGTACTTAATTGAAATCAACATACATTAGTGTTTTTGGGTCTTTTGAACCTATTAAAGAGCTAAAGAAAAAATGTGATGTCGAAAGGAAAGTGAAAGGCTTATATCTTTTCAAGACAGATTTATTAGCTGAAGTTGGTTCCAATATGGATACTAAGTTCAATGGTTGGTTTGAAAAGGGCTTTAAACCAGACAACAAGCAATAATTTTTTTTATACTTGTTCCCATTAATTTTATCATATTTCTTGCACTGGTTACTTTTGGTAACCATACTATTTATTTTTCTTATTGTTATTTTTTATGTACAAGGAAGATGTTTACAAATGATGCTAATTTACTTGAGATACCATTTGATTTTGCCATTGATTGATTAGCAATAAGATATAGTGGTTTTAGTTCTTGTATAATAGTGAATGTCTTAGATCTAGTATATGTAGTTTATATTTTTTGTATTGTTTTCCTATTACATCAGAGTTCATTTGTTCTTATTCATTTTTTTCCTTCTTGTGTCTATTTTCTAGCAGCATATTGATATTTGCTTTTATTACCTGAGGAAGGAAATCAAATATAGTTGTAAAATTAAGCTGAAGGTGATGACTGCTGATTCTTCTTTTAATCAAAACTTATGATGCTTATATGATATATTTCAAAAAAAAAATGGTGGTGACACTTCAATGATCAATATGGACGAACTTATTGAATATTTTTAGGATGTTGTATACATTGTAGTATACCTTGGGCAGACGTGGACCATCTTTTGATGCCTATATTTATGAAAGCTAAAAAATACTGGATTTTAGGCCATTTTGATATAAAATCTAGGACAATATTTGTGTATATTTCTCTTAGGTCCAAGATCTATGATAAAAAATCTTATGAAGAAATGAAACTTTATTCAGTATTGTTGCTATATATTTTGACCTTAGTTAGATTTTTTGATAATAGGAAGGATTTTGACTTTTGTTCTGGGAATTATAAAGATAAGTAGCCCACTGATCCTTTTAAAGTTATTTTGGTTTTTGACCTTCCAAAGTAAATACTTTGGTAATTATCTATCTTTGATTTATTTATTTTTTCTTAAGCTTTTGTTCCATTGCTACTAATTTTATTTTACTGATTTTAGTCTTTTTTTTTTTCAGTGACCGTGGCATTTTCCTTATTGTTTTTATAATGTTTTTTATCCGCGGGATAATTCATAAAATTCTTCATGATTTGGATATTGATTGGTACCGGAACAAGATTTTTGTTGAACTTTATCATCATACTTTGAAGAAGCAATTGAAAAATTATGAGTCTGAATATGAAGGATTGGGCAGGAGGCTAAAGCAAAAGAAGAACAGATGAATTAATGAATAGGCAATACATTTTTTTTTGAATTTTGGATATAATTGAACATGTCAATTTCTTCTAATAGTTATCAAACTTTATGTTTGCATTTCATTTCTCTTTCTTAACATAGTTTTGTATTTGAATTTATTTGCCTGTTATAGTATCCCAATGATATTTCTAGCTGCTTACCAAATTTTGTTCTGATGGGTATTTCTATTTGATACTATATTTATGTATTAGATATTATGGCAGGTAGATAATAATACAATTTTATATAGATGGTTACTTAAGGTAACTTGTCTGGTTACCTTTCTTAAAAGTTACAAAAATAATTCCATAAGATTTTTTTTTTCCTTTTTATAGCTTATAGTAACTTGTAAGGCTACCTTTTTTTGTATTTTATATTTTTTAGTTAATAATATAATGGATATAATGAATATCACAAATTGAATCTATGAAAAATACCTTGGGTATCATGATTTGTTACTCATTTAAAAATAAAAAAAATATTTGGAGAAAAATTAATTCCCCTTCATCAATTTCTATGTTTCTTATTCAAATTATATCTAACTTCCTCAAAAGGATACAAATTTTTACAAAAACAATGAATTTAATAAATATATGAGATTCAATTATTGTTGCTTTGTCTTTTCGGATTAGTTACCATAAGTAACCACTTTATCTACTTTTTTTTTTATACTTTTTCTTACAAAATATGAGGATTTTTGCATGTCTTTCTATTACGGTCTAATTGCTTACACCTCCTACACTTGTTTTGGAGCTTCTTTTACCCCTTCGACTTTATTCTTTTTTGTTTAGGTCTTTTTGATTTGCGTTTTCCTTCTGGTGCTTTCACTATTCTCATCTTGACTTCCTCTGATATTTCTTATGTGATTGGACTACCAAGCAGATAGTTTACCCTATTATATGTAGCAAGCATTGTGTCCTTGAAGTAGTATTTTGAGCAATAGTTATAGCAATTCAGATGGCGGTGCCTAATTGTAGCCACTATATATGAGCAAGGCATTTCATCCATATCAAAACGCTTAGAACTGTATTTCTTGTCTTGCATATTCACTATGAATGATTCAGTCTCATCAAGAATATTGAATATTATTTGGTTTTCTAGATGCACTTGAAATTCGTATGAAGAAAATATTTTAGAATATTTTCCAAAGAAAATTATACTTATAATACTGTAGTAAGTTATTAGTATCTAAACATACTTAAAAACTTAAAGAACTTAAAGTATCTCATTTAGTTACTTTCTATCATTCAATTTAATAGATGAATGAACAATTAGGCTCACTGAGTATATTTTGTTATTTTATTTAAATATTGAAAATGCTATTTATGCTTCGATGACTAGTAGTAACCAGAATAGTTACCCTATGTATCTATCTATAGATTTATGGATACATATAACTAAGCTATCCACACAAGATATTAGAGGGCATGAGTTTAATTTAACTAGGATTTGAATATTCAAATACTGATTCAAAATTAAGTTTACGTTTTCATAGTTATTCAGTAACTCTGAGTATCCTGTTAAGTTACTAGCATTTCAACATTTTTTGAAACTCATAGCAGCTCATCTAGATACTTCTTGATCAGTAACTTCAAAACATAAAAATGAGATTTTATTGTCTGCAAATATTCTTGTTGGATACTATTGTCTTATTTTTTCAAACAAATAATAAAAGATACTTTATATGTTTAGGATACTAGTAGTAACCATAAAGGTTACCTAGAGATAAAATTCTTAATTCATCAGTATTTAAATTTTCAAAAGGTAGCTAGATTAGTAGTTCATAGACATAACTTAATTTTTGAAGATGTAATATAATTTGTCCTCAATACTTGATCTAGTTTTGTAGCCAGTTTTATGATTGTTGCTTGAGCTTCATTTCTATGTTCCCAAAAAAATCTTTATATTAAACTTCTTAGGCCCTCTACCAAAGTGGTTACTAGTAATCCTCTAGCTGTATTATTTGCAAAGTTCATAGACTTAGTTATGTTAGAAGTCATTATAGAATACCTGATATTGCAAGAAAATACTCTTGCCCATCTTTCAAACCCTACTTCAATCAGGTAAGGTCTGATTCGATTATCAACCTTATCTAATTCATCTATGAAGTATTCAAACGCTTGAATAGTGTAGGCAATTCTAGCTTTATTGAAAGGTTCTTTGATTAGTCTTTCTTTTCTCTTGAATTTTAGCTTTAAGTTATTCAACAAGTGAAATATACATAAGCCATGAGTAGAATTTGGATACACAATTTTGATTGCCTTTGCTATACTATCATGCCAATTGGATATGATAGCCAAATTTTTACGAGTTTTATAAGCATCTCTTAACTTTGTAAAAAATCATATCTATGATGCATTTTTTTTTCAGAATTAGCAACTCGAAAAGTAAGTGGGAAAATATTTTCATTTGTATCTTTAGTACGAGCAAATAGTAGTGTCTTGTCAAATGAGTTCCTTAGAAAAGTGCCATCCATAATAAAGATTGTTTTACAATGTTCCCATCCTATTATTGATGTTTCTAGAATAATAAATAGATACTTGAAGTAACCTTCATTGGTTGTCCCTAACTTAGCCAAGGATTCTGGATTCATGGTCTTTAACCAAAATAGATATCTGAGTAGTTCTTGATAAGACTTTTCTAGATTCTTTCTCACCATTTCAAGTGCCTTTTCACATGATCTCCAAGCCTTTTCAAAGCTCATAGATACACCATAATCATCTATCATGTCTCGTATTATGTCATTTGGTGTATAAATCATTTTTGTACACAAGTGTTTCTTCTTTATGCAGTCCCAAACTACACTACTACTAGCTTGTTGATAGTCTCCTGTCATTATATTCAATGAGCATGTATGAATATTATAGAAATTTCTCACAATGAATAGATTAGTAGTCACATTCTTTGAAGATTGGAAATACCATTTAAGATTTGGATCCACGCAACCAAGCACAAACTCCTTGGGCCATGAGTGAAGCGCTTTATACTAAAAATGCTCTTTCAATGAATATAAGCTCATCAAAAATTTTAGCAATTATTTGTTCTTGTAGACTTGTCCTTCTTCAACAACTATTGTATTTTTATCTGTGATCACTTTAGATTTTGTTTCTTCAATATTTTTTCCTTCTTCTACTTTTGAATAGTCAAACATATAAGCTAAAAATTGATTAGTAGCTTCAATATAGTTTGACAACTCATCATCTTCACCAAAGTTAGTTGACTCATATTCCAAAATATCGCTTGTAGTATCTACAACTATATCACCACCAGGTTTTGCAGTCATTGAAGAGCCTGGAATTATAAGGTAACCATAACCACTACTTGCAGTAGTAAATACTATTTCCCCCACATATTTTGCAGGCATTGAAGATCATGGATGGTAAAGTTGTTAGAATAATGTTCTATAAATGAGTTTATTATTTTGACATTATAAAAAATTTATTATTAGATTATTTTTTATCTATTTATTGATAATAAATTCCACATTATGAATTTCTATTTCATCTATATTCCATTGATATACATGTAATGTGTATGTCTATCTTATGCAAATATCTAAATATTCTGAGATATATAATGAGTATTAAACAATTATTCGTATGATGAGTTCATATGTGGGATACATTATATTCTTTATTTTGTTATGTCTAAATTCAATTGTTCGTATTCTGTATATTGAAGACGGAATACTTTACTATGCCATAGAATGTAGTATTATCTATTTGACCAATGAAATCTCTAATTATCGAAGTGAGTCTTCTGATAGGAATACTAGTATGTTATAAGAAAGTTATAATAGCATCAAACAGAAATGAGTGAATTAGAATTTAAGGTTAAGTATCATAACTTCAATTTCTAATTTCACTACTCTAGTACTATTGTAGAACACCTTAATTCTAGTGATTAACGAACTTACTTTTGTATGTTTTGTCTTTTTGATTTAATTAAGGACTAGTTCTGATTTATGGTTCGAACTCTGGTATCTTCAGAGAAAAGGTGTATGAAATGTGTAGAATATTTTTCATGATGGATGCCATGCATATGATATCACTTCGAATTTTTTCAAGTACTTGGATAATATAAACTAGGACCCCGGTGTTCAATATGTGAATTTGACTATGTTAATATAAGTAGATACAAATACCGTAGTCAACTATTATCCATTAGATTAAAAATGGTAACTCAAAATTAAATATATACTACAGGGAAAATATGCTAATTTCACCCTGTCAGTATGGCATTGCATTGGGGGTACATCTACAGGTATAACATATACTAAATAGATCGAGCTAATTATTTGATCATAAATTTTACAGAAACTAAATGATATTTAGTCCAAGAGTTCAATATTGGGCCTATAGTGGTATGCCTCAATATTAATAGACAAGACCTAATCATAATTACAAGTTAATTATGATTATGGGTATATGGTGTATTAGAGCTTGGGTGTTATAGATCTATCTGGTCCCCTAGCTTGCTCAAATTAAAGCCTAATTTGAGCTCAACAAGCCCAATAAGCTTATTAGAGTTTTCTAATCTCTCTATAGTTAAGAGAAATATTCTCTAACTACACATTACATGAGCTACACATGAAACACTCCTTACATGAGAGTGTCACATGGAAAACAAAGAGAGGAAGAGTCAAGAAAAATCGGCCAACACTAGGAAATTCACTATCCTTAGTGTTTCAACCATCCCGGAGAAATCAATTCGACGAGGTTGTCTTCTTGTTCATTTACGGATCTCTTTATTGTCTTCTTGTTCATCTACAATTCTCTTTATTGGAAATCAAGAAAGTGACCACCTACTAGATCAATCAAACGACTTTTGTGAATAGATAAAAAGATGAGAAAGTTGTGGAGTGAATCTGGGTATTATTCTTTTCTAGAGCAAGAGTTAACTTATGTTAGATCACGATCCGAAATGTTAAACGACCAGTTCTGCTATGTCTCTAAATTTCATAAAATTTGGTATTCTTAAAATGATTTTATGAAAATATTTTCCTAAATTTTATTCGTATGATTGGTACTAGAGCATGGTTTTATTGTTGATCTAGCATATTTTACTCTAATCTATTCTCTTGTTGATTGATATTTATGATTTCTAGAAAGTTTTGACTATGTTTGGTCTTATTTATATTATGAGTATGCTCTAGTTTATATGATGATCAATAGATTCAATGAGTTTGAATGATTATTTAATTAGATGTTACTATAAGGTGATGATCACATTTGTGTTTTCTTTTTATTTCTGCCATGTTCTTGATTTTTATGTATAGAACTATCTTGATAAAAGTATGCATAGAAATATTTTGATCTTTAATTTTTTTTAAGTTTTTATGAAAACTATTTTTCAATTTAAAAAAAGAAATGAAATGACGGAGCGACGCACGACTAGGAGTCATATGCACTGCCCGTGTGAGCCTTGTGGGTGTGACCTGTGTGGAGGCCTCGCAGGCACATCCTCTTGCATGACTACATGAGTGAGGTGCAAATACTGCAAGGATACAATCCGCGCATGGCATTCGGGCTGCTTCCCTGCACAAGCTGTGCGAGTTCTTCCTACGCAAGCGACGTAGGATGCCTTGAGCGTTTGTTGTGCAAAAATTATGTGAGCCCATTATCGCTTAGAAGTTGTCCTCAAGTGGGGCCGTGTAGTGTTATACGAGCCGCTAGTGCCCAGAAGTTGTCCCGAGCGTGGCCGCATAATATCCCAAGGCTGACATTCACGTAACAGCCTCCCGTTCTGTCTGCTGGCTTTTCTCAATCGTTCTGAATTTTTGACCGTAATTTTAATTATTTTTATTTTAAAATTAATTTAATTTATCCATAGTTTTATGAAAACTAATAGATTAAAATTTAAGTTTTATTAAATTTGAATTTTTGAAATTTTAATTGATAAGATATTTTAATTTGAATTATGGATATGGTTGATATCCATAATATCTTAATTATTATTTGAATAATTAGAGATATTTTAATTTAGAAATTTTGAAAATTTGAGATTATGAAATAATATCTTTTAGTTTTAAATTCAAATTTTGAATAGCTATTTTGAAAAACTGATTATCTGATAGTTAGTTATCTATTTTGAATTTTAAATTTGTTTTAATTCAAATTAAAGAAATTGGAGGAGATTTTATCTATAAAATCTCCTATCTTTTAAATTTTAAATTTTGTGAAGATTTGAAATTTAAATTTCAATTGGAATACTTTTTTTAATTTTTCAAATTTGAATTTACGGTTAGTAGATATTTAATAAAATTTGATATTGATTTGAATTTTAAATTCAAATTTAAAGGATAAGATAATAGAAGATATTTAAGTAAGTTGAATTCAAATTAAGATTTCAAAAGTTGAAATTTAAATTTGAGATATTTAAGGGGATTTAATTAGTTAAATCTTTTATTTAAATTGATTAGATTTTATGAAAATCTTTTCTAATTTAAATTTTAAAAGTTATCTTTCATATTTAAATATTAAACATTATCTTATTAGTTAGAATTATTTAAATGTTAAATAATTTTTTAAAATTTCCAGAAACTAATAAATAATTAATAATTAATTAATTATTTGCTTGCTACTTTGATATTATTAGGATAATGTTGGATGCATGCATAATAATTAAGTTTTATTACATGATCTCTAGTAACATGTCATATAGAAAATTAGAGCTACTCTCATGCAAATATGAACATGCTTATATAATTGATTTTAGATCACTAAGTTAGTTAGATAATTAGGTAAAATCTGTAAATCTCTAACTGTAAAATATTGAGTGAGAGATGGTAAATGATACCTATGGTCTCTATTCTTGGTTCGTTATGTATTAGGATGAGACTCATCTTAGAATCTTGTTGAGCTCTCGTAGAAGGTTTTTTCATCCTGGTAATAGTAGAAATAAGCTTCTTAGGATAAAATACTAGGTAGACTATATAAGGCTGATTGCTCATAAGAGACAATCTTATATAGAAAGTTTAGTTACCGAAATAATGGTTAAATACTAAACTCAAAATGTTAATATCCTCTTGTAGGAGTTCTTATTAATCGATTAAATGACCAAAGAAAATGGTAGTTAGAAATATAGGATAAGAGTTATCTATCTATTTACTAATTAAAATTGTTTTAATTTGATTGTTGATTGCATGACCCTCCATAGGAGGTTTGTAATCAATGGTAGGTCAAATTACGATTAATGTAAGTGATAGTCCTAGGGATACTTCACTTGCACACATTATGTTAACTATTCGAAACATGCTATGTGATATTTGCTTATACATGGAATGTTTATTTGTTATCAATAGATATGGCACTTAATCCTTTATCTACTTTACTCATACAAAACAAGCTAGATGGTGAAAATTATATAGACTAGAAATGTAAGTTAAACATAGTGCTTACTACTGATAAATACAAGTGAGTTCTTATTACTCCATGTCCTGCCCAACCAACTACGGAATCCACCAACGATGAAAGAAACTTATATGATAAGTGGAAGCAATCTTATAAAATAGCTCATTGCTATATATTTGGCTCAATGAGCAATATATTGTAACAACAACATTATGAGATAGATACTGCTACTGACATGTTGCTAAGTATTGACGAAATATTTACTAGTCTCGGTTGTCAAGCTAGAAATAAGGCTACAAGTGTATTCATAAATTTTCGTCAAAAGAAGGGTACTCCAGTTCAGGATCATATGATGAAAGTTATCGCATATCTTAATGAGCTGGAGATCCTTGGAGCTGAAATTGATTGTGACACCCAAAGTGACATAGTTTTGAACACATTATCAAACACATTTAATAAATTTAAGATCAATCATGAGATTTGTCGGAAAGTCTATACTCTTACTAGGTCGATGAAAGATTTGCAAATTGTAGAGAATATTCTTAAAAAGAATAAGTCAGCTGAGGCTAATATAGCTCAAGCTAGTTCTTCCAAACTTAAGTTGAAAAGCGAAGGTAAATGAAAGAAAAAGACTCTTACTTTTCTGGCTCCAATGAAAAGGAAGACTACGAAGGATGCCAAACCAAAGGAAAAATATTTCCACTGTGGTGAGGATAGACTGCTGGAAATTTCAAAAAATAAATTTTTGAAAAATGATTTTACCGAAAATGAATTCTGTAGTTTTGTAAAAAAATCAAGAAGGCAATGAAATAGGTATTTAAAATTTGCTTGAAACTTTATAAAACAAAAATGTAGGATCGTTGATCTAACATAAATCAATTTATGGATCTTGGTTTAAATAAAACCTGGAAGTGCTTCAAAACAATTGAGCCTTCCTATCTATTCTCTAGAGCTTGATGAATGATCCGGTGTGTGGGCACCTTCTTGATTCCCAACGAGAGATGAGTCAATGATCCGGAAGACGATCTTCCTTCTGCTTGAGTGCATGTCTACGACCATGGGTATCTCTCCCTTAGTGGCCATAAACGAATATGGGACTTCTCCCTCGGCGGCTCTCTCTCCCACTCTCTCTTTTTCTCTCTATCACATAAAAAAGCATAGTTACTATGCATAAGTGGCGTGTAGAACACTTAGAAAGGCTTAGGAGAACTTTTCTCTTAAGTATTTAAAGAGATGTAAACCCTAATGGGCTTATTGGGCTCAACTGACCATTCAATTAGTTATTGGGCTA
>JXTB01000178.1:78384-91485 GCA_002914805.1 Parasponia andersonii | reverse complement strand
TAGACATAATGAAATAAAGAATTTAGTCTTCCACATGTGAATACTTCACACGAACAATTATTTATTACTCATTATTAGTCATGGAAACTTTTAGATGTTTGCATAATAGAAAACATAAACATCACATGTATATTATTGGGACATAATATAGAATTTATTAATAACAAATAGTTAACACTTAAATCCAATAAATATTGTTTAAAATGCCAAACAAAGAAACTGCTTTCTAGGGCATATTCCCAACAATCTTCCACTTGCACTTTAAAACAGATATGATACATCATATAGTCCCATTCCTTCTAGGTGATCCTCAAATACTTTCATTGTTAAAGATCTGGTAAACGGATCAACAAGGTTCTTCTACTAAGGCTATCTTACTCACTATAATATCTCCCTATTAAGGTTAACACATAACAAAATATTGATCCTCTGGAGTATATTTTTAGATCAATCATCTGATTTAATATATCTTATGTAAATCAAATCTTTCTCCAGAATAGACAAGCATGTAGTTCCTATTTCTCTGAAGATACTTAAGGATACACTTAACTATAACTCTATATTCAGGTTCTGGATTGGATTAGTAACAACTTACTATTCCAATGGCATAATAAATATCATGCTATTGTGCTAATCAAATTTTTATTGATGATTATCATCCTATGTCATTCCCAATGATTAGTATATCATCAATATATATAAATCAGAAAAATCACTTTGCTGCCCTGAATCTTTTATAGATATAAGATTTGTCTATGTATTGATCAAATTAATAAATTCTAGACAAATGCTTAAGTCTATAAATTAGACCTCTAAAGTTTCATAAACTTTATTTCCTTGGCCTTTTTCAATGAATCCCTCTGGCTATATCTTTTGGATATATTTGTCAAGATTACTATTTAGGAAAGCTATTTTGACGTCCATTTACTATTTCTTATAATCAAGAGATATAACTACGGAAAAGAGTATATGAATAGACTTGATCATAACAACAGAATAGACATTCCTTCTGTATATAGTCCTTTTGCAACTAGCTTACCTTGAAAGTCTTTACTTTCCTATCTATTCCTCTTTTTCTCTTATAGACTAATTTTACACCTAAAAGATTTTACCCCTCCAGGTGGATCTATAAGATCCCAGATTTTATTAGAATACATAGACTCTAATATAGATTCTATTGCTTTTTGCCAAAGATCTATATCAATATCATCTATTTCCTCTTAGTAGATAAAGTAATCAGATTCAAGGTTATAGGACTCTCCTATTTCCAAATATCTACCAGATTGTCTCACAATCCTCCCACTACAGTGAGGGTCCGATATATGTTGATTTTCTAGTGATTTATCCTTCCTAAGTACTTACTCTAATATATCTTTCATAGATAGGCTGATTATAACATTAGTTAGTTCCTCAAGAAATAACTTACTTTAGGATTAAATACTTCATATTGTTTTCTTCCAATTAAGATACATTTGGTCTAAAAAATACTTTCTTACTTCAGTACTATAGAGGTAACACCCTTCTATTTCTTTTGAGTTTCCTATAAATAGATACAATTTAGATTGTTATTGTAAGTTAGTTATTTTCCTTTTCAGCATATACGCTGGATAACCACAAATATGGATATGACATCAACTAGCTTTATGTCCTTTCCATATTTCAAAATGGTGTCTTAGGTATTGACTTAGATGGAACTCCATCAGTACGCATATCACCATCTCTAGGATGTATCTCAAAAGATATTGTAACAATAAACAATTGAACAACAACTTAATCATAGCCAAAAGTTTTTATTTTCTGTAAGATATTCTTAAGAATTCTTTATAGAGGTATTCAATACTTCGATCCAATCGATGAGTCTTTATACTTTTCCTAATTGCTTTTTGGTTTCCGCTTTCAATTCCTTGAACTTTTTAAAAGAATTTAATTAGCAGTAATATTAGGAAAGCATAACAAAATTTTTGAATAATCATTCATAATGATATATTCAAAACCTCATTGGGCATGATTGCTCAAGGTCCCGTAGACAATAGTTTGTACTATTTAAAAAAAGAAAAGCATTCTCGTACTCTTAGGTCTTTTCTAACGAAGGACCTTTTTGGTTATTTTACCTTCTAGATAGGATTCATAGATTGGTGAATGTATGGATTCTAACAACTTTAGATGTCTATCCTTAACCAATCTTTGGATCATATTTAGGTTAATATAACCGAAGTAAAAATATATTTTATTCTTAGTACTTACTCACTTTCTTATGAATAGATTTATCATATTCAATCTCATCATTATTACTATTATACAATGAGGATAGTTTAGGTCAATAAAAATGTCATTTAGCGCAATTAAGAATATTATTCTTTCACATAGAAACTTTGTTGTTAAGATAAACAGAATAATATCGTTTCATCAAGTATGAAATAAATATCAAATTTTTCTTAAATGCTTAACTATTTTTAATATCCTAATTTATAAATTCATCGAACATGAATTTAAATATTTCTCATTTTATGTATAGACACTATATTTATTATAGTCCTTACTCTTAGTGATTCACTAAACCCTTTGGTTTCTATAGAACCATTAGCAACAGACATGTAAACATGGTTAATGATTCTTGAATTCTATCAAAGATTCATTAAGTCATCCACTAAAATAAGTTAATGAACAATAAATTGTTATTATCTTCCAATCAAGTATTGTATAGGTATCCCTAACAATATCCTTTAATGCTATATAAGAAACATTTTCCTTTTAGCTAGGAATTAGAAAATTCACCTTTAGCTACTTTAGCTTGGTGAAGATGTTCATTAGGTATCTCATTGAGATTTAGCATAATATTATAGTGGTTTGAATTCTTTGAATTTCATGTAGTAACATATTAGACATCATATGTCAACATGTATCAATGAATTTTCTAGGAATTCTCCCACCACTTATATACTTTATTTTTCTTCACTAATCTCACCAATGAATGTGGACGAACATATAAGAGTAAAAACTTAATAACTTATCAGCCATAGGTACTAAATCTAGGTTACATTAATCCAGACAACATAGTCTAACCATACAAGTTATGTGAGTGTGAGTACAGTAGGTAAAGGAATTAAGGACATATCTATTTGAATGAAAATAAATTAATCCATATAATAGCAAACATCATGCAACAAATATTTTGAATAATTAACATAATGTAAAATAAAATCTATAATATTCATGGTAATTCAACTTTCCATTAATTACAAGCCTCCTATAGGAAGTCATACAATTAATAAGTCAAACTGAAACAATTTCATTTAGAAAATAAGACAAATATCTCATATCCCATATTTCTAACTACCATTTAATTTAGTCCTCTACTCTACTAACAAGAACTCCTACGGGAGGATATTAGTGTTTCGAGTTGAGTGTGTAACCATTATTTCAGTAATTAAGCTTTTTATATAGGATCGTCTCCTACGGGTGATCGGCCTCATATAGTTCACCTAATATCTTATCTTAAGAAATTCATTTCCAATAGCCTCATTGAATTGGAGAGTTCCATTGGTGCATTATCACATTTGACATACCTTGATTTATCTCCCGGATGAAAATCCTCCTACGGGAGCTCAGCAAGATTCTGAGACGAGACTCATCCTAGTACATAATGAACCAACAATGGAGACCGTAGATATCTCATACCTTTTTCCACTCAATATTTTATAATTAGGGATTTAATAATTTTACCCAGTTATTTAACTTACTTAGTAATCTAAAATCAGTTATGTAAGTATGTTCATATTTTGCATGTGAGTTGCTCTACTATCCCATATGACATGTTACTAAGATCATGTAATTAAATACTCTATATAAAATATGCATACAACATTATTTATATAATAATCAAGTATTGACAGAATTTAATAAAATAGAAAAGTTAATGATTATCAATCATTCTAGCATTTATTATTATTTAATAATTGAACAATCTTTTCGCAAAAGATATTATTAAATAATAACTGTGAGAGATAATATTCAAGTTTAAATAATTAAGATTTTCACATAATCTAATTTATTTAATTAAAAATTTTTATCCAAATTAAATCTTCTTTAATATTTCAAAATTCAAATTCAACTTTTGAATTTAAATTTTGAATTACAAATTTAATTATCTCATAATTAAAATATCTCGCACTTATTGGATTTTCAAATTTGAAATTATCTCATAATTTTCAAATCATTATTTTAATCTCATTAAAATAAAATATAAACTTTCTATTTAAATTTTAATTGGATAGTATAGTTATTTACTAATTAAAATCTTCACAAGAATTAAATTATATATGTACATGATTTAATCAAATTAAATCTCTATAAATATCTGTTGATTTGAATTTACCTTTTAAATTTCAAATATCTAATTAATTATCACATAATTAATATTGATTATCTAAAAGATTTAATCACATTAATCTGATAGATTATTTCCAGATTTAAATTCAATATTTAAATTTCAAATCTTTAAATCAATTATTAGATAACTAATATAGATAATCTTTTGAAAATTTAATCTTATTAAAACTTCTAGATTATCACTTGATTTAAATTCAACATTTGAATTTCAAATCATAAATTAATTATCAAATAATTAATATAGTAATATTATCCGATCACATAAATTTAAATTTAGATTTATCTCATAATATCTAGTCATTTATTTTAATCTCATTAAAATAACTAAAAAGTTTAAAATCTTGCCAAATCTGAAATTATCTCATAATTTCAAATTATCCATTTTAATCTAATTAAAATTAACTACAAACTTTAAATTGAAAATCAAATAGATTTGGATAGATAAGATATTCTTTCCAATTTTAATTTGAAATCTTCATAAGTTTCAAATTTAAATCATAAAAGATTTAACTATTTAAATCGCCTAGAATATCTCTAGATTTGAATTCAAATCAAATTCAAATTCAAACAAATAACTAATTATCTCATAAATAGTTTAGTAAATATCTAACCAACTATTTTGAATTTGAAATTTTGAAAATTATCTTTAATTAAAAATTATATCTAATTAAAATTTTAAATTGATTTCGAATCAACTCTTAATTTCGAAATTTTATATTTTAATCGAATTAAAATATGTTTAAGATATAGATCTTATCTATACCTATTTAATTTAAAATTTTAATTTTGGTAGTTAATTAATTCCTTATTTACTTAAATTTATTTTTTTAAATAGTGGGATCTCATCCATATTTAAATTTGTAGTCAAATCTATTTAAATATGTAATCCTATCCATATTTAAATAGTCATTTATAAATTTCCTTAAATCAAGTGATCTTATCCTTGATTTGAATTTATTTAAATTGAGGATCTTATCCTTAATTTAAATCCTTCTATAAACTAAGGATCTCATTGTTAATTTAAATTCAAATATTTAAATTTGAAAATTAGAGTATTTAGGATTTTCTTATAGAACCTTATCCTATCAGATTAGTTACCAAAATTTAAATTTCAAAAATTAGATAAGGTAATGAATTCAAATTTCTAAAATTATCTCTAATTCAAAATTCGAATAAGGAAATTAAAAATAAGAAATTATCTAAAATAGATAATCTGTTGTCAACAGCATCGGGATGCCGATCGGAATGCCGGAATGAAATCCATTAGAAAGATGATGGCCTCGGGCACCACATGGCCATGTATGAGACAAATCCGATGCGTATACGTGCTCGTGAACCGCCCATCCGACCACTATGCAAGACGGCACATGCATGGTCATTCATGGGACAAATCCCATGCATCCACATACTCGTGAAACGTCCATGCGGCTGACATGTAAGACAGCACCTGCATGGCCACGCAACGGATAAATCCCATGCGTCCAAGTACTCGCGAAACGTCTATGCAGCTGACATGCAAGATGGCCCTTACGTGGCCCATTGAAGGGAGGCGAAGCCCGCACAGCCACTGGAGTGGGACGAAGCTCGCGTGGCTAGGGAGTGAGGCAACACCCGTGCGCTAGCGCACGGGGTACCACCCGCGCTGCCATGAGAGCGGGGCAATGCTCGCACAGCTACCGCACGGGATATCACTCGCACGGCCAGCGTGCGGGGTTGCTCCCACACGGCCAATGCATAGGGTTGCCACCCGCACGACCAACGTGCGGGGTTGCTCCCGTGCGGCCAATGCGTGGGGTTGCCACCCGTGCGGTCATCGTGTGGGTTTCCCCACGGCAGCAACACGGGCGGCGCACACGACTCTTAGCTTGCGCCGCCTCGTAGTATTTTCGAATCCGAAAAATCCGTAACTTAATTGTCAAATAGTTTTTCTCAAAAACTATGACACAATTAAAGATCAAATGACTTTCTACGTACATTTTTATCAAGAACATAAAACATAAACACAGAAAATCAAGAATATGCTAGAATCATAATAAAAAACACATCACATGATCATAAACTCATAGTAACATCTAATTAATTATCATTTAAACTCATTAAATCAATCAATCATCATACATAATGGAGCATACTCATAAACATGAATAAGACCAAACATAACCACTGAGATCATCATGGAAATCAAAGATCATCAAACTTTAAGAGAATAAACATGAACAAGATATGCTAGATCATTGAAAACCTTTGCTCTTGATACCAATTGCTGGAAATTTCCAAAACAAAGTTTCCGAAAAAAAATTTCACTGAAAACGATTTCCGCAGTTTTATAAACAAATCAAGAACACAATGAAATAGTTATTTAAAATTTTCTTGAAACTTTACAAAACAAAAACATAAGATCGTTGATCTAACATAAATCAATTCATAGATCTTGGTTTAGATAAAACTTGGAAGCACTTTACAACTATTGAGCCTTCCCATCTATTCTCTAGAGCCCGTCGAATGATCTAATCTGTGGGCATCTTCTTGATTCCCAATGAGAGATGAGCGAACGTTTCGGAAGACAATCTTCCTTCTGCTTGAGTACACATCTACAACCATGGGTATCTCTCCCTTAGCGGCCATTAACGAACACATGACTTCTCTCACGACTGCTCATCTCTCCCACTCTCTCTTTTTCTCTCTATCACATGAAAAAGCACAGTTACTGTGTATGAGTAGCATGTAGAACACTTAGAGAAGCTTAGGAGAAATTTTCTCTTAAGTATTTAAAGAGATGTAAACCCTAATGGGCTTATTAAGCTCAACTGACTATTCAATTAGTTATTGAGCTATGTGTGAGCTAGATAGGGGACCCGATGGATCTAAATAGTCTAAGCTCCAATAGGCTAACTATCCATAATCATAATTAACTCTTAATTATGAGTGGGCCATGTCCATTAATATTGGGGCACTCCACTATAAGCCCAATATTGCACTCTTAGACTAAATATCATATATTTTTTGTGAAGCTAATTAACACTTTAATTAGCTTGATCCATTTAGCATATACTATACATGCAAACATACCTCCGATGCAATGCCATACTAGTGAGGTGAAATTATCGTATTATCCCTCTAGTACATATTTACCTTTGAGTTGCTATTTTTCATCTAATGGATAATAATTGACTATGACATTTGTAACTGCCCATACAAACACAGTCAAATTCACAAAGTGAATACCTGGCACCTGGTTTTTTATTATCCAAGTTCTTGAAAAAACTCAAAGTGACATTATATGTATGGTGTCCAAATCATGAAAGACGTTCTCGTCAATTCACAAATCTTATCTTCCAAGATACTGGAGTTCGAACTATATAATCGGAACTAGTCCTTTAGTAAGTCAAAAAGATAAAACTCATGAAAGCAAGTCTAACAATCACTAGGATTAAGGTAAACTTACAACAGTGCTAGATTAATGAAAGATAGAATATTGAGTTGCGGCACTTAACCTCAAATTCTATTTTCACTTGGTCTAATTCAATGCACTTATAACTTTCTTATAACGCACAAGTATTTCTATTCGAAGTCAGATACTTCAATGATTGGAGACTTCATCAATTCTGTTGAAATAGATAACACTACATTCTATGGCTAAATAAAATATTCTATCTTTATTTGTAGAATGTGAAATTTTAATTTAGACATAATGAAATAAAGAATTTAGTCTCCCATATGTGAACACTTCACACGAACAATTATTTATTACTCATTATTAGTCATGGAAACTTTTAGACGTTTGCTCAATAGAAAACATAAACATCACATATATATTATTGGGACATAATATGGAATTTATTAATAACAAATAGATAACACTTAAATCTAATAAAAATTGTTTAAAATGCCAAACAAAGAAACTACTTTCTAGGGCATATTCCCAACATGGACATTGAAAGAGAAACTACAAAATTTACCTAGCCCTTAAGAGGGAGAAGAATAACGGCAAAGACAAACAAGGTAATGACAATTTTTTGTTCATTGAGGCTTGATATGGTTAATTCTATCGATTCTTGGATCACTGATTCAGGAGCCACTGACTAGATTTGTAATATTTTGTAGAGGTTTAAGTAAACTAGGAAGTTTGCTAGTGAAGAGTTCACATTGCGATTGGGAGATGGCTTAATAGTTGAAGTTCATTTAGAATTTCAATGATTTTAGGTTTTTAGAAATAAAGAATTGTTATTATATTTCGGTGTTTAAATGATTTCTATTTCTTGTTTGATGAGACAGGGTTATTCTGTTTATTTTGACAATAAGGTTTCTATTAGAAAGAATAAAATTCTTATTTGCACTGGTTCTCATAGGAATAATCTTTTCTTTATTCAACCTAAAAATATCTCACTACACAATCTTGAAAAGGATTCTAAACATGTAAAACCTAAACATAAGAAAGTGAAAGTGATACTAATGATGAAACCTATCTCTGGCATTTAAGACTTAGTAATATTAACCTAAATAGCATTCAAAGGTTAGTTAATGATAGACCTCTAAGTTCGTTATAAGATAAATCATTACTAACTTGTGAATCCTATCTAGAAGGTAAGATGACCAAAAAATCATTTATTGGAAAATTTCTTAGAGTTCAAGAATGTCTTGAGTTAGTACACACTGATGTCTGCAGACCCATAAATATTCAAGCTCGAGGATGTTTTAAATACTTCATTATGTTTACAGATGGTTATTCTAGATTTGGTTATGTTTACCTAATGCAACACAAATCAGATTCTTCTGAAAAGTTCAAAGAATTCAAAGTGGAAACTAAAAAATAGTTGGGAAAGAACATAAAGACCCTTCGATCTAATTGAGGTGGTGAATACCTCTATGGGGAATTCTATGAATTTCTCATAGACAATGGGATCCTATCCTAACTCACAACAACTGGTACACCCAACTAAATGGTATTGCTGAAAGAAGAAATAGGATTCTTTTGGATATGTTTAGGTCAATGCTTAGTTATTCACAATTACCCACATCCTTTTAGTGTTATGCCTTAAAAACTGCTATGTAAGTGCTTAATGGAGTTCCTTCTAAGTCAGTACTTAAGACGCCATTTGAACTATGGACAGGACATAAACCTAGTTTGCATCATATCCATATTTGGGGTTGTCCAACATATGTGTTGAAAGAAAAAACGACTAAGTTGGTATCAAAATCTGAATTGTGTCTATTTATAGGTTATCCAGAAGAAACAAGAGGGTATTCTTTCTATAGTACTGAAGAAAAGAAGAAGTTTGTAAGTAAAAATGCTACTTTCTCGGAAGAAAATTATATAAAATATTTTAAGCTCAAAAGTAAGTTAGTTCTTGAAGAATTAACTGATGATGTTATTAACCAATCTATAGAAAATAAGATTGAGAAAGCACTTAGGAAAGATAAATCACTTGAAACTCAACACAAGTCGGATCCTCTGTAACACCCCCTAGTTTAACCACATTGTCATATGCAGTCAAACTATGAAGTATTATTCTTTCTTAAACATTATCTTTTGTTTTGATAAAAAGGTGGGCACTTTTTTTTTTGAACTTTCTAGAACTTTAGGACAAAAGCAATTGCATGGCATTTCTTGTTAAAAGTTTCTTTACAAAATGTATACTCAAAAGAGGTCTTCACCAATCGATTTTACTATTAGCAGTAATATTTACATTACACAAAAATATCTCAAAACAAAAATGTTGCCCACAAGTCAAGCTCGTCTACATCTGTATGATCATAGCGACAAGAAAGCGTGCTAGCCAACTAGCAACTCTATACATCAAAAATGTCCTCACCTGCATCACAGGAACTAAATGTGTGATGCCCAAGATTCTCACATACATAATAAGCTAATAATAAACATATTCACATTGCATAATAGACATATCAAGTAATTAGTATCACTTTCATGGTAAATTACTCATTTTGATTGTTAAATAATTTGTATTATTGTACTAATATTTGTGGAAAGGCTCCCATGCAGTGTAAAGGCTCAGTACCCTCAGAGAGAGAGAGCTTGGTGTGTGAAAGGGGCAAANCTATGAAGTATTATTCTTTCTTAAACATTATCTTTTGTTTTGATAAAAAGGTGGGCACTTTTTTTTTTGAACTTTCTAGAACTTTAGGACAAAAGCAATTGCATGGCATTTCTTGTTAAAAGTTTCTTTACAAAATGTATACTCAAAAGAGGTCTTCACCAATCGATTTTACTATTAGCAGTAATATTTACATTACACAAAAATATCTCAAAACAAAAATGTTGCCCACAAGTCAAGCTCGTCTACATCTGTATGATCATAGCGACAAGAAAGCGTGCTAGCCAACTAGCAACTCTATACATCAAAAATGTCCTCACCTGCATCACAGGAACTAAATGTGTGATGCCCAAGATTCTCACATACATAATAAGCTAATAATAAACATATTCACATTGCATAATAGACATATCAAGTAATTAGTATCACTTTCATGGTAAATTACTCATTTTGATTGTTAAATAATTTGTATTATTGTACTAATATTTGTGGAAAGGCTCCCATGCAGTGTAAAGGCTCAGTACCCTCAGAGAGAGAGAGCTTGGTGTGTGAAAGGGGCAAAGAATACATTTATGAATAGTAATACTATACGAATATGCATTAAAATCATATCTGTTGATAAATTGGTCAAATAGTAGGTTTTCGGTAAAATGCATTTTCAAGGTTTTCGGAGCCAAATTGACTGTGCGTTTAAAACTTCAAATAGCTTTTATTTAATGTATAGAAACCATTTCTAGCATTTTCCAAAATTTTAGTTTCAGGTAAACATGAGATGGCAGTTACTGTACTGAACCGTGTTTAATTACACTAAGCTAGCTTAGATTAAGTTTAATCGCGTAATGTCATCTTTGTGCACTATAATAATTAGGCATTAATACTTTGTTTGCATAATTAATTGGAGTCTAATTGACTTATTTTTATGTTTAAAGATTGGTTATGGGGCTAGGTTTCACTAGATTACAATAAGATTGGCCATATGGAATTATAGGTCAAAGTATGACTAGTTTTCATCTCTTAAGCTAGGTTTCACCATTTTGGTCTACACTTGGGTGTATAGGATGGACCAGCAAGGTGAGTATGCTAGGGATGTTTTAGAGCTGGACACATGGAAAGTAAGGTGCAAAATTCCCAAAATACCCCTTAGAACTTAAGTTATGCCATTTCTTAGTTATTAAGTATCACTTTTGGACCAAATCTGGTCACTTTCTTCTCCTTTCTCTCCAGCCACGACCTGAAACTCTCCCACTCATTTTTAGACTTCTCTAAGCTCCTATTAACCATTTCCAAGAGTTTCCAAGTAGTAGAACTCAATTTAGAGCTCAAGAAACCAAGATAGATCCAAACTAGTCAAGGTAATTCTACTAATTCTCCTTCCTAGGTTTTGTTTTATTATTTCAATTCTCTACTTGATACCACTTAAATAATGATTCCTCTACGTCCTCTTGAGTCCTAAGATCAATTTCTAAGCCATAGAAATCAGTTTTGTGGAAGAAGAAGGCAAGAGATTCAACAAAGGTTCAAACTAGTCAAGGTGAGATTTTTATGGAATTTGGAATTGGTAATTTATTTCTATTGCATTAGCCCTTAAATCAAAGATTTTATTTGATGAATAAAGGTCCTAGAAAACTTTATATATGGTTGGAAGTATAGAATTTAATTGGAGGATTAAAGTTAGACTTAAAGCCCCAAAAGTTTGCTATTTGTGGATTCAAGTGTTTTCATTATTGGAATAAGTTGTCTACACTTGTAATTTGATTTCATTACTTGGAATGTGTAAGACATTGATCCTTTTATGTAGATTACACCTATTTACTGGCTGGTTATGATGACATACAAGTGTAAAAGTAGTTTTAAACTTTGTTTAAACCGAAAGGAATTCAAGTGCACCTAGGTTGTTATAAATGATCCTCTTTGAGGTGTATATGTGGGAATTGGCCTGTGAATTGTTATTGCAGATCTTAAACCATGATTTTAATCATGTGGGAATGTCCTAAAAATAGGGGAGGTGCTGTCCAAATATTTTTAAAACCAAATGGTACTATTTAGAAGCAAATGGACTAGTTTTAATGAAAGTATGTGCCATTTCGGTTCATTTTGTGATTAGATTTCCTGATTTTGTGAAAGTTTTGGTTTATGCTTGTGGTTGCATTCTTTAAGCATTTTACATTATAGTAATCATTCTAGTAACAAAATTGATATCAGGTCTTCCACACACCTTATCACTGAGGATACTGACCCTTTTCACTATCTTTTCTGTCGGACATAAGGTAAGTAACGTCACACCTGTAATGTAAGAAATTCTTTATTCTGTGAATTTGTGGATATTGAATCTGTGGATATGTGTACATAGGTAACTATCATTCAGCTTTGCATGAGACATGAACACGTGGTGTATTTATATTGTCTGACAAGTATTGATGAATAGGGTGTGGCGGGCCAGTGCCCAAATATATGATATGGTTCCTTCGGGAACACTTTGGTTCTTTCGGGGACAATATCGTTCCTTCGAGAACACTCTAACGGCGGTATGGGGTGGACCTTTGCTGTACACAAAGGGGATATTTTGGGGCTCGAGACCTCCATATTGCTCATGATACATTATATGCTCTCTGAGTGGCTCAGTATGCGATTCACGGTCTTGTCAGGCAATACAATATAC
>JXTB01000178.1:62488-77797 GCA_002914805.1 Parasponia andersonii | reverse complement strand
ACTGTACTTAAAACATATCTCATAAAATTAGTACAATGGTACTACTTGAAATCCAATGTATGGAAAACTTCACTTCTTTGAAAATCATGCTTAATGATCATGCCATGCTTATGTTTCCGTAAGCTTTGAAACAACAATATAAATAATTTATAATTGAAATAATATACATAAGCATGTACGAAAACTTCTTGTATCTACTATTGTTCTTGTGACGCAGTTAAAATAAATCTTCACTTACCTTGTGTCTGGTAGAAAAGATAGTGGAAATGGTCAGTATCCTCTGTGGCAAGGTGTGTGGAAGACCTGATGTCAATTTTATTACTAACATTATTACTACAATGTAAAATGCTTAAAGAAAACAAGTAGAAGGCCGAATCATAGCTTTTACAAAAGAAGGAACCCTAATAACAAAACGAACCAAAATGTTATCTACTTTCATAAAACTAGTCCATTAGCTTCTAAATGGTACTATTTGGTTCTAGAAATATTTGGACAGCATCTCCCCTATTTTCATGACATCCCCACATGATTAAAATCATGGTTTAAGACCTGTAATAACAATCAACAAGCCAATTCCCATATATATAACTCAAAGAGGCTCATTTAGAGCAACCTAGATATACTTGAATTCCTTTCGTTTTAAACAAAGTTTAAAACCACTTTTACACTTTTCTATTGTCCCAAACAGCAATGAAACAAATATATTTACATCATGGGATCAACAAAATATACATTTCAATTTTATAAAATCAGATTACAAGTATGGGGAGCTTATTCTAACAATGGAACACTTGAAAACACATGAATCCACAAGTAGCAAACTTTGGGGCTTTATGACTAACTTTAATCTTCCACTTAAATTCTGTTTTCTCAACCATATATAAGGTTTTATTAGACCTTAATTCCTCAAATAAAAGTTTTAATTAAAGAGCTAAAGCAATGAAAATAAATTACTAATTCTAAATTCCACCAAAAACTCACCTTGACTAGTTTGAACTTTTGTTGAAGCTCTTGCCTTCTACTTCCATAAAACTGATTTCTAAGGCTTTTAAATTGATCTTAGGACTCAAGAGGACCTAGAGGAAACATTACTTAAGTAGTATCAAGTGGAGAATTGAAATAACAACACAAAACCTAGGAAGAAGAATTAGTAGAGTTACCTTGACTAGTTTAGAGCTATCTTGCTTTCTTGAACTCCAAATTGAGTTCTACCACTTGGAAACTCTTGGAAGTGGTTAAGGGAGCTGAGAGTAGTCTAAAAATGAGTGGGAGAGTTTCTAGTCATGGCTGGAGAGAAAGGAGAAGAAAATGACCAGATTTGGACCAAAAGTGATACTTAATGACTAAGAAATGGCATAAGCTAAGTTCTAAGGGGTATTTTGGGAATTTTGCACCTTACTTTCCATGTGTCCAGCTCTAAAACTTCTTAGCATACTCACCACGTTGCTGGTCCATCCTATACACCCAAGTGTAGACCAAAATGGTGAAACCTAGCTTAGAAGATGAAAACTAGTCATACTTTGACCTATAATCACATATGGCCAATCATATTGTAATCTAGTGGAACCTAGACCCATATCCAATCATTAAACATAAAATAAGTCAATTTGACTCCAATTAATAATGCAAACATAGTAGCAATGCCTAATTAATCGAACGCACAAAATTAACATTACGCGATTAAGTCGAACGTAAGCTAGATTAGTGTAATTAAATACAGTTCAGTATAGTGATTGTCATCTCGTGCTTACCTGGAATGAAAATATATATATATTTTTTGAAAATGCTAAAAATGAGTCCTAAACATTAAATTAAAGCTATCATATGTTAAACGTACAATGAATTTTGTTCTAAAAAGTGTGAAAATGCACTTTACCGAAAAAACTACTATTTTACCTAGTTATCATCAAACTTGATTTTAATGCATGAGCACATTGTATTGTATTCATGAATATATATTCTTTGTTCTTCTCACACACCTAGCTCTCTCTCTCTAAGGGTACTGAGCCTTTACACTGCATGGAAACACTTCGACAAATATTAGTACAATAACACATATTGAAAGCATTTAACAATAAAGAATGAGAAATTTACTGTAAAGTTGATTCTAGTCACTTGATATGTCTATTATGCAATATGAACATGTTTATTATTGGCCTATTATGCATGTGAGAATCTTGGGCATGACATCCTCGTTGTAGTGGGAGAGTTATACTTTCTTAGAAGAAAACTATATAAAAGATTTCAAGCCCAAAATTAAGTTAATTCTTGAAGAATTAACTAATGATGGTATCAACCAATCTATAGAAGATAAGATTTAGAAGGCACTTAGAAAAGATAAATCACTTGAAACTCAACACACGTCAGATCCTTGTCATAGTGGGAGAGTTATAAGATAACCTGAATGATATTTGGGAATAAGAAAGTCTTGTGACCAAGAATCTGATCCTTACACCTACAATGAGGCAATGAATGATGTTGATAAAGATTTATGGTAAAAGGCAATGGAATCCAAAATAGAGTCCATGTACTCTAATAAAGTTTGGGAACTTGTAGATCTACCTGAAGGGATAAAATCCATTGGGTGTAAGTGGGTCTATAAAAGAGAGAGAAATAGACAGTAAATTGGAGACTTTCAATGCAAGGTTAATTACAAAAGGTTATACACAGGAGGAAGGTATCAACTAGAAGGAAATCTTCTCTCATGTTACTATGATCAAGTCTATTTGCATACTCTTATCAATCACTGTATCTCTTAATTATGAGATATGGCAAATGAACATCAAGACTACATTCCTGAATGACAAACTAGATGAACGTATTTATATAATACAATCAGAGGGATTCGTTGAAAATGGCCAGGAAAGAAAAGTTTGTGAACTTAAGAGATCTATTTATGGACTCAAGCAAGCATCTAGATCTAGGAACATAAGATTTGATGAAGTAATTAAATCTTATTGTTTTGAACGAAATGTAGATGAACCTTGTATCTATAAAAGAATTTAAGACAATAAAATGATTTTTCTAGTACTATATGTTGATTATATTATAATCATTAGGAATGATATTGGATCATTATCATCAGTAAAAGTTTGGTTAGCACAATAGTTTGATATGAAAGACTTAGGTGAAGTTTGCTATGTTCTAAGAATATAGATTCTACGAGACACAAATAACAAATGCATAGCTTTATCATAAGCTTTATACATTTCAAGAAAGGTTTAATACCTTGTCATAAAGGAATTACTCTGTCTAATGAGAATTCTCCTAAGAAAAAAAAAGAGAAAGAAAAGATGAGAAATATTCCTTATGCTTTGGCAGTGGGAAGTCTCATATATGCCATGCTTTGTACAAGACTAGATTTTGTTATGTTATTGGGATTGTAAGTCGTTACCAATCCAATCTAGGACTTGAATATTGCGGTGCAGTCAAGCATATTCTAAAGTATCTTCGGAGAACTAGAATTTATATACTTGTATATTCTGTAGAAGATCTAACACCTGTTTAATATACTGATTCAGATTTTCAATCTGATAAAGTCTCTAAAAAATCAACTTCCGGTTCAGTCGTTACCCTTGGTGGTGGAGCTATTATATGGAGGAGTATCAAGCAATCTTGTGTTACAGATTCAATCATGGAGGTTGAATATATGGCAACTTCTGAAGTAGCTGAAGAGGTGGTCTAGAGCACACCAACCTATAACACTCTACTATGATACTAGTGGAGTAGTTACATATTCCAGAGAACCTAGAAGCCATGAAAGGGAAAAACAAATAGAAAGGAAATATCATGTACTCGGAGAAATTGTTCTAAGAGGAGATGTGATAGTGGGGATAGCGGTTGCAGAGAACCTTATTACTCTTTTACCAAATCTTTGTCTACCAAAATATATGAGAACTACCTAGAAGGAATGGAACTGCGTGACATATCACATATGCTTCAAAGGCTAAGTGGGAGATTATTGGAATAATGTCTCATAAAATAGTTTATTATTTTGACATTATAAACAATATATTATCGGATTATTTGTCATCTATTTATTGTTAATAAATTCCTTGTTATAATTTCTATTTCATCTATGTTCCATTAATATATATATGATGTATATGTTTATCTTATGCAAACATTTAAAGATTCCGAGACATATAATGAGTAATAAGAAATTATTCATATGATGAGTTCATATGTAAGAGAAATTATATTCTTTATTTCACTATGTCTAAATTAAATTGTTCGTATTCTCCATATTGAAGATGGAATACTTTACTATACCATAGAATGTAGTGTTATCTATTTGATTAATGAAGTATCCAATTATCAAAGTGAGTCTTTGAATAGAAACACTAGTTTATTATAAAAAAGTTATAATAGCATTGACCAAGACCGAGTGAATTAAAATTTAAGATTTAGTATTGTAACTTAAATTTCTAAAAAACCTTAATCTTAGTAATTAACGAACTTACTTTCATATGTTTTGTCTTTTTGAGTTATTAAAGGACTAGTTCTAATTTATGGTTCGACCTCCAGTATCTTGGAAGATAAGATGTATGAAATATATAGAATGTTTTTCATGATGGACGTCATGCATATAATGTCACTTTGAGTTTTTTCAAGTACTTGGATAATATAAACTAGGGCCTCGGTATTTACTATATGAATTTAACTGTGTTAGTATAAGCAGATACAAACATTGTAATCAACTAGTTTCTATTAGACGAAAAATAGCAACTCAAAGATAAATATGTACTAGAGGGATAATATGGTAATTTGACCCTACTAGTATGGTATTACGTTGGGGTTACGACTACAGGTGTAGTATATGCTAAATAGATCGAGCTAATTATTTGTCAATAAGCTTCACATAAAATAAATGACATTTAGTCCAAGAGTTCAATATTGGGCCTATAATAGTGTGCCCCGATATTAATGGACAAGGCCTAATTATAATTACGAGTTAATTCTGATTATGGGTATATGGTCCATTGGAGCTTGGGTTTTAGGATTTTCTAATCTCTATATAGTTAAGAAAAAGGTTCTCTAATTACATATTACATGAGTTACACAAGAAACACTCCTTACAAGAGAGTGTCACACAATAAACAGAGAGAGGAAGAGCAAAGAAAAATCAGCCAACACTAAGCGATTCACCATCCTTGGTGTTCTGGTCATTTCGAAGAAATCGGTTCAAGGAGATTGTCTTCTTGTTCGTCTGCGGATCTTTTTCTTGAGAATCAAGAAGGTAGCCACCTACTAGATCAATCAAATAGCTTTTGAGAATAGACAGGAAGACGAGAAGATTGTGGAGTGAACTTAGGTATTATTCTTATCTAGATCAAGTGTTAATTTATGTTAGATCACTATTCTAAATGTTTTATAAGGAGAAAAATTTTAACGACCAATTGGGCTGCATTTTTAAATTTTCCAAAACTATGGTATTCTTGAAAATGATTTTATGAAAGTATTTTTCAGAATTTTATTCCTATGAATACGAGCAAAGGTAACCACTCCTGCTACTTGTAGTATCCATAACCATAGCCACTACGTGCAGTAGCCACTATCATGTCCCCACATGTTTTGCAGCAATTGAAGAGCTTGGAATGGTAAGGTAACTGCTCCTACTACTTGTAGTATCTGCTCCTATTTCTCTTCTTCTTTTCGCAGAATTGATAAGGTAACAACTAATACTACTTTTAGTGTCCACTCCCATTTCTTTTCCTCTTTTTGGAGCCATTGAAGAGCCTAGTTTGAAAAGGTAACTGCTTTCACTACTTGTAGTATCCACTTCCATTTCTTTTCCATTTTTTGTAGCCACTGAAGATCCCAAATTGATATGATAACCGCTTTCACTACTAGTAGTACCTACTCCTACTTCTCTTCCTTTTGTTATAGCCACTGAAGATGCTAAGTTGGTAAGGCTTAGTGGGTAGCTAGTGAGTGATTTTTTTTTTTCATCTCCAAATAAAATTAAGTAGAATTATCACTATCAATTTTTATTGGGGGAGAACCTTGCATAAGCTGATACTCAATTGTTACATTATTTACTAATATATCCATGTGTAGCTCTGAAGATATTAACTCCAGCAATTTAAAAAAGTGTATCCAATTGGTAGTGGAATTCAAATAATCTCAAATTTAATATAATTTATACTTTTATCCCATCATAATGCATAAAAACTGTTTCAAACTCCATTTCTGCACAAAGAAATTAAAATCGTAATATTATCATAATTTTTGCTTCAAATAATTATCATAATTCTTACTTCAAGTATCTTATTAGGTTATTGGAATATTTATTGATAATCTACCTAAAAAAATAATAATAAACCAATGTGATGATGAAAATTTTATAATAAATAAATTAGTTAAGACATATAAAATCAATTAAAGTGCATAATACCAAGTAGTTTGTGAGACTACTTGAATTCAAATTAGAATCATTAATATTACATCAAATTAAATCTATAATGAATACTACTCACATAACTTGATAACTAGTCAATCTAGAGTCTAAGTACCTAGAATCAAATTTGATACGGCTGATTCTCCAGGCATTTGGACTAGAATTAGGACTCGATTTAGGTTGAATTTGATCTCGTTTGGTAGTTGATGTAACTGGAATCGAATTCAGACTCACTGCCGACTTGATACAGACTCTATTCTCTAGCTAATTTTAATCAAATATGGACACTTGTGAGGATTCCTCCGATTATCTAGGTAATCTGAATCGAGACTCGTCGTCATCGGAGACGATAAAGATGGAGTCATTGTTGCCAGAATAGTGCATCATGGACTCGCTATCATCGTTGAGTCTCCTAGTATAATCTGAGTCTCAAGACCTTCAACATCGATTATTCTGTTATTTTGGAATTGGGGCTTTATTTTTAAAAATACAAACTTGTAATAATCAGAGATTTTTTTAATAAATTCCATGATCCGAGATTTTTCAATTGTTAATTATATAAGCCTGGATCCCCCTAAATACCTCTATTATTTTAGAGAGTTATTTTTAGCCCAATGCTAAACTTTAGTATTGAGATTGAATATGTCACCTAGAGAAAATACTCTTGTTGTGTTTCTTACTACATATGATGCGAAATCTGTCACCTAGAGAAAATACTCTTGTTGTGATCCCTTTTTTTTCCCGTAGAAAAAGACATGATGCAAAATCAAAAATTAGTCCTTACCGTTATTTGGGAAAAAAAATTAGTCCTCATGCTCGACCTGGATTCTTAGTCCAAATTTGTCTCTCCAACTCGTTGTCCACCCACTAAAAAATCGCCACCATTAAATTAAAATTTTTTTTTCTTATAAAACTCACGTTTCCTCCCGGAATTTATTGTAAAAACCAAAAAAAAAAAAAAACAAAAAACAGAAACAAGAGTAAATTGTGCACCTAGCCCGTGGGCGACAGTATAACCGAGCCCTTAACCAACCTCCTACGGCAGATTGGCCATTTCATTGAAAAATCAACGCTACTTTTTGATGTCATTTTCATTGAAAAATAAATTGTTTTGTAGGTAGAGTTTCAATGGTCCGAAGTAAACTATGGTGGCGATAAATTAAATGGTAATTCATGATTGGTTTAGATTTTGTATGTTCGTTGGCCAACTTTTGGAAAGTTGGGAGTATCAAAATATATATCTTTTAGGAGTAAAAGAATTTCTAAACAGATTTTGGTAAAAATATCGATGTCATAAATTTGTAGTGTAATTTTTTAAAACTTTTGAGAAATTTTAAGAAAATTTCAGAACTTAAAAAAAAAAACGAAAGTTAATAAATATTTTTCTTTTTGTTGAAGGATTTTGAAAGGCATAACAATCTTTACCACATTTTACACATTTTATACACAATATATATACATATGTCAACATATTTTTTTAACTATAAATATTTTTTTTAACCATACATAAATTGTATTATACATATGACTTTACTTTTAACTCTACCTTATCTATTTTAGGTTCTTATAAAATCTAAAAATATCTCTTCTATTTTCTAAAACAGGAAAAAAATAATCCTCTTCCGTTTTTTGTCAAATTTTTTACTTAATGTTTTCTTAAAGGAAAATAATGCATTTAGAATGTTGAAATTCAAACAGCTCATATTTTTTGTTCTACAAATATCTTAAAAATTATTACAAAAAAAAAAAGAATTATCAATGTGATTATATAACCTAAAAAAGGGATTTATTTTTTTTTTCCCCAAAAACGATAGATATGGGAGTGTTTGGTAATAGATTTCAGAAATATATGTAAAAATATTTTAGACATTTTACATTATAAATTTGTTCAAAAAAGATAAATAAGATTTTTTCCTATTTTGAAGATTAGAGAGAATATTTTTGAATTTACAAAAGCAGAGGGTTAATGGTAATATTGAGGTATTTAGTTAAAATAGAGGATGTATTTTTAAGATTATACCGCACAAATATGTAAGTACATATATAATATTATTTCAAACAAGTGGTTTGTATTTCATATAGTATTAAGATAAAATAATGATAAAGACACAAAAATTTTATACATAAAAATCACACACGTATTTTTCACCGCTTATCTGACTAAGTCCGGACTATTTTCATTCTCGTTTCTTTCCTAGCACTTTCCTGGCACTTGCTTGGTTGAACCCATCTCTTTCTCTGCTAGGTTCGTTGTCTTTGCTCTCTCTTACTTTCCTAAAAATTTCCTTGTTGCTTGACGAAAATTTTGTTTGCTTCATTTTCTGGATGGAACTTTATTTTATTTGCTGAAAGACTTTCCATCACATTATGAAGTTGTCCTCTTAAGATTTTGGCCTACTTCCTTTCTTACCTCTGTTGTTTTTGTGACAAAAAACCATTGTTGTTGTGCCTTAAGCACACATGCTCCTGTTGTTTCATAACGCCACCTGCTCCTCTGCTCTGTGTCCTCATTCTCTATCTGTTCGTCGAGCCTATCTTCGCCGGTATTTTTTCTCTTTGTCCATAGCTCGTTACGTCTCTTTAATATTAGAATCATTTTCCGTTCTCTTAGATCTAAATTAAATTTCTAGTTGTATGAACAACCATTTGTTAGTTTCGGTAAATATCCCAGTCATAAACGACTAAAACATCTAAATATAAAAACAAAGCAAAAATGTATAACAACCAACTATGAACTCCCATTATAATGTCATCAAATCCTCTTAGTTTCAAACAAGCTATAGTTTTGAAACGGGGTCTTTCTTTCTTTTTCTGTTTTTTGTTACTTAATCCAGGTTAAGTTGTTGAAGCCACGCAATGAAAGTTAATCATTCTACCAATTACTAAACCTCTCAAGCCTAAACCCTTTTGAGATTAAAATTCTTTTAACTCGGTTTTATTTGTTTCTTATTCCCTCATCCTAGTAGGAGTTGAAATGAATCGACTGCAGACATATCAACAAATGTGTACATGTATGTAGACCTAATTTTGAATGATTTTAAATCCTCCTAAACGACATTAAATTTTCCTCTCATAGTTTTTTCTTAGAAGTGAAATATGAAAATGTTTTCCCTCTATTTTCCCCTTTTTTTCGGTGATATATAAGGTATCGCTTGAACTTGACACTTAAATGGATGTTATGTTTTCTTTGTAATTTGGTAAGCAAGAAGGTAGTTTTGTTGCAACAATTACACCCAAAATTGAACAGACCCAATTTTAACCCTGGTTTCTACACTGAAAAATCAGATGATCACTGCACACACCACAATGGTGGATTTATGTCCTTCATTTAATAAAATTTGGAACTTTGTTTCCCCTGTTTTCATGTCCTTTCTAATCAAACAGAGTTATATAATGTCAAAGAGTAAAACTGAAGACTAAAATGCATTAATTATAACAGTAAACTCATATTGATATGCCTATTATGTCCAATTCCTTGGTAATCAGACTCCTTGATTGTGCAGATTGTGATACATCTACCTTATTTCAACTCAGAGTAAAGAAACCGCTTGTTCAACTATTATCAAATGGAAGGAAGCAATAGTGTTTCTCTAGATCAAGAGCAGCCATCCTATGACTTGGTGACATCGTTGAGAAAGAAACTACAGAATTTTTCACCACTTCCATCTGAATGTTGCATCTATAGGGTCCCCGAACGGCTGCGTTATGAAAATGCGAAGGCCTACACCCCAAAGGTTGTCTCCATTGGACCACTTCATTATGATGGAGAAGGTTTGCAGGCCATGGAAGAACATAAAATGCTTTATCTAACGAGTTTTCTCAATAGAACTAGAATAAGCCTGGAGGATTACGTTCAATTCATCAAGGATAGAGAGGTGAAAGTGCGAAATCACTACGCTGAGACATTTGAAAGTATAGGAAGCAATCAATTTGTGGAGATGATCCTAGTGGATGCTGCCTTTGTTATTGAGCTTTTATGGAGGAACCACCTTAAAAAAGGGGTAGAGGAAAATGACCGCATATTTAATAGACCGTGGAAGGTAGTGGATGTAAGGAATGACATGATGTTGCTTGAAAATCAGCTTCCTTTCTTCATTTTTGAAGATATTTTTTGCCTAGCCAAGCTAAAGGGTCCTCCAGAGAACAATTTTGACAGAGTTTCCCTCATTAAGCTGACCTATGAATTTTTTCGATTCAAAGCTTACTTGGGAGAAATAGCAGAAATTTTGAAAAAGGTACAATCCTACAAGATCAAGCACTTCGTTGATTTCATTAGAAAATGTCATCTTCCAAGAGAGCTACCACCTAAGGGTGAAATTCTGACTCTAACTATACCCAGCGTGACAGAGCTGTACCAGGCAGGGGTCAAATTTGAGGTGGGATCAACTAGAAGCTTGTTTGACATACAGTTCCGCAAAGGAACTCTGGTGATTCCTCATTTGCGAATACGGAAGTCAACAGAGAGCTTTTTTCTGAATCTAGTCGCCTTTGAGCAATGTCACTCGCTTGATTGTTACATCAATGACTATGTTTTCATCATTGACCGCCTTGTTGACTCCACCAGAGCTGTTCAGTTGCTTGTTCGGAGAAAAGTAATTGAGAGTAAGCTGCCTGATAACCTAGAGGTGGTAACATCTGTCAACAACCTTGTCCGAGGAAGTATTTTGCGCCGTAAGCATTTCTACTTTAATGAACTTTGTAATAACCTAAATGATCACTACAATAATCCCTGGAACAGATGGATGGCAGCCATAAAACATGGCTATTTCAGCTCTCCTTTGACCATTTTCGCCGTTGTTGTGGCAACTGCAGTCTTTATACTCACTTTCTTGCAAACAATTTGTTCTTGCGGAGTTCAGTTGAAGAAGACTACTCCCGACTGATCAAATGCCGAGTGTATAAGACTATTTGGAGTTAAGGATGTTAAGAGAAATTGCTTGTTCAGATTGGATTTACTGAAAGTAACCTGCCCCAATATCAATAAACGTGTCCCAAAGTTTCTAGTCTAATGACCTGTATGAGAGGCCTGAATGATTGTAATATACGTTCCTGGAACAGTGGAGAGGCAACCTATCTCGAACGATTATTATCATTTTGGTCCTCCATGTACCATCATTTCTATCATACCAGGCTAGCATCTATAGAGTCTTCATACTCTTTCACTCTGTCGTCCTAGATATAAATAGTCCAGTGTTATCCCTTGCCATTGTTGAATGTCAGTTTGTATCTCTAAGAGTAAAATTTTCCCAAGTTTGTTTCTATTTTTGTACTATTTTGTTATTTACAAAATAGACATTTTAATGGTCTAGGCAACGGGTCAAGTATGGTCAAGTTATAAAAGTGGTCTAATTCGCAAAATACATTATCAAAAGGGTCTATTTTGCAATAAGAAAATAAAAAAATTCGTGTATTTCCTAAAAATTAATGTGCTGACGTGCTAAGAAATCCCATATAAATTTTCATTTCATGGAAGTACTCCAGACCGGTACAAGTAATAGAGATGGCTACGAGATACATCGAATGCAAACCATGTTTTCATACTCTTCCTCAAAAAGAGGCCGAGAAATGACTTCTTTTAGCATCCAGGTATTAAAAAAAATATCCCCTCGTCTAGCTGGCAATCCAACTATTATAATCCCCCAACTTCTGTGGAATAAAACTGGGTGATTAAAGAAGCATGCTTGTAGTCCCTAATAGAGAAAGAACTAAAACATTGCAAGCCAAATGCAGCAAGCAAATTTTCAGCCAGAAACACAAAAGAACGAAGAGTTGAACATATCGAGACTCGGAGACTAGTATTCAGTTACAGTAAAGTTACAAACAGAAACCACAAATGGAAGGCAGGATTTGATTGGTTGAGAGCATATGCTCCACATAATCCATAATCACACAAACATTTTTATTTCCACTAGTATAAATACCGGTGTTTTAGACGGGGCATGAAGACTTCTGAAGGAGAACAAATCATTTCTATGAGCGGTAACAACCTTTTACCGTGTTCATATTGCAACTTAAGTACCCAACTTGATTGGGATGATTGATTTGAGAAAAGGACTCCAGCTTCTTGACCCATTACGTTTGAATCATTGAGGGATTTTATTACCAATTGAAGCCTAAGTTACACATTTAAGAAAAATACAAGAAAAAGGCGCCTCATTAGTAAAATGTTACGGCATAATGAGAAAGAGTTGCATTAGATGTTTAACATGCGAATTAGACCAGAGCAGTCTTACAGAGTGGTCACTGGTCAAAAGTAATGAAGACCCCAAATAGGCATAACCTGTCAAAATTGGAAAGGCACGCTCAATCTTATTACATCATCATTCAGCTTTCCAGAAAACCATCAAGGCATGACAAAAGATTTAATGAAGAATTAAAATAAAAATATTGGCAACGTTATCAAGTACTTTTTTATTGCTTAGTATAACTTGGCATATCACCTTTTACTGAACAGAGAATTTTGAAGGATGTAGTAATACTTTCAACCACTTTCCGTAATTCCGAATTACAAAATACAAGGATAGAACATTAGACGTTAATAAAAATCAAGCACGAAAGCAAGGCTCTTCAAGTTGAAAATATAAAACAACAAAAATAAAAACAATAAATGTTGCTCTTAAGAAGAGACATGGAACGAACCTGAAAAGCTCTAATCAGTCCTCAATATCATCACTGAAGAAACTTAAACGATCACAGGAGAAACTCAACCGATTGATTTCGTTCCATGATGAGTCCGAGTCTTCTTCATCATCACTGTAATAGAAACTCAGTTGAAAGTCGCGCTGTTCCATGTCATTTACGTTGGTAGCTTAACCCTTTAAGTGGTCCAACAACTCTGGCTCACCAAGCTTGTATAACATATAAAGTCTTCCATCGACTCTGTACCAGAAAAGGACAGACTGTAAGTGCTCCACTTTCCAATAGTCAGAGCCTCCATCTGGTTGCATTTTGAACACATTCACTAGGCATGTCATAATTTGCAAGAACTTTGAGATGACTTAGGTGTTGGACACCCGAGGGCACTTCTTTCAAAAGTGGGCTGGATCCAATCCTCAACTCTTCAAGATAAGGCAAGGCACCTTCTTCTATTTCCACCACCTTTAGTCCATGCAACTCTCTTAGAACAAGAAGCTTGAGTTGTGGAAAACCACCTTCCTCAAAATGAAGTTGCTCTCCTTCATATGCTCGATAGAGCCAAAGAGAAGCTAAATTAGGCAAAGGACAGAGGCAGTATAATGGGTCAATACTCAACCTTGAGAAACTTAAGAACAACATTCTCAAATTTTGAAGACTCAAAAACCAATCTTGCAACTGCTGTAATTGGCCCTTCAAAAGTAGACGTTTCAGAGAAAATTGTGGGCATGAAATGGTTTGTAGATCAAAAATTTCATAATTATTTGCTGACTTTGTAGGTTTAGATATTCAAGGTAGCTCATGTTCTTGATACAGGCGCATAGAGAACTTGTAACTTCTGCTGTCAATCTGGAGATGCCTAATTTTCTCAATTTCCCCAAAATCTCAAGGTCTCTTATAAGACCAATGCCAATAAGATGTGCTTCAACAGTCACTAGTGTCTGTAAGTTCTCCAAACACCCGATCCCTTCCTTTATTCTCACTTCTCTGGTTGAAGCCCAACTAATATATTTGTCATAACCACTAGCTAAAAGGTGTCGAAGATTTTGAAGCATGTTGATTTCGGTTGGTAACTCAGTCAGCATGGTGTTTCTAAGATCCAAACTCTGTAGATTGAGTAGCTTAGCCAAAGACTTTGGAAGCCTCCTAAGTTTTGTATTCTTCAAACTCAAGTGCTTCAGGTGGAACAAATTTCCCAATTCATCTGGGAGAAGTTTAAGAGTAAAATTTTCAAATTCCAACAATGTCAAAAGCTTACATCTTTCAATCAAACTAACCACAAAAGAGTTGTTCAGAGCACCAATGTTGAAAACAAAAACAGAACGAACCTGGGAGTCTTCTATGGTTTCCAACACATTCTACATTATTATATATTGATATGCGACGACCTTTCCTTCCACAACTCAAGTTATCATCCCAAACTTGACAGATTCTAAATTCATCAGCCTTTTGTCGGGCGATCTCATACATCAACTCATGCACTCGGTAAAATTTCTCTAGTTCATAAAACCCTTGGAATGCTTGGACTATGTTTCTATGGATAAGCTCATTTAAGTATGTTTCAGCTATTTCTTCTAATGTCTGCCCTGTCTGTCCTTGTACAAAACCCTCAGCAATCAACAACCTGTATAATTTATCGATAGGAATTAAAATGTCTCTTGGAAAGATACTAAAATACAAGATACATAATTTTATTTGGAAATGTAGGTCGTTGAACTTTAGAGCGATGATTCCTGCAGAATTGAAGCCTGCACTACATTCCTCGAGCAAAGGGGAAACGAAGTGAGACTGATGCCATTCAATAGTTATGCTTCTTCCATAGTACCCTTTTTCCCTGTGATCTCTTTCCTTGATATCATTTAGCAATGCCTTAATATTTTGCATGTTAGAAGCAATGTTTCGACGACTATTCAACATAACGATCAATCGACCGGCTTTACCAAGGAAACTAATGAATCCACGCTGACGAATTCGTTGTGAGACTTTGAGAACTTGCTCATTGAGGACGTATTCTATGAGCTCGGCCACCTCCTTTATTTGTATCAACCAAAGCTTTATGGATCCTCCATACTCAGACCTCGCTTCTGCGTCTCTGAGGAGAACTTTAAGGTGCTCGAGTTCATCTCTTAGACTCTGAACATCTGTTCCAACTCCTTTCAGCAATTTCTCTTCTTTGGTTAGTGTTACACGGTATAAAATCTCAAGGTCGCATAAGGTGTATGAGCGACCTCCTCCGAGAAGATTATATGCGACCTCCTCTGTACATGCGACCGCTT
>JXTB01000178.1:0-62183 GCA_002914805.1 Parasponia andersonii | reverse complement strand
CATAAATTTATTGTTGATAAAACCTCCATCAACAATTGGCGCTAGAAGGAGGGCTATTCCGGCAAAGTTTGTCAAAATTCACCTCTTTGATAATGGCGAACACAAGAAACACCACCAGGGCCACCGGAACTAGCCAGAATCAACCTCAAAGTACTGCGGCTACACAGGCCACTCCTGCTCTGGATCAACCTACTGCGATGACGACAAAGGACCTATCCCTAAGACAGGATCGCATGGAGGAGACGCTCGTGAACCTTCAGCAAGTCACGAACTAGATCAACGACACTCTGCGACGACTTGCTGAAGGGCAGATGGTGACCCCACCACAACACGAACTCCTCAAAGAGCGTCCTGCCCAAGTACCAGAAAAAGGAATCCAGATCCTCGAGAAAGGAAGGCACGGTCAACCAAGGACACAGCAAGGGCGCCATGAAAATCGCACCTATAAGGGAAAAGGCAAGGTCGCAGACTTGCCATGGTCCCGAACAGAGAGCTCAAAGACCAGTCCTGCTCGCACACAACCCTCTCAGAAATCTATCAACAGCCAGGATCGCTTGAGCGACGAGCAAGGACGACCATCGAGAAGCGACCTCGAAAGAATCAGCAGGGAGTCAAGACGAAACCTTAAAGACCCAAGACAGTATTTAGAGCGACGACGTGGTCGTGATCGATCCGTATCGCATCACAACGACCAAAGCCGGTCTCGTCGTACTATGTCATTGGACTCCTCTCATAGGTCGCAGAAAACTCCACCGGACCAAACTACTGTTAAACAAAACTACGAGCACAAGTCGCCTTTACCACCAGCGAGGGATGATGCTTTCCCTTTGAAGGTCGATATTCATAATCTAAGGATCGCATTAGATGCACTTGCTGGCTGGGACGATGAGCTCGCAGATGGGTATCGTCAGTCACCATTCAGCGAGGAGGTTCGAGCAGCAGCCCTTCCCACTGGATTCAGACTTCCCACCATCAATACTTTTGATGGAAAGACTGACCCACAGGACCATATGGATCACTTCAGCGACTTGATGGAACTCCACCGGGTTAGTGACCATGCACGCTGCAGGTGTTTTGCTGTGACACTCACAGGAGCAGCGAAGAAGTGGTTTCGAGGACTCGAATCTGGTTCGATCTCATCCTGGCAGCAACTACAAACGGCGTTTCTAAGACAATTTCAGGCCGCGAAGAACTTCACTGTTCCACTTGTCAGTTTGTCCGCAATCAGGCAAGGTCCAGAGGAGACTCTACGGTCTTATCTCAACCGATTCACTTCGGAGTTAGCAAAGGTCAACAACCCACCTGAAGGAGGAGTTCTTACTCTTATGATGGCTGGGGTGCGACCTGAAACGAAACTCTGGGAAGAATTACTTGAGAGAGAGTGTAGAACTCTCGAGGACTTCTACCGAAGAGTCGGTCGACATCTAAGGATAGAGTCGTCACGAGAGAATCTTCAAAGGACGAAGAAAGGAGGAAGAACGGATGCGGCAAAAGTTGCGGTCGTCACCAACAACGGCGGTAACAAGAAAAAGCGGAATAATGACCAGCCTAGCGAAAATCAGCCTAGACCTAAAAGACAGGAGACTCCAAAAGCTCCCTTGAGGTTTAGCAATTACGCCGAGTTAAATGCACCCATAGATCATATCTATGCGGTCACGAACCAGAAGGAGCATTTCCGACAACCAGAACCGATGCGGCGAGACAGGACAAAGCGCGACCCCAACAAGTTCTGCCGATATCACAATGATATTGGGCATGATACTAATGACTGCTTTGCCCTGAAAGACGAGATCGAAAGACTGATCAGAGAGGGCAGACTACGACAGTATACCAGGCGGAGCGAGGAGAAGCAAGCAGAAGACCAACAGCGACCTCCAGAGATTCAACGTGAGGTACGCACTATTTTTGGAAGGCCGCATGTTGGAGGAGATTCTAAGCGAGCACAGGATCGATACGCACGGGAAGCTCGACAGCAGCCGTTAACCAACGTAATGCACCTCGATCAGCGACCACGTAAACTTCAGCGAGTACCGGAAATGGACATCACCTTCACAGAACAGGATGCAAGGGAAGTCCATTATCCACATAACGATGCGTTGGTCGTCAAAGTCAACTGTGGAAGCACACAGTTGTGGCGAGTGCTGGTTGACAACGGAAGTGCTGTAGACATCCTGTACCTCGACGCATTCAGGAAGATGGGATTGAACGAGAGCGACCTGAAGCCCGCTGCAACTCCGCTCTACGGCTTTACCGGTGACAGCCTGTTACCTATGGGCATGATCGAATTGATGGTCAGCGTTGGGACCTTTCCGAGGGTTTCATCGATAATGACTCAATTTTTGGTGGTAGATTGCCCATCTGCTTTCAATGCCGTATTGGGGAGGCCAACCTTACGGGAACTTCGAGCTGTTACCTCGATTTATCATTTAACGATGAAGTTCCCGACTCAACACGGGGTTGGCGAAGTGCGAGGAAACCAATACGATGCGAGGACATGCTATAACAACTCGCTGAAACTCGCAGCAAAAGATGCGACACCTCGCACAATGATGGTCCACCTGCCAGTGGAAGCGTCAGACGAAGCGTCAGTCGTGGTAGCGGATAAAGCTTCAGTTAAAGTGTCAATCGTGGCAGCGAGCAAAGCGTCGAGTGAACACTTCGATCCTCATCCTCCAAGACGAGATTGGAACGAAGATTCAGGAACATGTGTGAGCTTCGTTGGTTGCTTTTCTGAAGTCTATTTATCGGGATTAATCCGAATATCGTCACTAGAGCTCGATCTCTTAGGAGAGGCACGAGCAGTTTCAGCTTCAGATCGCATCATATCAACAGTTCGCTACTCGATGTTATAACCCTAATGTCGAATAAAGATTTATTAAACACTTGTCCAACAAGACCTTGTTCTTCGGAATTGTTATTGCCGTCATTCGACCTGGGATATATAAACTTCGAACTGGTGGGCAAAAGGCTGAGCATGTCTGGAGCGTCGAGTAGCTTCGTCGCTATTATTCCTCAAATCTTCAACAGCTTATTGTATCTATGAGATCGTCAGTTGATCATCATTCAATTACAGTTTAATGGCAGTTTTCGGACACCATTAAAACTTGTGATTCGTCGATCGTCGTTTGTCATTCGTCAACAAAACTTCGGCAATTATAGTTTTATGGCAGTTTTCGGACACCATATAACTTCGGCTATTCTTCAATTATAGTTTTATGGCAGTTTTCGGACACCATATAACTTCGATTCTTCTTCAATTACAGTTTTATGGCAGTTTTCGGACACCATAATACTCGTAATTCGTCGATCATCAACACCACTTCGGCTATTATAGTTTTATGGCAGTTTACGGACACTATAAAAACTTCGATTATTCTTCAATTACAGTTTTATGGCAGTTTTCGGACACCATAAAACTCGTGATTCGTCGATTGTTATTCGTCAACAACTGGGCTTCGGCTAGTACTTCGGCTATCTTCAATTATAGTTTTATGGCAGTTTTCGGACACCATAAAACTCGGGGGGCAGTGGGATCAGAATTATCTCCTACTTGTTTCCTAAGGAACTATGCAAACGTTCATTTAGAGGAGACAGGATTTTTAGGTCGTCGAGGTGACTAAGTGTCACTGCGTCGACGTATCTAAATATCCTTAAAGTCTTAGGATTTTATCCTCGCTTCATGCCTCAGCATGTCGTATTACGCAATTTCCCTCCTCGAACAAAAAAGTAACTAGAAAAATGTTCATTGTTCGATGTGATATATTGCTATTCGATCTTTGACATGGAACTTTTGAAACACAGTTAGAGTTTGCATCACTCATAATAACTGGTTTCTTAAGTGACCTAACCCATCTAAACGCTTAAAATTCGTTTTAAGTTCGTCAGATTTAAGTCGCTAAAAGCGCACTGATCGATCACTCGTGATTGACTACTTGGTTCAAACCATTGTTGTTTCTATCTTGCAGGAATATGTGAAAAAATAATTCTATTACTTCAAATTGGAGTTATTACAGAGGGGCAAAGCCCGCATTGTTTCAATAAAAAAAAAAAAGAGAAAGCAGGCAGCTCAGGTGGACGGGCTCGCACCATCATCCCCGGCCTTCTTCGCATCGTCCTCCTTCCAGCTTTGGACCAGCTCGACCACATCCTCGCCAAGTATTGAGAAGTCGAAGTCCGGATGCTCGCAGTATATATTGAATATAATAGTCGACGAGGCGATGTCACTAGCCTTCTCTTCAAGCTCTGCGACCTCGGTCGCTTTGAACTCTTCAAGGGCTTTGTAAACCGCCTCGGTGGTCGCTTCTTTCATGCGCTCCGGATACTCAGAAGCAACCTTCTTGAGCTCTTCGACTTCCTCCTCGAGCTTTTCCTTGGCGAGTCTCTCCCTAGCCAAGTCCTCGAACAACTGCTGCTTTTCCAAGTGAAAAGCTGCTCTTTCTTCCTCCCGTGCCTTTTCCAGGTCCTCGAATGCCTTAGTTATTTCATCGACCTTCTCAGCTTTCTCTAAGCATTCGAGGATCGGATCGTGTATCAGGACGGCGGCAGCAGCAGTCTAAGAAAAAAGAAATGAAGTCAATTGATAAGTCAAATTATCAAACATACTCAGAGAGGGGATTAAGGGACTTACGTTTGCCAGCATCCTCATTGCGCATACAAAAGCGACCTTTGCTGGACGTCGCTTCATCCGCTCCCAGCCCTCATCAGTCGTAAAACGGTCGATGAAAGTTGCGCTCATCCCTACTTTTTCCGGAAGCTGGTCAAGTAGTGCGAAGAGTTCGCTGCTTTTATCGACCACATTCGGTTCTGAAGGGGCAGCCTCGGGAGCGGGTTCGGAAGTGCTCGCTGGCTGGGTTGGTGGGGGAGGTGGCGAGCTCGCCGGGATGTCCTCGAAGGCGACTTTCCTCTTCTTCGAAAAGTCAACCTTCTCCTTCCCTTTTGATGATGGCGTACTCTCGGGTGATTTATTCTTTGCCATCGACCCGAGAGTAGAAGGAGGAGCTCGCAAGCCGCTGCCAATCACCATTTCTGTACAAGTACAAAATCCGTTAGCAAGCAAAAAAGACAAGTAAAGATGGGAGTCTAAGTGCAATTACCTTCTTCTTGGGAAATTGGCTCAGGAGCGGGTGGCGAGACGGCTTCTGGAGATGAAGGTTCTGGGCGAGGTGGTGTAGCCGGTGCTTTCCTCTTTTGTTTCCTGGAAGAGGTAGCACCTGAGTCTGCCCCCCTCGACTTCTTCTTCGAGCTGACTGGTCGAGAGATGACTGGGGGATTCGGAAATGCAGCGCCTCTTGGAATCAGACCACAAGCGACCAGATTCCTCGAGGTTTCAAGGACCTTCCAGTTGAATTCTTCAACTGGAAGCTCGTTGATTTGATATACTCGAGCGAGCTGGTCACTTGAGAGGGAAGGTCGATCCCTGTTAGCTGCGATGACATCAAAAGAGCGATCAGTATGATGATAAAAATGAAGGCAGAAATATTAACTGAAAAGTTACCTACCAGGGTTCTGAAAGAAGCCGTTGGCTGCATAATCAAAATGGAAAAATGGATTTTTCCATTTCCCCATGTTGTTACGAACCCCGTATATTGTTTTTATGGCTTGGCTCGACCATTTGCTCGCATAGAAGAAGCCGAAGTCTGAAGGGTTCGATTTGACTTGGTAGAACCAAGCAAATTCTTCAGGTGTGGGAGTTTCTAAACCTAATTTATGGTATAGTATGTACAGACCTACCATATACCTATAAGTATTGGGGGTTAATTGAAAAGGAACGACCCCATAATAATCTATTAAGGACTTAATATAAGGATGGAGAGGAAGGTGGACGCCACATTTGAGGACTGCCTCAGAAAAAGAAGCGGGCACTAAAGGGGGAGTGTGTGGTCGATTAAGTTCGGTGGGCAGGCGAAGAGGAATAGCGATTTTGAAGCTGCTCGCCATTTTCTTAATTTTGCTCGACGTGCAGCTCGTTCGTATATTGGTGCACGACCAGTTCCCCTCCACGTATGGGTATCCAGAAGAGAATGCAGGAGCATCCCTAATGTGTCTGGGCCACTGATCCTGGGGAAGATCACCTATACGAGGACTACCTCGCCTTGTCCCTGTAATTTCAACCTCAGGTACTGGCTCAAGGTAGTCCTCGAGGTTAATAGTGCTAACGCTCGAGTTAGAAGACTCCCCAGAGAATGCATTCCCTTCCCTAAAGTCCTCACTACTAGACATCTGAAAAGAAATACACGGATTCAGATACTAAGGATCACTACTATGATAGCATCCTAAGTATTTATGCCAAGAATAAACTATTTAAGTGAAGTTATCCCTAATGTTCGAGCAGTTCGTCAGAGTGTTCGAGCAGTTCATCAGGAACTATTCGAGCAGTTCATCGGCAGGAATTCAACAGTAAAAAGGATAAGGTATCAGACCTTAGTACTTTTTCGTAGAATCACTCCTAAGCTACTTCACGACAGGAAGAAAAGATGTATAAAGAGAAATCTCTCTCGCTTCACTTCAGTGAAGGAGAGTTCATTCTTAAAAAAATGGTATGTAAAGAGAAGAGGAGAACCGACCTTAACAGAGGTTGAAGACGATTCGAAGCTTCACAGAAAGAGAGGATAAGGATGATTCGTAAGCTTCTGAAGAAAAAGGTTGAAGATGATTCAAGACCTCACGAAGGAATCCGAGCGAAGCTAAGGCGGCGTTTAGGGTTTTCTGGGTTTTCGAAAAAGAAATGACGGAAGTAGGGTGATTTTAAGAATTTATAGTCAGAGATCGATGAATTACAGTCGTAGATTGCCAGATTTGAATTTCGGATCTTGCGGCTGAGGATTGCGCGGGATTTGATTTCATCCGAAGAGTCAAAAATTTGAAAAGATTCGATGACGGTTAACCTCCTCGAGTTTCGCTCCTTCGGAACGGATTACACGTGGCTCAGTATCTGACAGAGAGATACGCGTGATCTTAAAAAGCGAGATTTGAGATTCGGTGTATCTTCAATTATTCGGATTTCAGAGAGCAGTCGTAATGCCACGTGTTTATGGTCGCATAATGGTTTGAAGCTCCATTTCGTCCTAAAGAACTAATGGAGCTGGGGGGCAATTGTTACACGGTATAAAATCTCAAGGTCGCATAAGGTGTATGAGCGACCTCCTCCGAGAAGATTATATGCGACCTCCTCTGTACATGCGACCGCTTCTATGACGGTTATATGCGACCTCTTCTGTGATGGTTGCATGCGACCTCTTCCGTATAGTTGACCTTAACAAACAGGAAACTCACAAGGAAAAGGAAACAAGTAAATAAAAGAGACCTACCAGGAAAGGGAAACAGAAGTCTCCTATTCGGAATGGGCTGATTACTCGATTTGAATATTTATCCAATTATGTAGTTACTTAATTTGTGATTACCCAATTATACAGTTACCTGTTTGTAATTAGGACTCTAGGGACAATAGGATCCTAGTGACACAAGGATCCTCAGGACATAAGGTTTCCTTGGCCTATATAAAGGGACCGGATGTTCTGAGTTGAGAGAAACCCAAGGCAAAATCAATTCAAGCTAAGCCAAGCTAAGAAAATCGAAGCTAAGTCTAGGAGAGAGTTCCAATTGTTCTTCAGTTTTTCTCAAGGTTGTAACCTTCGATTATTTGTAGTTCCTCATCAAAATAGTGCAAAAAACAGTGGACGTAGGCTCACCTTTTTCGGGGCCGAACCACTATAAATCTCTCTCTCTTTATTCGCTTTGATTTACTACTCCAATTTATACCAGCCACATCCCTCAATTTTCCATAAATTTATTGTTGATAAAACCTCCATCAACAGTTAGCAGCGAAACTAGCTTGTCAATGACAAGAGACATTGACTCTGCACTCTCTCCGACCAAGTCCATTTCTCCTTCCGATTGCCGAACCAATCTATGACAATCACAAGGTTGAGCCGTTCAAGTGTGAAAATGGAGTAACAGATGATTTTAGCAATCTGATTCGTTGCGGAAAATCCAAAACGAATAAGCTTCGGTGAGATCTCCTTCCTAAAACTTTTTCTTGTAACTTCATTTTTTTTTTCCTGCCGGCTGCCATATATTTATTTATTGTTTTAGGTTCTCTTTGTCGAGATTACCGTTATTTGTGTTCTTCTATTTGTCTAGGTGAGTCTGAGAATCTGATGAAAACAACTTTCTTACGATGTGGGTTAGTAGTATGCACATAAGAAATCTTCATCCTGTTTTGAGACACAGCAGAAGCTTCTCCTCTGCGCCAACTCTCACAATGGTATTTCCTTTTTTGAGTTGTAAGACGCTAGAACTTTGAATGCAACAACATAAAACTTTACTATATCCTTAGTGCTCATTCCTAGAAGTTAGAACTTTAGTGCTGCTTACTTTGTGGACTCCTTTTGACTTCCTCTCGTTAGAGTAATAGTGTGGTTTCTTTTCTTTTCTTATATCTTAATTTTATTCGTTTTTATTTTTATTTTTATTTTATTTTCATCGGAACTTTTCTCTCTTTTTTTGGGACAAAAACAATGGCTTAACTTGTTTTTACTTTGTTGACTCCTATTGACTTTCCCTCTGCATATTTTAAAATTTTTATTTATATTTTTTATTTGTTATTGTTTTAATATTTTTTTGGGGTGTGATAAGAATATTCAGCATGAGTGCCTCTCTTTGTTGTGATTTTCTTCCCTATTAACCACAGTAAGTATTTTCCAAAGCCAGATCAGTTAAAAAAAAAAAAAGTTCTAATATTTTTAAACGTGCCTTGATTAGCAGAGGATTCTAAAACATACGAGTAAGTAGTTTAAAATAACCCAGAAATTTAAGTACGACATAATAAAACTTATTATATAAGAAATGTATAGAATAAATTGATAGTTTAGAGGGCTCCAATTTTATGATAAAGAGACTTCCAACATTTTGTAGAGTTTTAAATGACTCCAAAGTTAAACACGAGTCTTTGCTTTTTAAAACCAATTTGACACGGCAATATGATGTATAAACACAAAATTACTTCATATACTCTCTCGGAAAAAGATCAAAAGAAAAAATGAAAAAGAACTTGGTTTAGTATTCCGGGTACTGGCAGACTATTCAACTTTTATTCCAAATGTTAAGAAGTAAAACAGAGTAATTAAAAGCAGCCTATATAGTTAGTCACCTACACAGAAAGAGCTAAAACATTAGCCACAACTGTATCAAGCAAATGCAAAATTAACCACATTAGGCAACAGAAACGTTACAAACAGAAACCATAAATGAAAACAAGGTCAACTTCATAAGATCCACATAATCACATCCACACATTTATTTCCATTTTTCGCTAGTATCGTCGCCAAGAGTTTGTCTGACAAGCAAGAAATAATACAGAAGAATAACAAAGCAAATTTAAGAGCGGCAACAACTGCCTATTGCATTCATACGGGAAAGAAATTAAGCTGCATACTTAATTGGGATGATTCAGTCAAGAAAATGATTCCAGCTTCTTGACCATTAAGTTATATCTGAGGTATCCGGTTACGAATATAAGCCTTACTTACATCTAAAATAAAAGAAAAAGGCATGATGTCAACAAGAGGGTGTGATATGATTTGAAAGAGCTGCAAAAGATTAATATGTTTATTATGTGAAAGAAAGGAGAGCAGCCTTACAGATTGATCAGTAACCAACTACCACTCAGACCTCAGAGATGCATAACCTGTCACGTTGAAAAAACTTTAAATTGGAAGGAGTGACATTAAAAAATTTCTTCTAAAGGATATGAAGGCTAATGAGAAAGACAGTCAACCAACAAATAAAAATTGCAAATTAGCAAATATTTTAAGTACTGTTATATTCCATTGAATACTGAGCACAGAATTAATTTGGAAGGATGTGGTTATATTCCCAACCATTTTCCATAATTTTAAAAACAATTCTCAGAAAGGAAAACGACAGAACATTAGGTACTAACAAAAATGAACCACGGTAACAAGGCCCTCAAAGTGAAAATAGCGATAGAAAGAAAAATAAAAGTATCAAATGCTTGCTCTAAAGGAAGGACAGAGAACGAACCTGAAAATATTTTATCAGTCTTCAATATCGTCACTGAAGAAACTAACCCGATCACTGGAGAAACTAAACCGATTAACATCATTACATATTGAGGCTGAGTCTTCTTCATCATCACTGTAATAGAAACTCAACCGAACATCATGCTGTGCAACAACATTTATGTTTGAGGCTAAACCCTGCAAATGGTCCATCAACTCTGGCTCACCAAGCTTCAATAATATGTAACGTCTTCCGTCAACTTTGTACCAGAAAAGGACAGACTGTAAGTACTCCACTTTCCAATAGTCAGAGCCTCCATCTGGTTGCATTTTGGACACATATTCACTTGGCATGTCATAATTTGCAAGAACTTTGAGGTTCGTTAGGTGTTGGATGCCAGAGGGGACCTCATTCAAAAGTGGGCTGGATCCAATCCTTAACTCTTCAAGATGAGGCAAGGAGCCTTTTCCTATTTCCACCATCTTTAGTCCGTGCAACTCTCTTAGAACAAGGAGCTTGAGTTTTGGAAAACCACCTTCAACAAAATGAAGTTGCTCTCCATCATATGCTCGGTAGAGCCAAAGAGAGACTAAATTACGCAATCGACTGAGGTAGTATAAATGGTCAATACTCAACCTTGAGAAACTTAAGGACAAAATGCTCAGATTTTGAAGCCTCGAGAAGCAATCTGGCAACTTCTGTAATTGGCCCTTCAAAACCAGACGTTGCAGATAAAGTAGGGGTGATGAAATGCTATGTAAATTCAAAATTTCATTATCATCTGCTGAGTGTAAACTTAGAGATTCAAGGTGGCTCATATTATTAATAGAGGTGCACACAGCAGTTGAAACTTCTGCAGTCAATCTTGAGATGCCCAACCTTCTCATTTGCCTCAATTTCTGTACGTCCTTGATGAGACTAATGCCGGTAAGATGTGCGTCCACCGTCATTAGTGTTTGTAGGTTCTCCAGATTCCCAATCCCTTTGTAAATTCTCACACCTTGAGTTGAATCTGAACTATTCTTGTTCTTATAACCACTAGCTAAAAGGTGTCTAAGATTCTGAAGCTTATTGATCTCAAACGGTAGCTCAGTTAGCAAGGTATTTCTAAGATCCAAAGTCTGTAGATTGTGTAGCTTGCCCACAGATTTTGGAAGCTTCTTCACTTTTGTATTCTTTAAACTTAAGTACTTGAGGTGGAGCAAATTCCCCAGTTCATATGGGATATGGTCAAGTGGAACATTTTCAAAATCCAACAGAGTCAAGAACTTACATTTCTCAAACAAAGTAACCATAAAAGACTTGTCCAGAGCACCAATATTGGAAAGAAAAACAGAACAAATCTGAGAGTCTTCATTGGTGTCTGAATAATTTGCCACATCATGGTTACAGACCGATAGGCGACGAATTTTTCCTGTTAGTCTTGATTTCTTACCATCCCAAATTTGACAGAAACTTAATTCATCAGCCTTCTGTAGGGCAATCTCATGGACCAAGCTATGGACACGGCAAAATTTCTCTAAACCATAAAACCGTTTTGGTGCTTGAACCAGGTTTCTAGTGATGAGCTCATTTAGGTACTCTTCAGCAACCATTTCTAATGTTTTTCCCCTCTTTTTTTGTACAAAGCCCTCAGCAATCCATAGTTTGTACAACTTTTCATAAGGGATCAAATAGTATTTAGGAAAAATGCTAAAATACAAGAAACATAACTTTAGTTGGGGAGGTAGATCAAGGTAACTACATAAGAGGATTTTTGATGCACCTGTTTGGTGGAAATTGGATTCGACCTCAGAACTGAAATTATCAAGTAGTGTTTTCCACTCTGACACTGTCTTTTCCTTCTTAGACAACAATTCGGCTATGGCTACAATTGCGAGTGGCGAGCTTTCGCACATTCTAATAAATTGAAGGGACAGTTGCTCCAACTCCATAGAACAATGTTGGTCAGTCTCGTATTGGAATGCTATTCCACAGAAAAGGTCCCAACATATTGCTTCGGACAAGGGCTCTGGCTCATGAAAGACAGGAAATCTGTCAAATGAGATATCAACAGAGGTAGGCATAAATTTGATCCATGTGATGATTATTTTACTGCCCTTGTCATTATTAGGCAGGATATTTTTCACATCTTTCCAAAATTCTGCTGGCCGAACATCATGAAAGACAAGCATGTACTTTTTTGATGTCAAATACCGACTTACAATACAAGCTAACTCTTCCATCAGCATCGTGCCAAATCCAATTTCTCCAAGCACATTTTGCTTCTCTGCAGTGCAGATCTCCTTCACCATGATCTTTAGTAGTTCCGCTATATTGGTTGTTTGAGAAGCATCGATCCAAGCATGGCAATCAAAGTTTTCTCTTAACGCTCTATTCTTCACCGTTTTCTTCAGAAGATCGAGTTCAGCCGGATCCTCAATGCCTAAAACTGATATAACTGGGCGCTTGTCTGCTTCTTCATCTAACCTTTCTATCAGATCCGAACCCACAAAACAGTCACCGATCAATTGAGAAACCGACTGAGGATAATACCGTTCAACAATTGTGGTTGTTAAGTTAGATCTACGACCGGTTTTCTTGACTTCAACCAACAAAGCCTTAATATTTCGAATGTTAGAAGCCAAATTTGGACGACTGTTCAACGTACTGATCAATCGACCTGCTTTGCCAAGGAAATTGATGAATGGACGCTCGTGGGGTCGTTGTGACACTTTATGAATGTAATCATCGACGGCATCTTGTATCAGTTTAGCCACTTCCTTGATTTGTTTCGACCAGTGGTTCAAGTGTTCCTCATCCTCGGAACTCACGTCCGCCTGTTCGAGGAAGAGCTTGAGCTGCTCCAATTCGTCTCTTAGACTGTGAACTTCTAGAAATTCGACTTCTTTCAGCAACTTGTCTTCTCCGGTAAGCAGAGAAACCAACTTGTCGAGTGCCAAAGTGAGAGACATTGAAGCTTCATTCCCTCCAACCAAATCCATATTTCTCCTTTCGCTACTAACAGCTTCGCTCACAAGCTGTTTTGAGTCGTCTTGAGATGTGAAAATGGTATTGAATAGAGCATCTAGCAGCCGTTTACTTTGTTGACTCAATAATGCAGAGCAAAAATGAAATTTCCATCCAAGGCTTGACTGACTCGTAACTACCAGCCTTTATCCCATCCAATCACTAAAGTTTAGCTCCCACGTCGTTTAGCTCAAAAAACCAAAAAAAAAAAAAAAAAGTTGACTTACCTCTTACTCTTTTTGTTTATTTTATTTTTGTTATTTGATGGAAGAATTTCGGACTTGGGGCGGTGAGATTTAGTTTAATGCATTTTAGCGTGCTTAGCATATAACTGAGTTGCTCCTCTGCCCCAAAGTCCCTACGGACTAAACTGTCAAAATGGGCCTCACCCAACGGCCTAGCTTGCTATCTGTCATTTTAGTTCACGGATTGGCCCATATTATAACGGGATTGGGTTCGGTCCGTCCTTAGATTAGGAGCGGGTTGGCCTATAAGTTTAGGTTTGTCGAGCCCGGTCCGCCAATCTAGCCGACCCTCTCTGTCATCGCTAAAAATAATTCTTTTTTAGTTGTTAATTTTTTTAAATAAATTTTCATACAAATTTTTTCCAAATACTTATAAATATATATTTACTCATTTTCTTTTTTTTCACGCTTTAAAATTTCAATCTAATTCTAAATAATTTTTCAATATTTAAACTTTTTTTTATCAACTATTCTACTTATATATTTTTAGCTTATTTAATTATTTTTAAACTTTTATCAATAAGAAAAAAATATAATATATCATTTATTTTTTTATGAATTTTCTTTTGATATTTTTAACTAATTATACAAATAATAATATCATTTTTTTTGAATATTTTTTAATTTTAAAAATTTGGCCAAGAACAGGTTGACCCGTTTTGGCCTGTTCCAGGCCTGGCGAGCCTTCAGGTTGGTTTGGCCCTGCCATTTTGACACCTCTACTACGGACCCTTCTGTTTAAACACTAATCTTACCCGCCCAAAAATAATAATTATTTTTTTAAATAAATGTTAACTAATAGCTTTCACTTATTACAAAAAAGATGAAAATAATTCACCTAGTTTGGGATTTGAACTCTCTATCTAATACCTAATCTCTAACCCAACCACTAAACTAGCCCAAAAATAATAATAATTTGACAACAAAACTCAGAAAATATAGATTTAGATCCATGAATGTAATATACAAGGAGAGTTTTTTTCATTTAGTCCATCAAACATGCTTAAATCGAGTAATTGAATTTCCTAACACCACCTTCAAAGTGTAGTTGCTCGCCATACTTCGGAGGGGTTTCCACGAAGATTATAAACTTCAACATCCGAACTTGTAACAAGCATCTCCCTGTTATAGCGTGATGAAACATAAATGAGAGGCTTACTAGGATCAGATTCATTTTGGAGAAGAAATAAATCTGTGCATGGCCTTTTAGTTTCTCTATCACTGTGCACAGTCCCAGAGTTCTGTTTTTTCTCAATTACAACAAGGTCGGTATGGTCGCCCGCCCTGAAATTTTGATAAAAATGCTAGATGATTTCCAACATTCATGTTACTCTTCAAATTTTCATGGTATGCAGACAACGACTTCTAGAAGGAAATAAAGTTGCAACATAGAATCCTAAAGTTGTCGGTAATAATACCAAGTATTCAGGTAGAAACAAGTTTAAGCAAATTGAAAACTACAGACATTACATAAAAATAAACAAATAAATAAACCTATGCAGTATTTGAAATTAGAGGAATAATTAAGGCTCCGTTTGGAACTTGGATTTCTGGAGAGAAAGAAAAAAAAAATTCTATTTTCTCTTGTTTGTAGTGAAACAAAAAATTATAAAAATTTTTTCAAGAAAAACAAGAATTTGATTTGATATCAATGTTTACTATATAAAACTTTAAAACACTGACGAGTATAACCGAAAATCTCAAAATAAAGTTTTATAAACTTTTGATAAAAGAATTTTCCTCTTTCTTTTTTTATGACTTTTCCTTTGTAATTTTTTTTCCCTTCAAAATCCGGATTCTAAACGGAGACTTAATGTGTCAACATTATATATACTAGAAAATAATATCAAATCAAATTCTCATTTTTTTTTTGAAAAAAATTTCTATCATTTTTTGTTTCAATCCAAACAAGAGAAAATAAAATCTCTTCAAATTTTTTTTCTTTTGTTCAAAAAATCCAAGTTCCAAACGTTTCCTCAAAACAATTTCGCAATAGAAAAGAAAAACTAATTCAAGAAGAATTCATAAAAGAAAACAAGATAAGTTGGTAGCACGGTGCATGTAGATCATTCCCATTTAAATTACTTCTAATCTTGAGATATCAATAACCTTTATTTTTTTAATATAGAAGTGTAGAATTAATGATATTGCAAAACTAAAGATTATCAATTAATACACATAAAAGTACCTGGAATCCTATAATTCCTATAGATAAAAATGAAAAAATCTCTTCGATAATCAAGTCATAAACATGGCTTAAAGGGGTTCAAGATTATTACCTGTACAAGTGCTGGCCAATTAGGTCTACTACTGTTCTAGATGTTCTAGTAAGTTTGGCTCACAAGCTTGTAGACCAGATTAGGTTTTCCTTCAACCCGGTAACTGAAACGGACAGAGCGAACATTCTTAATCTTCAAATAGTCTGGCCCCTCAATAGGTTGAATACCAACAACAAATTGCTTTGGCATCTCGTCGAATTTTAGACTCTTGAGGTTTTGTAAGTATTGGATGTCAGAGGGCACCTCCTTCATTAGTGGGCTTGGCCCGATTTCAAACTCTTCAAGAAGAGGCAATGCTCCTTAAGAAGAGGCAATGCTCCTTTCTCTATTTTCACCACTTCTAGTCGTTCCAACTCTCTTAAGCTTTGGGAAACCACTTACCTCAAAATGAAGTTGCTCTGCAATGTATGCCTTGTAGAGCAGCAGATGTTCCAAGTTAGACAAACTACGGTGGCTTTTCAATAGATCATCAGTCAACATTGAGAAACTTAAACCCAATAAGCGTAGGTTCTCAAGTCGTGAAATCCAGTCGGGCAACTTTCGTAATCTACTATGACAACGAGGTGTCGTAGTTGATGAGGAGTTGAAATTGATTGTAAATCTAGAACTTCATCGTGATTGATCGAGTGTAGAACCAAACTTTCCAGGGGGTTCATTTTCTCAATAGCAGCGCGAACAATATTGCCAAATTCTACAGTCAAATTGGAAATGGCCAGTGACCTTAACTTCTTCAATTTCTCTAATTCTGCTAAGATGCCAATTCTATCAGGATTTACTTCCACAGTGACCAGAGTTTGTAAATCCTCCAAATTTCCAATCCCTTAATGTATCCTCACTCCGCTGACGCCATTCAAAGGATATTCAATTGCATTGTCACGGGAATTAGCTAATAGGTGTCGCAGGTGCCGAAGCTTATTAATCTCCTTAGGTAGCTTGTGAACCAAGGTATTTCTAATATCCATTTTTCTTAAGTTTTCTAGCTTACCTATTGACTTTGGAAGCTTTTTAACTTTTTTATTTCTCAGACTCAAATAGGTCAAGTGGAACAAGTTCCCAAGATCTTTTGGGAGATAATCAATATGAACTTTGGTAAAATCCAACACCTTCAAAAGCTTAAATTTCTCAAACATGGTAACTAGGACAGAATTGGTCAATTTATCAACTGCATTGAACAAAATAGAACGAACTCCAGAACCTTTTACAGTCCCCAAAAAATTTTCTCTATTGCCTCTGATTGACAGACGGCCATTCAGACACAACCTTCTTTTTGGTTGACAACAAACCAGCAACTGCTGCTATCACGAGTGGCAAGCCCTCACATTTTCTAACAGTCTTAAGAGACAATTGCCCTAACTCTTGGGGACAATGCCCCCCAAACTCAGCTTGGAATGCCCTTTTGCAGAATAATTCCGAAGAATTTTCTAAAGACCAAGGCTGTAGCTTTTGGATAAGATCACTCGATGATTCCTTACAAAATGCAGCAATCGTATCATTACGTGATGTGACAATAATCCTGCTGCCTTGGTTATTACTTGGCAAAGCATGTTTCATAATGCTCCATAAATCTATTTGCCGAACATCATCGATAATAATCACATACCTTCTTGTCTTCAAATATTGCCTCAAAGAACTAATCAGGTCCTCCGTTGTAGTGTCAAGATCTCCTGAGATAAATTCACCAGCAGCGAAAAGTTGCTTGGACATGATCCAGAGTAACTTCTCCGTGTTGTATGACTGAGACACATTTATCCAAGCCCGGCAATCAAAGTGTCCTCTCACCACTTCATCATCGTATACTTTTCTAGCAAGAGTGGTCTTGCCAATTCCACCTGTGCCTAGCTACCAATGTCACCACCGAGCGCACAGATGCTCCTTGAATCATCCATCTCATCATTTCGTCCTGTGTTGAACCGATACATGCAAGTTCAGCTTCTTCAATGAAAAGTGAACCCAACTGAGGGTCATTTCTCTCTGTATTTGTTGCTTTGCTTCTGGACTGCGGCTCCCAGGAATTGCAGCCATATCTTTCACCTCTATTCTTGATCTCAATTAGAGAAGCTTTGATATTTTGGACTTCAGAAGCTATGTCGTATCAGGGTCTCTGAACTTTGATCAAGTAACTTATTTTACGAACAAAACCGACTAATCCATTTTGTGGTTTACGACGGTGTTGTGCCACATGAAGAAGGCATAAATCCATGACATCTTCTATATGATAGGCTGCCTCCCTTACTTGTTTCACCCAAGTTTTCACGCCTTCATTCCCCTCGCTCATCTCTCCTTTCTCTTCTGCCTCTTTCAGGAAACATTGAATAATCTCCAGTTCATCTGATAGACTCCGGACTTCTCTATGGACATCCGTATTGGACAACTTTGCTTCTTCGAATAGCAGCTGAAACAATTTATCAATTACAGGTCTAACTATGCCGATAACAGCTGATTCTGGCATTGGATTATTTGCTTCTTAATTGATAAGAGAGCTCAATCGGGGATTATTTACCTAAAACTTTGAAAAAGCTACGAATTAAGGAAAATAAAATATCAATATTGGCATGCAACTGTTAGGGTTTATACCCTAAATAAAAATATGTATACTTTGGATATTTACTGAATTAATAAAATGACATTTTTGTATTTGAATTTGTGCATAATTAGTATGTCTTTAAATATCAGAAAATTCTTAGTTTATTTATGTGACCATAAATTTAGTATATAAGTGTTACATACATGAAGATTAAATTTATGAATACTTAATTAAATATAGTCCTTAATAATTAATTAAAGTTAAGGATCTTTAATTAAATATTATTAGTATGGTCGATAAACAGAATGTAATAGTCTTATTCGGACTATGGATGTGTTGACATCATAATAGAGATACTTTATATAAATTAATTATACACGACTAGACCAGAAAAGATTTGAATCTTACATAAATTTCGTTAACTGTTGAAAATTCAAATAATATTATTAGATGATCATATGTAGATTAATCTTAATCCTAAGTAGTTATAGACTCCTATTTATAACATTATGTTCTTTGATATACTTGTAAAGGTTTGTTTCCTTAACAGACCAAAATACTTGTATCTTGGGAGCATGATGAGATGAGTAGCTAGGAATGTAGCTTACAGATATGGAATCCATTCCTTCCATTATGAAGCTAAAATGATGATTCCCTTGTGTATTGATTCAGGACTTGAACAGTTTGAGTACTCAATTTATAATAGATTTATAAATTAATTGTTCATTACAAAATCAATGGTACATACGGATAAAGACGTAATTGGAGAGATAAACGGAATATAACCTATCTCTAATTATAAATTGTCTATGGAGGACTGAACTACATGTAATGATTAAATCAATGGACTGCTCGATATTTTCTGAGTAAATTAATTCTGTAATTTCAAGTGTGTAATTCCATATTTTTAGTGGAGTATTACTAGAATTAATAAATTAAACAAATTAATTGTCATAATTTATTGGAACTTGAATTACAGGATCATAGGTCCCCAATTCCACCTCTTACAAACACTGTACTTGATATTATATTATTTTTATTACTGCATGCTTTGTCTAGATAAATAGTTTATCTATATGTAATTAATAATTGTTATTAATTAGTTTTTAATTAATTAATTTAAATTTATGGAGAGATAAGTTTCCTAATTTATTTGAATTTTGAATTTAAAAATATCTAATTATCAGATAATTAGATAAATAGAAATTGAGAAGCTAATTAAAGTTTTTTTTACATATATATATATATATATTAATTAATTAGATTAAGTAATTTAAACTTATATATATATATAACCTTACATTTATTAAAAAAAATGAATGTACAGTTTATATTTAAAAAAATGGTTTACGTTTAAAAAGAATAAGTAACGTTTTTTTATTGTTTTATATATATATATATATATATATATTAATTTGATAAATATATTATTAAATAGTTTAATAAGTACATATATATATATAAGGTGAAATCTAGCACGATATACTACGTATTATTTTCTACAGAGCCTCCATAAACTAGAGAGAAAAAGAAAAGAGTCTTCCTATTCTCTATAGAACAATCTAATGTGTTGAGAAAATTATAAGGGTTTAAAATGAGAGTTTAAGAATTTATACACAACGCCCACATGTTCATCTAATTGTGCTTGAGGCTTGAATTGAAAGATAGTGGTTTAGAGGACAGTAAAACTAGGATCCGTTGATAGACTATAGGAGATTTTAGATCTATTCTCTTTGTTTATTCTTATTTACTATGAATTAATACTATGCACTCATATAGTCAATTGTTTGGAAAAAATTTTTGATTATTCCTGGGTCAATCTTTCACTGCGAAAATCGTTTTAAATCCAACAATTAGTATCAGAGCGGTTATATGAGTATATAGTATTAATTATTTGTATGCATGAGTGGGTATTGCATTATTTTTTATATGTATTTAATGATGAATGGATGAGTTATCATATGATGGATGTATGGTTGATATTTGGTCGTTAATTTTATAGTTTTTTAGGTTTTAATTTTTTTCAATTTATTTTGATTAGATCAAAATATGTAAATCCTAATTTTGGGGTATATGGTTTGTTATATTTTACTTTCTTTTTTATTGTACTGTACAAAAACAATGATGGAGATGTGCTTGAAGCCGATCCGACGCCACAAAGGACTCACACAAAAAAAATGTTTTTTTATAGAATATAATATATATATATATTTAAATATATGTGATATACATATATATATATATATAAAACACATCTGGTCGTGAGACCAAGTGCTTACGCTTTTTTTATATAATATATATATATATATAGGTTGCCAATCCAATAGGTATTTTTTTTTTCCTATGGGTAGGTATTTTTTTTTAGTCGTTGGATCACCATCTAATAGTGATCCAATGGCTATAATGAAGTACATGAAAAGACGTGCATCATTAATGCTCTTTCTCTCTCTCTTACTTTTTACAATAAAAAAATGTACATGCTAAGTTTTCATTAGTCAAATTGATACCTATGCATAGGTAAAAAAAAAAATACTTACTCGATTGGTGCCCATATATATATATATATATATATGGGCCTAGTTGTGAGACCCGGTGCTTACGCTTTATATATATATATATATAATAAATATATATATAAAAACTTAATATATTATATATATATATATAAGTTAAAAAAATAATTGGGCCTAAGCACAAATGATTATATAGACAATTATATGGGCTACGTTAGTTTTGTAAAATATTTACAGAAATATCATTTTTTATAAATTTGATTTATAAAAATATGAGAAGAGAAGAAATGAGACCCAAGAAGACCAGCAGAGAGCTTTAGGGCCTACGTGCCTTTGACTCTTTGTAATTTTATTATTATATTAGGTTGTAATTTTCTAAGGGACTCGGCCAAATCTCATTATTANATTTTATTGTTATAATATATATGATATATATAATATGACTATGTATTATAACATGTCATTTATTATACCCACTCATAGTCATTTATGAATGTCATGCATACATATCATATTCATGCTAAAATAGTTTAGTTAAAATATAACTAATTTAATTAGCTTAAATAATTAGATATGAATAAAAATTGAATAGTGTGATTTAAATTTAATAGTTAAATTTTTGTAATATTACACTTATTTAATTTAGGCTATCTTTATTAATTAGATTAATTAGATTAACCAAATTATTCCTATAATAATAAATTTAGATTTTTAGAAAATCTTGTAATTTATTTAGGACTAATAAGATTGGACTAATAGATTAACCTATAAAATTATATTAGATATAATAACTAGGTTAAATAAAACATTAGATGTTTATTAGTAAAAACACATAAGATATTAAAATAATGAGTGAGAGAGGGGTATATGACAATATATCCCATGGCCTCCATTATTAATTAAGCACCATGAGATTAATTGGCATCTAGAGATGCTTAGATTTCATCCTCCTTACAGAGTGTGTCTATTTAAATTAATAACAAGACTTAATTTCTAAGAGATAGGATTTTAGAATGTATTTCAAAATTGACCTACCTTATGGAGACAATTTTGAGTTAAGTTGCTAAAATATGAAATAATAGGTTACACTCATGAGGATACAATTAAATTGTTAATAGTATCTTGACCATAAAACGGTAATTAATAAATAAAATAAAATATGAGATATTTTGATGTTTTATTTATTAATTGAGAATGTCTCAATTCAATTAATAATTATATGACCTATCCTACAATGAAACCTAATTAGAGAAAATTGAATTACCGTAAAATTAGTAAATAAGTTTATGTGTTTACTTACCTGTAACACGTATCACATTTACTATTCTGAATTCTTTATGATATTTATTTTTAAATATGTTGAATGTTGTTTCATTTATTTAATTTCAGCAAACATGTCAATCTCGAATCTCATTATCACTTTACTCGCAAATGAAAAATTAACTGGAGATAATTTTATCAAGTGGAAAAGTAATATGTACATCGTGCTTGTTAGTAAGGACTACAAGTTTGTACTTATAGAGGAATGTCCTCCACAACCCGCTGCTAATGCTACTCGTGCTACACTAGAAAGCTATGAAAAGTGGACTCATGCCAATAATAAAGCTCGCTGCTATATGTTAGCAGGCATGATCGACGTGCTTAGAGCTAAGTACGAAAAAATGGAGACTACTTATGAGATAATGGAGTCTTTCCAAGTCATATTTGGGCAACAATCTGATCAATCTGGTCATGACACTATTAAAAAGGCTATGAATACAAATACGAAGAAAGGAACTCCAGTAAGAGATCATGTTTTAAACATGATCAATTACTTTGGAGAGGCTGAAGTTCACAGGGCTACGATTGATGACCACACCTAAGTGAATATGATTTTAGAATCACTCTCACCTGATTTTTTTTAGTTCAAGAGCAACTATCTTATGAACAAGTTGAATTATACAATGACTCAACTGCTCAATGAACTGCAAACCTTTGAATCGATATCGAAAGATAAAGGTAAAGATAGTTCAACAACTATTGCTGAAGCACATGTTGTAGAAGAAACTCTTTCTACCTCTAACAAAAATAAGAAGAGGAAGAACAAAGATAACTTTGGGTCTAATCCTAAAAAAAGTAAGAAGGGCAACATGAGCACCAAGAAGAACAACTCTAAGGACAAAAAGCCTAAAGGAAAATGTTTTCACTATAGAGTTGAAAGGCATTAGAAAAGAAACTGTAACAAGTATCTCTCCGAATTGAAAGAGAAGAAGAAAGGTAAATATGATTTACTTGTTTTAGAAGCTTGTTTAATGGAGAAAGATTTATTTGATATATCTTCTGGGATAGTTGATTCAGGAGCCACTAATCATGTTTGTTCTTCTTTTCAGATGCTTAGTTCTTCAAGGGAGCTTGCCAATGGGGAATTCACGATGAGAGTAGGCTATGGAGCTAAAGTTTCGGCAAAAGCAGTGGGAGTCGTCCTTTTTCATTTTAGGAATAAATTTTTGTTATTGAACAATATATATTTTATTCTTGCTTTTTGTTGGAATGTGATTTCTATTTCAAGACTATTTGAACAAATATTTGGTGTTTCTTTTCTTAATAATGAGATTATTATTTCTAGAAATGGTTTAAATATTTGTTTTGCAAAAATAGAAAATGGACTTTACATGTTAAGGCCGGATGAACAATCACTGTTTAATACCGAAATGTTTAAAGTAGAACATCCCAAACCTAAAAGGTAAAAAGTTTTTTATGACGACGATACATATCTTTGGCACCTTAGGTTAGGGCATATCAATCTAGATAAGAAAAACAGACTTGTGAAGAATGGTCCTTTAAGGGGGCTAAAAGTTGACATTTTACTAGTTTGTGAATCTTATCTAGAAGGGAAAATGACTAAGAGACCTTTCTCAGTAAAGGGCGAAAGGGCCAAAGAACCTCTTGAGCTTGTGCATAGTGATGTTTGTGGTCCATTGAATGTACAAGCAAGAGTTAGTTACGAATACTTTGTCACATTTATTGACGATTATTCACGATATGGATGCGTGTACCCAATGTAAAGAAAATCTGAAACCTTTGAAAAGTTCAAAGAATTCATAGTAGAAGCTAAAAAACAATTAGGTAAGTCATTAAAAATTCTTCGATAAGACCGAGGAGATGAATACCTTGATAATGAATTCAAGGATCACTTGCTGGAGAATGACATCCTATCCTAACTCACAGTACCTAGAACATCACAACAAAATGATGTTGTAGAAAGAAGAAACCGAACATTGCTTGATATGGTTAGATCAATGATGACCTACTCTTCCCTACCTTTCTCATTCTGGAGTTATGCATTACAAACCGTTGTTTACATATTAAATGTAATACCTTCCAAGTCTATCCAAAAGACACTTTTAGAGTTGTGGAATGGGTGCAAACCTAGTTTACGTCACATCTGCATATGGGGGTGCCTAGCACATATACTGAAAGGAAAGACTAGGAAGCTAGAACCACGTACAGAGATTTGTTTATTTGTAGGTTATCCAAACGGTACAAGATAAGGTTTGTTTTATAGTCCTCAAGAGAAAAAGGTATTTGTATTGACAAATACCACTTTTCTTGAAAATGACTATATGACAGATTTCAAACCTCGATGTAAAGTTGTACTAGAGGAATTACTTTCTGATCAAATCAGACCACAACCAACAACAGTTGTTGAACGACAAAATTATGAGACCACTATTCCAGATTAGAATACTTTGACAACTCGACGTAATGGGAGGCTTATTAGACCACCTGCTCTCTACAGGAAAGTTGGAGAAGCATATGTTGTTGTTTCTGATAGTAGCCAAGATGACCCATTGACATACAAGCATTCAATGGAAGATTCTAATACGGAAAAATGGCAAGAGGCTATGAACGAAGAAATGGAATCTATGTATTCTAATTCTGTCTAGGAACTTATAGATTCACCTGAAGATATTAGGCCCATTAGATGTAAATGGATCTATAAAAGAAGAAGAGGTGTGGATGGAAAAGTTGAAATGTTTAAGGCAAGGTTAGTGACAAAGGATTATACCCAAAAAAAAGGGAGTTGATTATGAAGAGACTTTCTTGCCAGTAGCCATGCTTAAATCCATACGTATCCTCTTATCCATTGCTGCATGTTTAGACTTTGAAATATGGCAAATAGACATCAAGACAACTTTTTTGAATGGCTATCTTGAAAAAAGCATCTACATAGTGCAACTAGAAGATTTTGTAGCTAAAGGCCCAGAGCAGAAAGTCTGCAAGCTACTTAGGTCCATTTATGGACTTAAGCGAGCTTTAAGATCATGGAATCAAAGATTTGACGAGATGATTAAATCTTATGGTTTTGATCAAAATGTTGATGAACCTTGTGTATACAAGTACGTCAAAGACAAGAAAGTGGTCTTCCTAGTTCTTTATGTAGATGATATTTAGCTCATTGAGAATGATGTGGAAACATTATCTTATGTAAAGAAGTGGCTAGCCGAGCAATTCCAAATGAAAGATTTGGGAGAAGCAAGTTATGTGCTTAGGATCCAGATTATTTGAGATCGTAAGAATAGACTTTTGGCACTGTCTCAAGAATTTTATATTGATATGGTGCTCATTCATTTTTTGATGCAAAACTCGAAGAAAGGACAGTTACCTTCTCGACATAGAGTTAACCTTTCCAAAGAGCAATGTCCCAAGACACCTTAAGAGGAAGAGGATATGAGATGAGTTCCTTATGCATCTGCAGTTGGTAGTCTTATGTATGCCATGTTGTGTACTAGCCTTGACATATGCTACGCAGTAGGGATAGTCAGTCGTTTTCAATCAAATCTAGGATTAGATCACTAGATAGCGGTAAAGTATATTCTAAAGTATCTAAGGAGAGCGAGAAATTATATGTTGGTTTATGTCATGACTTGATACCTTATGGTTACACTGATACCAATTTTCGATCAGACAAAGATACTCAAAAGTCGATATCTGGGTCAGTGTTCACTCTTGGTGGAGGAGCCGCTGTCTGGAGAAGCATTAAAATAATCCAGCACTACAGATTCTACTATGGAAGTAGAATACATAGTAGCTTGTGAAGCAGCTAAAGAAGCAGTTTGGCTCAGAAAGTTCTTTATTGATTTGGAAGTTGTTCTAAATATAGATAAGCCATAGACTTTATACTGTGATAATAGTAGAGCGGTGGCGAATTCAAAAGAACCAAGAAGTTACAAGAGAGGAAAGTATAAAGAGAAAAAGTATAATTTGATTAGAGAGATAGTACATTAAGGAGATGTAGTCGTTATGAAGATAGCATTCGAAAACAATATTGCAGATCCTTTTACAAAAACACTTCGAGTGAAGACTTTTAAGAGTCATTTAGAGGGTTTAGGATTGAGAGATATGTCTCACCTACTTTAGGACAAGTGGGAGATTGTTAGGGTTTATGTCCTAAAACCATGTATATTTTAGATATTTGCTGAATTAATAAATGACATTTTTCTATTTGAATTTGTGCATAACTGATATGTCTTTAAATATCAGAAAATCACTAGTTTATTTATGCTGTCACAAATTTAGTATATGAGTGTTATATACATGAGGATTAAATTTATGGATAATAAACTAAATATAGTCTGTAATAACTAATTAAAGTTTTAGATTTTTAATTAAATATTATTAGTACGGTCCGTTAACATTGAGAATATATAGTCTTATCTGGACTATTGATGTGTTGACATCACAATGGAGGTACTTTATATAATTTGATTATATAGGACTAGATGAGACATGATTTGAATCTCACATAAATTCCGTTAACTATTGAGAATTCAAATAATATCACTAGATTATCATATATAGATCACTCTTAATCCTAAGTAGTTATAGACTCTGATTTATAACATTATGTTCTTTGACATACTTGTAAAACGTTTGTTTCCTAAACAAATCAAAATACTTGTATCTTGGGAGCATGATGAGATGAGTAGCTGGGAATATAATTTACAAATATGGAATCCATTCCTTCTATTAGGATGCTAGAAAGATGATTCCCTTGTATATTAATTCAGGACTTGAACAGTTTGAGTACTCAATTTATAATAGATTTATAAATTAATTGTTTATTAGAAAATCAATGGTACATATATACATATAGATAAAGATGTAATTGGAGAGGTAAACGGAATATAACCTAGCTCTAATTATGAATTGTCTATGGAGAATTGAACTATATATAATGATTAAATTGATGAACTGCTCGATATTTTCTGAGTAAATTAATTCTGTAATTTCAAGAGTGCAATTCTAGATTTTTAGTGGAGTATTACTATAATTAATAAATTAGACAAATTAATTAAAGAGTTTAATGAATTGTCATAATTTATTGGAGCATGAATTACAGGTCCATAGGTCTCCAATTCCACCTCTTACAAACATTGTACTGGATATTACATTATTTCTATTACTGTACACTTTCTCTAGATAAATAGTTTATCTATATATTATTAATAATTGTTATTAGTTTATTAATTAATTTAAATTTATGGAGAGATAAGTTTCCTAATTTGTTTGAATTTTGAATTTAAAAATATCTAATTATTAGATAATTAGATAAATAGAAATTGAGAAACTGACTAAAATATTTTTTTTATATATTTATATTAATTAATTAGATTAATTAATTTAAACTTATATATATATATATAAAACCTTACATTTATTAAAAAAAATGGGTGTACGGTTTATATTAAAAAAAAGGTTTACGTTTAAAAAGAATAAGTAATGTTTTTTTAAAATTTTATATATATATACATTAATTTGATTAATATATTATTAAATTAGTTAATAAGTATATATATATATATATATATAAGGTAAAACCCTAGCAGGATATACTATGTATTATTTTCTACAGTGTCTCTGTAAACTAGAGAGAAAAAGAAGAGAGTCTTCCTATTCTTTATAGAACAAACCCTTGCAATCTCATGTATTGAGAAAATTGTAAGGGTCTAAAGTATGAGTTTACGAAATTGTACGCAATACCCATATATTCATCTAGTTGTGCTTGAGGTTTGGATTGAAAGATCGTGATTTAGAAGACAATAAAACTAGGATCCGCTGATAGGCTACAAGAGATATTAGATCTATTCTATTTATTTATTCCTATATACTATGAATTAATATTATGCACTCATATAGTCAATTGTTTGGAGAAATTTTTTGATTATTCCTGGGCCAATGTTCCGTTGCGAAAATCGTTTTAAATCCAACACTAACAATGCTTCTAACGTTTACTTTTATGTAGTTACAATATTGGCATGCACACTAAATTTAATTCCGTATTTTTAGAAACTATATTTCATATTTTGAAATTTAAAATAAAAATTTAATTTCAAAAAATTTTAATTGATGAAAATTGGAAGTGTACTCTTATTCAGTGTTTTGAAATAGAAGCTATCTCACAACTTTCTAACTTTCTATTAATAGAAAGTTGTTATCAAACATTCGGAAATTAAAAGAGAAAACCCAATAGAGTTCTAGTACTGAAGTAATTATTTGGAAATAATTTCTGCTTAAGTACACTTAGGAAGATTGTATTTTAGATTTTCATCAATTAAAAGTTTTTTTCCCTAAATTCAGATGTTGCATGGTGGAAATATAAATTTCAAAATTGCAAGGTTGAGTTTTAGAAAAATAAAAACTACAGGGATATATTTAGACAAGAATAGTACAAAGAGGATTGAAAGAGAAGAAACACAATTAAATTAAGCGATAATCTAGGAAAAATTATGGATACATAAAGCAATAGTTAAATTTTAAATTTTAATCGAAATTATGTTTGTAAAAATTCTATGGGAACAACATAGAGGGTTACAATAGATCTACCGTTTTATAATTACGAGTTTACATTGGCAGTCAACTCCTCTTTTCTTTCGTCGAACTAGTGATTGTTTTATTAATTAGTTTATTTAGTCATAATCTTAGTTCGTCGTTAAAGAATAAGACATCAAGACTTACGTCATCCAAAGATGTTATCTCCGTTGAGGTAGCAACTTAAGTTCATGACTCGAAATGTGATAAGAACAATAAAATAAAGAAGTCTTTTACCAAAGTTGTAATATAAAACAAAGGAAATAAATAAAAACCGCAAACTAAGAATCTGATTAATTATTGTTGTGCCGTCTAAAAATCTATATATTGGTTAATGCTAGAAAGGGAAAGTTAGCGACTAAGAGAACATGTCAGGTCACACGAGTAAGTTAAGTGCGACCTCTTCTGAGTAAGTCGAATGCGATCTCCCTCCGAATAAAGTAGGACTTCCTCTGAACAAGTTAAGTGTGACCAGAATGAAAAAGAAACTAGAACAAATTTCGTCAAACGGATAATCTACAAAGAAAGGGAAACAAAAGTTTCTCTATCAAGATCGACCAGTCATCTTATTTAAGTTGTTACCCAATTATATTGTTACTCAAATTGTATTTTCTGATTATAAACTTACCTATTTTCACAATTGGGAAACATTGAGCCACCCTCACCTATATAAAGGGAGTTCAATGCTGTTGTAAGGGATCTTCGGCTTCTGGGGAGAATTTTGGGGGAATTTATTATTTTTACTTCCTGGAAACTTAACGAAACTCTTGTAATCATCTAGAAAATAGTGAACAACAGTGGACGTAGGCTAATCTTTTTTGGGGCCAAACCACTACAAAATTCTTGTCTCTTTTACATGCTTTGATTGATCAACCCTTTACACACACAAGCCACATCTTGTAATTTTTTAAATTCATTGCTGATAAAATATCTGTCAATAATTGGCACTAGAAAGAGGGCTATTCCAGTAGAAAAGTTTGTCAATTCCGCTTCTTTCAATTATAGCAAACATCAGAAACACTGCTAAAAACAACAGAACTAGCCAAAATCATCCCCAAAGTACTACTGCTGCACAGGTAGATCCTGCTTAGGATCAGCTTGCTGTGCCTGCACCAGAAAATATTGTCCAGAGACAGGATCGCATGGAGGAAGCACTGGTGAACCTTCAGCAAATTATAAGTCAGATTAATGACTCTCTACGACGACTTGCTGAGGAACAAATGCTAACTCTACCACAGCACGAATGTCTTGCTCAACAACCTGAGAGAGGAATTCAGATCCTAGGGACAGAGAACCGCGACCAACACAAAGCCCGGCAACAACGTCATTGAGATCGCACCTCCAAGGGAAAAGGTAAGGTCACAGACTTGCCCCTGGAATCCGGAACTGAAATTTCGAGCATAAATCGTAATCGTCGACAACCTTCTTAGAGAGTGACCATCAATCATGATGGTCTAAACAATGAGCAAAAACGACAATCGAGTCTTTGAAAGGATTAGTAGGGAATCTCGACAGAATCCTATAGACCTGAGATAACATCTAGAACAGCGACGAAGTCAAGAACAATCCACATCGCATCTCAATGACCGAAGTCGATCTCATCGCATTATTTCAATGGAAACCCCACAAAGGTCGCAGCAGATCCTGCCTGACCAATCTGCCTTAAATCGCAAAAACAACCAAGGGCTACCCCTACCATCAGTAGAAGATAATATTCTCCTTCTCCCTCCGAACATCGATATTCACAATTTAAGGATCGCATTAAATACACTTGCTGGCTGAGATGATGAGCTCGCTGATGGGTATCGTCAATCGCCATTTAGTGAAGAGGTTCGATCTGCTACCTTACCTGCCGGATTCAAACTTCTCATCATAAACACTTTCGATGGGAAAACTGATTCGAAGGTTCATATGGATCACTTTAACGACCTGATGGAATTACATCGTGTCGATGATCTCACACGTTGTAGGTATTTTGCTATAACTCTCGTGAAAGCAGTGAAGAAGTGGTTCCGAGGACTCAAGTCCGGCTCAATCTCGTCCTGGCAATAACTCTAGACTGCATTCTTGAGGCAATTCTAGGCTGCGAAGAATTTCACTGTTCCATTGGTTAGTCTGTCTGCTATTCGGCAAGGTTTGGAGAAAACTATACGATCTTACCTAAATTGCTTTACCTCAGAATTGGCAAAGGTCAACAACCCATCTGAAGAAGAAGTTTTATCTTTAATGATGGCTGTGGTGCAACCAGAATCTAAACTCTGGGAAGATTTACTTGAGCGAGAATGCAGAACCCTTGAAAACTTCTATCGTAGAGTTGCTCGGCATCTAAGGGTGGAATCTTTACGCAAAAATCTTCATAAGGTCACAAAGGAAGGAAGAAAGGATGCTACTAAAGATGCGACCACAAACAACAACAATAATAAAAGGTCAAATAAAAGGAGTAATGAACAAACGACTGAAAAGCAGCCCAAACAAAAAAAGTAGGAGGCTCCAAAAGCTCCCATAAGATTAAACAACTATACTGAACTAAACACACCTATAGATCATATTTATGCGGTCACAAACCAGTAGGAAAGGTATCGTCAACTGGAGCCGATGAAAAGAGATAAAGCGAGGCGCGACCCCAACAAGTTCTGCTGGTATCACAATGACATTGGACACGATACCAATAATTGCTTTACTTTGAAAGATGAAATCGAAAGATTAATTAAAGAAGGACAGCTGTGGCAGTATACTAAACTGAATAATGAAAGGTGAGAAGAAGACCGATAGCGACCTCCAGAAATTCAACACGAGGTAAGAACTATTTTTGGAGGCCCGCACATCGATGGAAATTCGAAGAGATCGCAAGATAGGTATGCACGAGAAGCCTGAAAGCAATCATTAACTAATGTCATGTATCTCGAGCAGCGACCACGAAAGCTTTAACAGATACCAGATATGGATATTACCTTTACAGAGCAGGATGTCAGAGAGGTCTATTACCCGCACAATGATGCATTGGTCATAAAGATCAACTATGGAAGCACGCAGCTATGGCGAGTATTGGTCGATAATCGCAGTACTGTCAACATCCTATACTATGACACCTTCAAGAAGATGGGGTTGAGTGAAAGCGACCTGAAGCCCACTGTCATGCCACTCTACGGATTTACTGGAAACAGTATAATGCCCAGGGGCATGATTGAGTTAATGGTCAACATTGGAACCTATCCTAGAGTTTCGACAGTAATGACCCAATTCTTAGTTGTGGATTACCCCTCTGCATTTAATGCTATACAAGGAAGATCGACATTGAGGGAACTTCGAACAGTAACTTTGATCTATCATCTCACTATGAAATTCCCAACTCAACAAGAAATAGTTGAGGTGCGAGGCAACCAATATGATGCGAGGACTTGTTATAATAACTCAATAAAGCTCACAACAAAAGATATGATACCTTGCATGATGATGGTCCAGCTACAAGGAGAAACATCAAGGAAAGCATCAGAAGCGTCAGGCAAAGTGTCAAGCAGAACGTCAATCGATGACCTCGACCCTCGAGAAATTAATGGTGAGGTCAAAACTGGACCTATAGAAGATTTTGAAGATTTGCCAATCGATAGGTCTTTGAAGGTTCTTAAAATCAGAGCGAAGCTTCAAAAACCCATGCGAGCTTTATTAATCACTTTTCTGAAATCAAATTTGGATATCTTCGCATGGCAATATTCGTTTATGGTGGAGATTGATTCGAATATCATGTGTCACTGCCTCAATATAGATACGACGAGGAAGCCTGTGCGGCAAAAAAGAAGAGTTATGAATCCAGAACATTACGTCGCATTGAAAGAAGAGGTAGAGAAGCTACTCGAAATTGGATTCATTAGGGAATCTTTCTATCTAAACTGGCTTGCAAACACAGTTTTAGTAAAGAAACCCAATAGGAAGTGGAGAACTTGTATCAATTTCATCGACCTCAACAAGGCGTGCCAGAAGGACAGTTTTCCTCTTTCGAGAATCGACCAACTCGTAGATGCGACGTTGGGACATGAATTGTTAAGCTTTATAGACGCATATTCTGGATATAATCAAATCCCCATGTACGAGCCTGATGAGGAGTATACTTCCTTCATCACTGATTGAGGATTGTACTGTTACAAGAAGATGCCTTTTGGACTCATCAACGCGGGAGCGACTTATCAGCGTCTTGTCAATATGATGTTTGCAAAGCAAATTGGCAAGACAATGGAAGTATATGTTGATGACATGCTGGTGAAATCTAAGGGAGCTGAAGATCACATCAAGCATCTTGATGAGATGTTCAACATTCATCGAAAATATCAGATGAGGCTAAACCCCTAGAAGTGCGCATTCGGGGTAGGATTTGGAAAATTCCTAGGGTTCATGGTCAACCAGTGAGGAATCAAAGCTAATCCCCAGAAGATACAAGCACTAATCGATATGCAATCCCCCCACAAACACAAAGACGTTCAAAGCTTAGTGGGAAGAGTGGCTGCATTAAGTCGATTTGTATTCAGGTCAAATATAAGTGCCAACCATTCTTCAAAATTCTGAAGAGTTCGAAGAGGTTCGAGTGGACGGAAGAATGCAAGCAGACATTTTTTAGAATTGAAAGCACACTTAGGTTGTTCTCCTCTCTTGTCGAAGCCAAACCTGGGGGAAGAATTGTATTTATACCTCGCTATTTCCAAATATGCAATAAGTGTTGCGTTAATTCGAGAAAAAGAAAAGATACAGTGATCGGTATATTACCTAAGTAAAAGAATGTTCGATGCCGAAGCAAGATAGCCAGAGATTGAGAAGTTGGCATTACCACTCATCATCGTATCTAGGAAGCTTCGACCTTATTTTCATGCACACTCCATCAAAGTTTTCACGAATTTTCCGTTAAAGCAGGTTTTGCAAAAGCCTGAAGCTTCAGGACGACTACTTAAATGGGCAATTGAGTTAAGTCAATTTGACATCAATTTTCAACCCCGCACTGCGATTAAAGGGTAAGTTCTCGCAGAATTCACATATGATATCAATGTTCCCATAAAAGTAATCGAAAAATCTACTACAGATTTATTAAAATTGTGGAAACTTTACATTGATGGATCGTCAAACGAGAATAAAGCCGGTGTGGGCTTAGTTCTAATCAGTCCTGAAGGGCACAATATTTATTGTGCACTTCGCTTCAAATTTTCAGCATCAAATAATAAGGCAAAATATGAAGCACTGATAGCTGGGCTAAAGCTCGCATGAGAAATGAAGGTCGAAATGATTGAGGTATACAGTGATTCCTAGCTGATCGTTTGTCAAATGATCGGCAATTATCAAGCAAGAGGAGAAAAAATGATGGCTTATTTAAAAGAGGTACGAAGACTCTTCTCGACATTTACTGCCTACAACATTTAACTTCTTCCTCGCATTAAAAATACTCGGGCAGTTGCTCTAGCTAAGCTCACCTCAACAAAAGAAGCTGAATTACTAAAAGTGGTCCCTATCGAAGTTCTTGCAAAACCAAGTATCGAAGTAGAGTCCTAAATAACCATGTCATTTGACAAGAAATCATCATAGATAGATCCTATAATGGAGTATATACAAAATGGCGACCTCTCCAAAAACAAAGACGATGCAAAGCGACTTTGAATGAAGGTAGCTCGCTATGTCATCCATGACGAGAAGCTTAATCGAAGAATTTTTAGTTTGCCGTTGTTATTATGTGTCAATGAAGAAAAATCACACTACATTATGCGGAAATTCATGAAGGAATATGTGGAAACAATTCTGGGGGCAGGCACTTGCGAACAAAGTTCTAAGACAAGGGTATTTTTGGCCAACTATGAAGAAGGATACAATGGAATTTACTAAGAGGTGTGACAAATGTCAACGATTTGCAACTATTCCTAGAATGCCACCTTTTCCTCTAACTCCAATGACCAGTGCATGGCCATTTGCAATGTGGGGAATTGATATTATCGGAATGCTTCCATTGGCGTGAGGTGGATTAAAATATACGGTAGTCGCAGTCGATTATTTCACCAAATGGATAGAAGCTGAAGCCTTGAGTACCATTTCCGCAAAGAAGATGATAGATTTTGTTTATAAATCTATAATCTGCCGTTATGGTACCGCATACCATAATTTCTGATAATGGGAAACAATTTGACTGCGATGTATTCTGTAACTTCTACGAGAACTTAGGCATCAAGAAGAATTTCTTTGCTATTGTTCATCCACAAGCCAATGGACAGGTCGAGGGTATAAACAAGATACTTAAACAGAACATAAAGACAAAGTTGGAAGAGTACAAATGAACTTGGCTAGAAGTACTCCCTGAAGTATTGTGGGATTATCGCACCACTCAACGAACCACTACTGGAGAGAGTCCATTCTCTTTAGCTTATAGATACGAAGCAATGGTACCAGTAGAAATTGGTGTGAGCTCTCTACGACGATCTGCCTATAAGTAGGATCAGAATCGCGCACTGATGAGGATTGAGCTCGATCTTTTGGAAAAAAGGCGCAAATAGTCTCAGCTTCAGATTGCATCATATCAACAGCGCACGGCTCGATATTATAACTCTAAAGTTAGAAGCCGAGGGTTTGAAGTTGGTGATCTTGTTCTTCGACAGGTTCTACCTAATAATAAAGAGCACGGTGCTGGTGTATTTAGATTCTCTTGGGAAGGATCATATGTTATTGATGTCGTTATTCGACCTGGGACATATAAGTTAGCTCGCACTGGTGGACAAAAGATTGAGCATGTTAGAATATAGAACAAATTTGTCGCTATTATTAGTAAATCTTCATGTATTCATCATTCATCGATAAAGATATCAATTTATGTTCGTCATTCGTTGGTCGTCATTCGTTATTCGTCATTCATCATCATCAATAAGGATGTCTCCTCATCGATCATTCAATTTGGTTCACCTTTTATAGTTTTATGGGAGTCTTCGAACGCCATAAAACTTGGGGGGTAGTGGGATCAGAATATTATCTCCTATTTGCTTCCTAAGAGACTATGCAAAATGTCCATTCAGAGGGGTCGGAATTTTAGATTACCAAAATTTCTAAAATTTCTTAAAATCTTAGGATTTTCTCTTCGCTTCATGCCATCGCATGTCGTATTACGCAATTTCCCTCCTTGAACAATAAAGTAACTAAGCAAAATATTCATTGTTCGATGTGATATATTGTTATATTACATTTTGCCATGGAATTTTGAAAAATAGTATTGAGTTCGTACCATTGATACTTGTTATTTTCTTAAGCGACCGAACCTATCCCAACACTTAAAACCCGTTTTAAGTGTTGGATTCGAATCGCAATAGCGTATTGATCAGTCACCTAATGATTGACTACTTGGTTAAATTATGTATCTTTATATTGCAATATAGTGTTTTAATTGTTTTGCAGGAATAAACGTCTAATAAAGAAAGCATTCATTGATAAAGGCTCGCACCTGTATGCAAGCAAAGTATTACAAAAAATTATGGAACGAAGTCCGCATTGTTCTGAAATTAAAAAAAAAAAAACTATGCAGATGTGCTCACTCCACCGTCTTCAGTTTTGGTAGCCTCCACTTCCCTCCAACTCTAGACAAGCTCGACCACATCTTCACCAAGGATGGAAATGTCGAAGTCCGGATGCTTGCAGAAGATATTATATATTATGATCGACGAGGTGATGTCACTGGCTTTTTCTTTGAGCTCCTTGCCTTCAATAGCCTTGAACTCTTCTATAGCCTAGTGAGCCACCTCTGTGATCGCCTCTTTCATGCGATCCGGATGCTTGAAGATGATCTTCTCAAAATCTTTAATTTTCTCCTCGAGCTTCTCCTTTTCAAGCTTTTCCTTAGTCAGAATTTTGAGTAGCTGCTATCTCTCTAATTCGAAGGCTTTTCTCTCTTCCTCATGAGCTTTCTTCAAGTTCTCGAATACTTGGGTTATTTCTTTGACTTTTTTAGCTTTTTTCAAACATTCGAGGATTGGATCATGCATCAGGACAACAGCCGTAGTAGTCTGAAAATATAACACATCAATACCAGAAAAGTACATTGAAGAGTGAAGATAGAGGATACTTACATTCGCTAACTTCCTCATTGCATAGCTGAAGGTGACCTTGGCTGGTCATCGCTTCATCCTCTCTCAGCCATCTTCAGAGGTAAAACGGTCGATGAAGGCCGCGCTCATACCAGCTTTTTCTGGTAGTTGACGAAGGAGTGCGAAAAACTCCTCGTCTTTATCGACCTGGCTCGGTCCTTCATCAGAAGTGGCCGTCTCCTTGGGTGGCTCAAGTTGGCTCGCAGTTAGTAGAGACTAAGGAGGAGGCGTGCTTACCGGGATATCCTCGAAGGTGACTTTTCGTTTCTTTGAAGTGTCGACCTTCTCTTTCCCTTTTGTAGTTAAATGAGATGTGTTCTCTGGTGTCTTGGACTTTGCCAATGACCCCAGAGTGGAAGGCATTGCTCGCATTCCACTGCCAATAACTATTTCGGTACAAATATGCGAGTCAGTATGCGAGGTGACATAATGCGATGAGAGGAAAAAGAAAAATAACTACCTTCTTACTGATGAGAGATTGGTGGCGATGCAGCTTCTGAAGAGGATGCTTCTGAGACTGTAGGTGTGGTAGGTGCTTTTCATTTCCTAGATTTTGAAGATGAGGCACCATTTTCCTTTTGTTTTCTCGGCTTCTTCTTTGAGCTCGAAGGTTTGGTGGGATGGTTAGTAGAATCTAGGAAGGCGGCTCCCCTTGGAAGCAGTCCGCAAGCAACTAAGTTCTTGGTCGTCCCAAGCTTCTTCCAATCAAACTCTTCGATTGGAAGGTTGTTTATTTTGTATACCCTTACAAGCTACTCTTTGGAGAATTTTGGTCATTCCCTGTTATCTGCGATGACATAAAAGTGCGATCAGAATAATATATTTATGTAGAGAAAGCAATAAGCTAAAAGTTACCTACCAGGGTTCTGAAAGAAGCTGTTATCCGTGTAGTCATAGTGGAAAAATGGATTTTTCTATTTTCCCATGTTATGGCGGACCCTGTAGATAGTTTTTATTACTTGGTTCAACCACTTGCTCGCATAAAAGAAGCCTAAGTCTTATGGGATTGATTTCACTTGATAGAACCAAGCGAACTCTTCAGGAGTGGGGGTCTCTAAGCCCAGTTTATGGTATAGTATGTACAGCCTTACCATGTATCTATAAGTGTTTAGAGTTAGTTGAAAAGGGACGACTCCATAGTAATCGGCGATTGATTTTATGTAAGGATGAAATGGGAGGTGGACACCATATCTAAGAACTGCTTCCGAGAATGAGGCAATTCCTCGAGGATATGTGTGGTTGATTGAACTCTGTTGTAAGGCATATAGGGACGTCGATTTTATAGTTGCAAACAATTTTTCTGAGCTTGTTTATTGAACAACTCGTCTTTACATTGGTACATGACCAATCTCCCTCTACATATTGATAACCCGTTGCAAACGCAGGGGCATCTCTGATATGCCGAGGCCATTGGTCTTGAGGAAGGTCACCTATATGAGGACTACTTTGCCTAACCTCAGTTATTTCCACTTCAGATTCTGGCTCAAGGTAGTCTTCGAGGTTTATAGAGCTAACGCTGGTATTGGAAGAATCTCCTGAGAATGTATTCCCTTCCCTAAAATCCTCACTACTAGACATCTAAAAAGAAATATAGATGGATTTAGTCCTATGCGAACATCAGTGATCTTAGCTATATATGAGTAGTTTTAGAGTCTCATCCTAGGATTGCATCAACAAGCTGCTCATCGAATTTTTTCTAATCGATCTACGGATTCATAAAAATTATTCGAGCAATTCTTCAATAATTCGTCACTCGACTGATTATGGTTTTCAAAAAATAAGGTTTCATATCCTAAAATTCTTCTACAAGTTCGTCTGTTAGTCAGTTATCTAAAGAGTCTATTCTATAAATTAATGGAGGAATTCTGAAAAATTTCCATTTTACAGTCTATCCGAATATGGGATAGGATTATTTTCAGAATATTTAGGCTCTACGATTTGTTCCTATTTTCTAGAAATAAGATCTGCAAATGAGAGTTATGGAAAAATCGAAGAATAAGGGAGAGAGGATATATACTAACCTTTTTTCGAAGACGGAGAGACCAAGATGACGTCTGAAGGATTGTGATGATAACTTCGTCGGAGAAGATGATGAAGCTTTGCGAGCTGAGAAACAGAATGATGCTGAAAGGATTGTTATGTGGAAGCTTCAGGTTTCAGGAGAGAGAAGCAGGAGGTGATAGGGTTCGAGTTTTGAAGAAGAGGCGGATAAATTTTTTTGATATAAATATGTCAAGTGTCATCAAATCACATCCGTAGATCAAGGTATTTAATTTTCAGATCCAGAGGCCGAAATTCACGTGGGAGTTGATTTTCCAAAATTAAATCGGTATTTTTTCCAAATTTGAAACGACTCGATTTAAGACAATAGCTGGCGTCATCGCTGTCATTGTGTCTGCTCAAAAAATAGAAAAGTCTCCTCGAGTTTTGCTGAGAAAAGGTGACACGTGGTTTCATCTGTCAAGAGAAGGTACGTGTGGTTCTGAAAAGATGTGATTTGAGAATTGACGACTCTTCAAAGATCTCAAGATAATGTCATGACGTCGTATTTATAAGCTCGCACTTATAAAGGAAGAAAGCTCCATTTTTTCCTAAAGAACTAATGGAGCTAGGGGACAATTGTTGTGCGGTCTAAAACACTATATGTTGGTTAATACCAGAAATGGAAAGTTAGCGACTAAAAGAACATGTTAGGTCGAATGAGTAAGTTAAGTGCGACCTCTTCCGAGTAAGTCGAATGCGACTTTCCTCCGAATAAAGTGCTACCTCCTCTGAACAAGTTAAGTGCGATCAGAATGGAAAGGAAACTAGACCAAGTTTCGTCAAACGGTAGTCTACAAAGAAAAGGAAACAAAAGTTTCTCTTTCAAGATCGACTAGTCATCTCATTTAAGTTATTACCCAGTTATATTATTACTCAAATTGTATTTTCTGATTATACACTTACCCATTTTCACAATTGGGAAACATTGAGCCACCCTCACCTATATAAATGGAGTTTAATGCTATTGTGAGGGATCTTCGGCTTCTGGAGAGAACTTTGGGGGAATTTATTATTTTTACTTCCTGGAAATTTAACAAAACTCTTGTAATCTTCCAGAAAATAATGAACAATAGTGGACGTAGGCTCATCTTTTTTGGGGCCGAACTACTATAAAATTCTTATCTCTTTTATATGCTTTGATTGATCAACCATTTGCACACACAAGCCACATCTTGTAATTTCTTAAATTTATTGTTAACAAAACCTCCATCAACAATTATATTAATTATTTGTCAAGATGTAATGTTATGCGTCATCAAACAAAAAAATATTTAGTTCAAATATGACAATAAAGAATACATAGCATGTCTGTTGGACAATCTGAATAGGCATTTAATGTAATGTATATATGTCAACAAGGGACATTACTTATTGTAATTAGTACTGTTGCCCCGGAATGTTGACTAATCTGGCAATTGTTTTTGAACTTACATCATTAATTTAGATATGTAAATAGCGTGGAAGCAATTCGAAGAGTAAAATATTCAATGCAAATTAAATTTTGAAGAAAAATTCCAGGAAAAATGATCCCTAAGAATAACCCACCCAAACACCATGGATAAATATATATATATAGTAATCTCTAAAAATAAGGAAAAAAAAATATTTAAGAGAGTTCTTTTATTTACTAATAAATAAATAATTTATTTATGGACGAATTTCCGATGGAGATTTTTGTATTCTCTCCATCCATAAGTACTTTGACAAAAATAACAAGTCAATTTTATCTAACCACCATTCCACTTCAATTCTTTTAAGGGAACTATTTCATTCTGATTCCAATTGGCTTAGGAATTAGTTAGTGGAATGGCTTTTCAAGGAAAAAAAATTGGAATAATATTTTATGGAAAACAATTGGAATGAATTTAATAATTATATTTTCACATATTTATTTAACGTTTCTTTATTAAATTCTCTCTTTTCTTTTTTCTACTTTTTCTTCGCATGAAAAGATTATAGAATAATGCTTGAGGTACCAACTTTTATACGAAATTTTTAATACTAACATATGTGGCATGTGATTTGTCACCATTCAATTAGTGATATTTACTCTATTTGTGGTAAGTTTTAACACACCAATTAATTGGTAACAAGTTACATGCAACATGTGTTGGTACAAAAAATTTGGTATAAAAGTTAGGATGTGTAGTATTATCCAAGATTATATTACATAAATGTGATACATAAATTTAGTAGAACATAAATTTAGTAGAACATATCACCAATGATACATCAAAAAGATTATTTTTAATTATGCAAGGTGGTTTGTAAAAAACTTTAATATAGATATTGTAACATTAAAAAGTAAAAATTTGACACACAATATTTTTACTTGGTTAAACTATCTCTCGATAGTCTACATCCAAGGGATTACACCAAGAGAAATGAAGTTATTAGTAAAGAATAACGTAAATACAAACACGAATCAAATTTAAAAGACTTCCTCTCTTAAATATTGTAATACGCAAGTACTCATTCACTAATCCGTCTAGTGAGCTCCCCTCGACTTGATGTGATTCCTTCCGTCTGAGCTTCTTTCAAATTTCACAGAACCTGCCTTCTTCCAAAGACTTATTGCACTTCTCTCGAAGTGCTCATACTTCTCCTGAAGCACTTTCACGATTAAGAATCCCCCTATTCTCATAATATAAAGTATAGACAAATTTAACAAAGTATTGCTCTAATGGCAATCTCAAACATACATGGCACTCTTAGTACTTTAACCTAGACCCCTAGATATAGTGCTTGAGGTCTTCCAATCTTTGGCAATCTGTAAGATATTTTACAATCATCATAAATGTTGATTAGAAGTCAATCAGATCAATCAAAGATAAGATTTTCATAATCAAGACCGATCTGTGATTGTTGCTGATCATGCATAGTGACGTTACAACATTGACTTCTCTAAAACAACTAGATTTATAAATTTTTTAGAAAAAATATTGACTTGTCACCTAAAACAATAATTCTGATTTTTACATAAATCAATCAAATAAAAAGTGCTCACACATAATAAGAATCAGTTAAGTATAAATGAGGAAACGACAACTCAAAAGATAAGCGTTTACACTTTCATACTATAAGGTAGTTTCTATAAAAATATAACCTATCAAAACAATCCGATAAAATTAGCCTAATAAATATAATCTGAATAATTATATTCAAAATTGATTATTTCTAAAAATATTAGTCAATTAATATTAACAATCACATAATAATCAATCTGTTAGCCCAAGATTGACTATCCAAAAGGGGAGGTGAATTGGGTTTTAAAATCTTTTAAAAAACTTTTTATTTATGTAAAACCATAGACCACTATTTTGGAACTTTAAGGCTAAAAGAACAGTAATATAAAATATATAATAATAATACTAAGTCAATTAAATACAATAAATATCAAACACACAATCAAAGAGTTTTCAATAAAGTAAAGAGTGTAGAGCTAGAGAAAATGAAAACTCGGTTTTTACGAGGTTCGACAAATACAACGATTGACCTACATCTCTGACTCTTGGCAACTTGCTTTGAGCTTTCACTATTCTGATCAAGATTGTGGGCTTGACCGACCCTTGTACACAATGAGTGATTTCTTCTTAGGCATATTCATGGCTTTACAATAGTACTGACTCCGGCTCTATTATGCCTAACCTCGGATTATTTTAACTTTAGTTAGAACCTCACCTATACGGATTATTTAGATCATAGTACCAATCTCACCAACATACAGGTTGTTTAGACTTTGGTGACAACCTCACCTACACTCGGGTTGTTTAGACTATGGTGACAACTTAACCTAAATTGAGTTATTTAAATTCCAGTGGAAACCTTGCCTATACACAGATTATTTATGACTCTAGTGGTAACCTCACCTAATACTCGGGTTGTTTAGACTCTAGTGGCATTCTCATCTAAACGGGGATTGTTTTGACTTAGGTGGCAACTTCACCTATATACGGATTGTTTATGATTCCGATGGCAACCTCACCTCGTACTCAATGGTTTTTCAATAAAGAGTGAACACACTCATAAAATCTGCTTACAAAGTAATGAATATAATTTTAGCATAGGAGATTTGAGAATAATGCACAATGAATACTCTAAGATTGGCTCAGTATGATTTGAAACTTAATTCAATATAGAAATATGTTTTTGCATTTTGAAAGTAGTTGAATAACAATTTAAGTTTGTCCAAAGTCTTTTTCAAGTATTAAAATAGCTTCTATTTATAAGCTTGTACGAAAACTAGCTGTTTATAACTATTAGACACACTTTTTGCCATTTTCAGTGGACCGAAAGTGTGTTTTGGGTCGACCGAAAATTCTGACCGTTGAAAACTCTAACCGTTGGTAGTGCTTTTTCAACGGTCGAATTTTAATAGTAACATTTTTTTGCAGCCATTTTTAGTATATGAAAAACTCTGCTTAATTTGGCAGTTTCAGTATTTGGCTATTTTTCAAATTTTCACATCTTTTGGCATTTTTCAAAAGCTGATTTCTATATTTATTTTAAGTACTTTAAAAATATTGGAATTCAATTTGAAAAGAGTATTTTGACTATTGTAAACTTATTTTAGATTTACAAAGATATTTAACAATAATTTAGAAAGTGTTCATACCAACACATATTTTAGTTTGTAAATAGAAAATTTCTTTTTAGCCTACATGAAATATTCATGATTTCAAATATATTTATAACTTATTTAAACTCAAGAAATCATATTTTAAAAAATATTTTACCCATTCGGAATCATTGTTTTTTATTTTCAAACTTCTATAATAAATTAATAATTTTAAGCTTAAGATAGTTTGAAAATTTTTCAATAAAGTATGAGCCAATACAAAGAGAATTTATGTGCAATAAACTAAATTAAATATAAGATTAAATATGAAATATACCTTATCCAAGTACGGTCTTGTATCTTGATTATCTATCTTCAAGCTTGATTCTAATATGTCCAATATACATCCATCTTCAAGCTTGATTTCTTGATTAACTTGAGTTAAAACTTTTAAAACCATTTCACTACACACTCAAGTTAAATCATTAGTACTAAATCAAATATTTGTTATCTTCAAAATAGGAGTGAATAAGAATGAAACCTTAATTTCTCAACAATTTCTCCCTTTTTGATGATGATAAACATTGACTTATGATATAAAAGAAAATATGTAATAAAGATATGAAAATATGAAATTTGACAAGTTTACCTTAATTTTTAGCATATGTTAAGCTCCATCTCAAAATATACTTGAGAAAGTAAAAAGGACTACTTGCTCTCCTTTTTTAACTCAATTAAGTATCATGCATATATTATGAAAAAATAGAAATATATGCTAAAAAAAGTTCTCCCTTTTAAAATATATACACTTATAAATAAATCTTTTTATCCTCATATTTATAAATCAATATTATTCTCCCCTTTTAATATCATTAAAAAGATAGAAACAAATTTTAAATTAGATATTATATAAAAACCAATCTATCCATTTGAAATACGATTCTTCCCATATTAATTCACTATATTACTCCCTCAAGTTGAATATATAACAAAAGCATATGAAAGAGAAATACACAAACAATTTTCTCTTATGTGAAAGATAAGATGACAAGTTACACGATAAGGAGATAAAGAGGAACCTAGGATTGAAAAATATTCAAAATAAGAATAATAATATCAAATATAAGATTGAACAACAATATTATGACAATGAGGATGAGAAGTATAATATATTCCAAGTAAATAAGTTTCATCACATCAAGAACATGAAAGTTCTAAATATTATGAAGTGCCTCAAGAGCATAATATTTTTCAAAAATAATTAACTTAATTTCCAAAGTGACATGCTTTACAAATTTTGTTATTTCTAAAAATTAGACTAGGTAAATTATAACAAGATTCCTTTAGTAAAATTTTTAAATTGTAACTATACTAGTATGTCCAAATTTTCTATGCCATAATAGATAAATATTTTCTTTTAAAACAAAACAAAATTTATCTTGACATGAAAACATTTTAACAATGATAAAAATAATTTTATTTTGATCAAAAGATATAATCTCATTTGTTCAAAATTTCAAATTGAACATTTGAAAGAGTAAAAGAAAAACTCAATAACTCTAATCGACAAAAATTAAGAATGTTAGATTTTTAGTTAAACAATCTCAAAGATAGGTAAAGAATTGTTACCAATATTACTTATGCCAATAATTTTATATTTAGTATTGTCTCCAAAAATAAAATATCCATCGTCATTTCTTTGTGAAAGTTAAAAATTTGGTGAAGTTATCAAAATCACTACTATCATTTCTATCATCAAGAAAATCATCATGCAAGTCATTAATGAGTTCAAGAGATTTTACCTCATTATCTATGGCCACGAAGAACATATTGGTTACTTCCTCTTGAACTTCATCATCCAAATTTCTATCATTCCTATCATCTTAAGTGGCTTTGTTTTCTTTTTCTTTTTCAATGATTTGACTTATGATGGCATATGAGCTTTCAAGAATTTTCCAAATTCCATGGGTATTGTTAGCAAATTGTACACTAGTATAAATATTTATATCTATACTATATAAAAAGTAATTAAAAGTGCATCCATTCCTAGAAAACATAACTTTGTAAAATCACCATATTCATAAAGCTCTTTTTCAACAAATTTATTATCAATTATTTTTCTAGGAACATATGGACCTTGAACAACAATATTCAGTAAATCACTACCCATAAATCTAACAAATTTAAGCATTTTTATTTTCCAAATATTGTAGTCAATACCATTGAAAAAAGGTGGTCTAGTTGAAAACCCCTCATTTGAAAGATTTTGAAAATTATTTAGATAAATCATCTCAAGATGGTTAAGTCTTTTAAAATTTAGTACCAAGCTCTGATACCAATTATTAGCCCAAGATTAACTACTCAAGAGGGGGGTGAATTGGGTTTTAAAACTTTTAAGAAACTTTTCGACTATGTAAAACCATAGACCACTATTTTGAAACTTTAAGCTAAAAGAACAATAATACCAAATATATAATAATAATACAAAGTCAATTAAGCACAGCAAATACTAAACACACAATCAAAGAGTGTAGAGATAGAGAAAATGTAAACTTGGTCAAAGCCTATGTCTTTGGCTCTTGGCAACTTACTTTGAGCTTCCACTATTCGAATCAACATTGTGGGCTTGGTTGACCCTTGTACAAAATAAGTAATTTCTCTTTATAATAGTCTTAAGTCCGATTTTATCATGCCTAACCTCGGATTATTTTGACTCCAGTGATAACTTTACATTCACTTGAGTTATTTAGACTCCAGTAATAACTTCACCTAAATTAGTTTGTTTAGAATTTGGTGGCAACCTCACCTCTACATGGATTGTTTATGACTCCGGTGGCAACCTCACCTAATACTTGGGTTGTTTAGACTCTAATGGCTGGCAACCTCATCTAAAACAGATTGTTTTGACTACAATGGCAACCTTACCTATATACAGATTGTTTATGATTCCGATAGTAATCTCACCTCACACTCAATGGTTTTTCAATACAAGAGTGAACACACTTATAAAATCTCCTCACAAAATAATGAATGCTCTAAAATTGGCTCAATATGATTTGAAAGTTAATTCACTATAGAAATATATTTTTGCACTTTGAAAGTAGTTGGATAACAGTTTAAGTTCGTGTAAAGTCTTTTTCAAGTCTTAAAATAGCTTCTATTTATAAGCTTGTATATTAACTAGTTGCTTATAATCATTAGACATACTTTCTGCCATTTTTAGTAGACCGAATATGTGTTTTCGGTCGACTAAAAATTATAGCCGTTGGTAGTACTTTTTAATAGTCAAATTTTTACGGTAACATTTTTTTCGCTGCTATTTTCAAAAGATCGAAAATATTTTTGTTAGATCGAAAATCCTGCTTATTTTGGCAGTTTCAGCATTTGGCCATTTTTAAGATTTTAATAGCTTTTGACATTTTTTAAAAACTGACTTTTAAACTTATTTTAAGTACTCTAAAAACTTTGGAAATCAATTTGAAAAGAACATTTTGATTATTGCAAACTTATTTTAGATTCACAAAGGTATTTAAGAATAATATAGAAAGTGTTCGTACCAAAACATATTCTAGTTTGTAAATAGAAAAATCTCTTTTTAGCCTACCTCAAATATTCATTATTTAAAAAATATTTGTAACTTATTCAAACTCAAGAATCATGTTTTAAAGAATATTTTGCCCATTCGAAATTATTATTTTTTATTTTTAAATGTCAATAATAAATTAATAGTTTTAAGCTTAGGATAGCTTGAAAACTTTTTGAAAAGTATGAGCTAATACAAAGAGAATTTATGTGCAATGAATGAAATCAAATATAAGACTAAATAGGAAATATACCTTGTCCAAGCATGGTCTTGTATTTTGATTGTTCATCTTCTAGCTTGATTCTAATAAATCCAATATACATCTTTTTTCAAGCTTGATTCCTTGATCAACTTAAGTTAGAACTTTTAAAACCATTTCACTACACACTCAAGTTCAATCATTAGTACTAAATCAAATGTTTGTTATCCTTAAAATAAGAGTGAGAGTAAGATTAAAATCTTAATTTTTCAATACAATCTTCATTAAAATAAGCCTAAATAAGAAAGCAATATGTTAATATAATGTTCCTACAAGGTAAACATCAATAACTCATATTTCTGATCAAAACATAATTGATTGAACAAAAATTCAATCATATGATAACTGTAAAATTTGGATAAATACGTTCAAAAATATCAGGTTAAATATTTTAATGATGTTGCAATATCAACTTAAAATCACTATCAGTCAATACAAATAGTGATATTGTAACATTTCAAATGACAAGAGACTTTGCTCTTTCATATATTATTATGCGTTCAAGAAAAACATTAGTTTTTTGTACGTACATAGAAGTTCAAAAAAGTTAGTGTACATATATTATTATACATTAAAAAAAACAAATAAATAATATTTAATTATTAACAAGTACATACATAAAAGCTTAAGAAAACAAATAAATAAAATTTAAATATTAACATATACATACATAAAAGCTGATATATATATGTATATATATATATATATATTGGTTGTGAATAAATAGAAATCCAAAAACTAATATTCATTGTACATTAAAAAAAAATTAATAACTAGATATACATGTGATAAATGTAACTTTAAATATATAAGATATATTCTTATATATCTAAAATGTTTCAGGCACATGGAATATAATCTCTATAAATAATCATTAGTTTTACTTTTAGACTACACATTATTACAGTTTCCATATTTTGTTACTCTATGGCATCTAGCATCTCATTTAAGTCTAAAATTATTACAATTTCCATATTTTGTTACTCTATGGCTTCTCATTTGAACCGAGTAAAAAAAAATTTATATTGACTAATGTAATGTGATGTGATGAAATGAGACACTAATATTAACCGTTAGATTTCAATTTAATATTTTTTCTATTTCTTATCAGAGTTTATTCCGACATATGTAATTTATAATCGTCAAACTGAAATCTAAAAGTTCGTTTACCAGTAAATATTAAATATCCTTACCACAAGAGAATATAAAAACTTAGTGTAATATTTGCTCATATATGTATTTTTGTTTTCTTCTAGAATTATCTTTTCAGTTAAGATAGTTGTCTTCACCATTCACCATTGTTCTCGGCCGTATGCGCACAATGCTTCAGACTACCCTTAGATATGATTGAGAGTTCATTTTTAAAACAATGACTAGAACATGATGGTAGCTTAATTAAACGGCTAACATGTAGTATCAGGGTTTTTTTTTTTTAAAGATAAAACTATATTGTGCCAAGTCCGCCACAAAATAATTTCACTTGTAAGAGGAATGTATATAAATTAGTAAAAACGTTCCTCTAAACATAATCTCCTAGAGCATATATAGATTTTCATATCCTTGGTCGACAAAAGGGAAAAAAAAAATCCTATTCACATAATAAACAAAATTTCCCTCATCTAGCAGGCAATTCAATGATAATTCCAACTTTTACAGCATAGTTATAGACACCACCATATGTTAAAAGATCAACCCCGGCCCAAACAAATGATAAACCTAGCAAAGTCCAAAGTCTAGAACTCTCTATTACGTGATTGATGTGGAGAATTGTTTAATTGAAGTGGGTTATGCCATTAGCCAAAAGCCATGGTCAGGTTGGATATTTAGAAAGAAGAGTGTAATGTGTGTGGTGTGGAGAGTTTGAGTTGGTAGCATAATGTGTGGTTGTCATGGTATATGTGATACTATATATACTCCCCATTGTTAGCCTTCCAGATTATTGATAAGTACAAAATAACAAGCAAAACATTGCTTGTAAGATTAGTCTTGTGAGTATTCTTGAGTTTGTCTCTAGAAGGTGAGATTGAGTGCTAGTTTTAAAATTGCGTGCATTTTCCTTTTATATTTGTAAGTTTGTGTGAGTTTAATACGAACAATCTATTTACTTGTTTAACTCCATTTATTGAGTGAATTTCTTCTTCTTAAGTGCTGATTGTGTACTCTAATTTTACTCAACACCATATAGAAAGAACTATACATTTCATGCCAACTGATCCAAGTGAACACACAATTAACCACATCGAGACTCGGAGGTACTATATTGTTCGGTTGGAGAAAAGCCACAAACAGAAACTAGAAATTGAAAACAATAATTGTGTTGCTTGACTTCATATGCTCCACATAGTCCATAATGACACCAACATATTTGTTTCCATGATTAGCATCAAGACCAATGTTGTCAACAATCATGAAGAGAATGTGGAAGGAAAACAAAACAATTCTAAGACTAGCAACAACCATTAACCGTGTTCATACAGGAACTAGAGTATCAAACTTGACGAGGATGATTGCCTTGAGAAATTGATTCCAGCTTCTTCCCCATTAACTTTGCATCTTTGAGATATTTGATTAAAAATTTAAGCCTAAAGTACAAGTTTAAAATGATACAAGAAAAGGCACGTGTTAGTAAGAAGGCGAGGTATAATCAACAAGAGTTGCATCGGATGCCAAGTCGTGATGGACAGCAGAGCAGTCTTACATAGTGATCAGTAGCCACTATCGCTAAAGACACAAGAGATAAATAACCTGTTATGAAGAGAAAAAATTCAAAATATGACAGTAATAAAGATTTTAATCCAAAAGGCATTTGAGATAAATCTAAAAATTATACCATTAATATCATTTTGAAGCTTTCCTCAAAACCGTTAAGACATGATAAAGAATTTCATGAAGAATAAAGTAGCAAATTTGCAACAATATCACGTACTGTTTTTTACTTTTAATGCCTTGACAAATCAATTTCTACAGATTAGAGAATTTGGAAGGATGTGGTATTAGCTTCAACCATTTTTCTTAATTTTGAAAACTAGCTTCAAAGGATAGAACAATGGACATTAAGAAAAAATTCAACCGCAGACACAAGGCTCTTAAAGTGAAAATAGAAAATAGGACAAAATTAAAAATACCAAAAGCTTGCCCTTAGAAGAGACTTTGAACGAACCTGAAAATCTCTAGTCAGTCCTCGATATCATCACTGAAGAAACTAATTCAATCGCTGGAGAAACTTGAACGATTGACGTCATTCCACGTTGAGGCTGACTCTTTTTAACCGTTATGGTTAAACAAACTCAATCCAAACTCACGCTGTGTGACATCATATATGTTTGAGGCTAAACCCTGCAAATGGTCCAACAACTGCGGCTCACCAAGCTTGTAGAGTGTATAATTACGTCCTCCCTCAACTCTGTACCAGAAATGGACAGAAGATATGTGCTCAACTTTCCAATACTTAGAGCCTCCATCTGGATTCATACTGAGCACAAATTCAGTTGGCATGTCAAAATTTGCAAGAATCTTGAGATTTTTTAGGTGTTGCACACCAGAGGGCACTACATTCAGAAGCGGGTTGGATGCAATCGTCAATTCTTCCAAACAAGGCAAGGCTCCTTCTTCTATCTCCACCAACTTTAGTCCATGCAACTATTTTAGAACAAGAAGTTTGAGTTTTGGAAAACCACCTCTCTCAAAATGGAGGTGTTCCCCATCATAAGCTTGGTAGAGCGATAAAGAAAATAGATTACGCAAATAACAGAGGTAGTCCAGCGGATCATTAGTCAGCTTTGAAAAACTTAAGCACAACATGCTAGATTCTGAAGACTAGGAACCCAATGTGGCAATATTGGTAAGGCGCCCTTAAGACTAGACTTTTCAGAAAATGCATAGGGGTTGAAATGTTTTGTACATTCAAAATTTCACTATCACCCCACGATTCTAAACTTAGATATTCAAGGTGGGTCATCTATTCAATAAAGGCGCATAGAGCACTTGAAACTTCTGCAGTCAACCTTGAAAGGCCCAACCTTCTCAGTTGCCTCAAATTCTCTAACTCTCTTTCACCAAAGCTGCTAAGAAGTGCGTCCGCAGTCATTAGTGTCCGTAAGTGCCTCAAACAACCAATTCCTTTCTCAAATCTCACACCTCGGGGTTGAAACAGAACTAATTTTGATCCCATAATCACCAGCCAAAAGATGCCGGAGATTTTGAAGCTTATTGATCTCGGCCGGTAGCTCAATCAGCAAGGTGTTTCTAAGATCCAAAGTCCGAAAATTATATAGCTTATCCACAGACTTCGGAAGTGACTTCACTATTGTGTTCTTCAAATTTAAGTACTTCAGCTGGAACAAATTTCCTAGTTCAGATGGGAGAACATCAAGTGGAACATTTTAAAAATCCAACAACGTCAAAAGCTTATATCTTTCAAACAAGTTAACCAAAAAAGAGTTTGGCAGAGCACCAATATTAAAAAGCAAAACAGAATGAACCTGAGACTCGTCAATGGTTTTCAAAACATTTTTTGCATTGTTTTGAATCGACAGGCGATGAACTTTCCTTCGATAATCTGAGTTAATATTGTTAGAGTTCATAACTCGAATTCTATTTGCCCTGGCTCAAAAATTTCGCGGTGTGACATATGTGGCATTTTTATAATTAGGAGAAATTTTGAGATCTGTGGTATCGGCCTGATCCCAGAGCTGTTTTATTGGACTATTTTGTCTGTATAGTTTTCGTCCGTACACATATGTATTTTAGAGTTTTGAAATTATTTATATTTTAGACTTGGTCGTGTAAAATTCTACCTTCTGTACCTTATTTTTCGACATAGTGAAATTTCCTCCTCTACTAGTGATTTTTCCCGATTAGAGTTTTCCACTTAAATCTGTGTGTTCTTGTTTTCATCCTTTTTTATTGATTATCGTTTGGTAATTCTTAATAGACTGGTATTAGAGCTTTAATCCAGGTTTAATTATGATAATGGCAACTATGAAGTATGATATTCCGCTTTTGGATCGCAACACCAGATTTTCGTTATGGCAGGTTAAGATGCGGGTTGTCCTCGCGCAGTTGGATTTGGATGATGCATTGTTAGGGATTAATACGATGCCTTCATCGTTATCAATGGAGGAAAAGCAGCGAAGAGATCGAAAAGCCCTATCTCAGATTCAACTGCATCTGTCGAATCAGATATTACAAGACGTTCTGAATGAGAAAACTGCCGCGGCTTTATGGTTGAAATTAGAGTTGCTGTGCATGACAAAAAGTCTAACCAACAAGCTGCATCAGAAGCAGCGACTGTATTCTCATCGTATGGCAGAAGGTACGTCTCTAGAAGAGCACATAAACTTTTTTAAGGAAATCGTTTCTGGTCTGGAAGCTTTGGAGGTTAAATATGAGTTTGAGGATTTAGCGCTAAATTTGTTGTGTTCGTTGTCCCCTTCATATACGCCTTTTAGAGATAATATTTTGTATAGTCGTGAATCTCTTACTCTGAGTATGGCTTATGATTCTATGCTCTCTAAGGAAAAGATGGATCAGATTGTTACAGGGACTGAGACTCAGTCAGAGGGTCTCGTTGCTAGAGGTAGAACACAGGAAAGGAGTTCTGGGAGTGATAATAGAGGTAGATCGAAATCTAGAAATAAAAGTAAAACTTGCAATTATTGCAAGAAAAAGAGCCACACCAAATCTGAATGCTATAAGCTTCAGAACAAGAATAATGAGGCTACTCCTAATCACAAGGGAAAACAAACTGAAAATACCAGTGAAGTCAGTGTTGCTAAAGATGATATCAGTGATGGAGAGCTCTTAGTTGTTTCTGATGGCGACTCCAAACCATGTGATGACTGGATTCTCGATTCTGGTTGCACGTTTCATATGTGTCCTAATAGGGACTGGTTTTCGACATATGAAACGGTAGGCAAAGGTGCTGTGTTGATGGGAAATAATACGTCTTGTAAAGTTACTAGTATTGGAACAGTCAAAATTAAGATGTTTGATGGAGTTGTCAGGACTATCGATGGTGTGAGACATGTTCCAGATTTAAAGAGAAATCTGATCTCTTTGAGTACTCTTAATTCAAAAGGGTACAAGTACACTGGTGAAAGTGGAGTTCTGAAGGTTTCCATAGGAGCTCTTGTCGTGATGAAGGGCCAGAAAAGATCTGCCGAATTATATATCTTGTTGGGTTCTATAGTTACCGTTGAAGTAGCTATCTCTACTCCTTTGTTGTCAGGTGACGAAGTCACTAGGCTTTGGTATATGCGTCTTGGGCATATGAGTGAGAATGGCATGGCTAAACTGAGCAAAAGAAGACTTCTTGATGGGCAGAGTACTAGTAAACTGAAGTTCTGTGAGCATTGTATTTTTGGGAAGCAGAAGAGAGTCAGATTTACAAAAGGTATCCAAAACATAAAGGGAACACTTGATTATATACATTCTGATCTCTGGGAACCATCTAGGGTACCTTCTAAAGGAGGTGCTAGATATTTGTTGACGATTATCGATGATTTCTCCAGAAAACTTTGAGTGTTTTTCTTGAAGCATAAGAATGATGTGTTACCTACATTTAAGGAGTGGAAGACTATGATCAAGAAGCATACACGGAAGCAGATCAAACGTCTCCGTAATAGCTTGGAGTTTTGTTCTGATGAGTTTAATATTTTTTGCAAGTCCGAAGGAATCGTGAGGCATTTAACAATTCGCCATACTCCGCAAAAAAGGGTGTGGCAGAGCGTATGAATAGGATTTTGATGGAGAGAGTACATTACATGCTCTCCAATGCTCATTTACCTAAGTCTTTTTGGGCAGAAGCTACCTCTACAGCCTATTTTCTGATTAATAGATCTCTCTCAACTGCTATTGAGAAAAAGACTCCAGAAGAGGTATGGTCTGGTACTCCTGCTAATTATTCTAATTTAAAGATATTTGGGTGTCCTGCATATGCTCATGTTGATAATGGAAAGTTAGAACCAAGATCTATGAAGTGCATCTTTCTAGGCTATAAGGCTGGTGTTAAAGGATATAAGCTATGGTATCCAGAAACTTGGAAGATTATAATGAGTAGAGATGTTATTTTTGATGAATCTGCTATGCTTCGTGATGTGTCTCTTAGATATTCTAGTAGTAAACATCAGCAGAAATCAAAAACTCAGGTGGAGCTTGAGATTGGGTTAGAATCTACACCAGCATCTACATTTCAGTCAGTTTCCTCTACACTACTATCGCTACAACCAACGTCATCACAATATTCTATTGCTAAAGACAGGCCTAAAAGAAACATTAGATCTCAACAAAGATATGCTGAGGCCGATGTGGTTGCCTATGCTTTGAATGTGGCTGAAGGTATAGATTCTAGTGAAGAAACTTCTACCTATGCAGAGGCAGTAAGTTGTGATGACTCTGGAAATGGATGATTGCCATGCAAGAAGAGATGGAATCACTTCATAAGAATGGCACATAGGACTTGGTGAAACTACCTAAAGATAAGAAAGCTGTTTGCTACAAATGGGTCTACAAAAGGAAAGAAAGAACACCAAGAATTGAAGAATCGCGGTATAAGGTGAGACTAGTTGCAAAGGGCTATAGTCAGATTCTAGGCGTAGACTTTACAGATGTGTTTTCTCTAGTTGTAAAGCATAGTTCAATTCGAGCTTTACTTGGTATTGTGGCTATGCATGATCTTGAGCTTGAGCAGTTAGATGTGAAGATAGTATTCTTACATGGAGAAGTTGAAGAAAACATCTATGTGGAACAACCAGAGGGTTTTGTAAACTCAGGAAAGGAGGACTATGTGTGCTTATTGAAGAAGTCTCTATATATCCTGAAACAATCACCCAGACAGTGGTATAAGAGGTTTGATTCATTTATGACCACTCATGATTTCAAGAGAAGCAGCTATGACAGTTGTATCTACTTTAAGAAGAATATTGATGGGTCTTTTATGTATCTACTCTTATACGTCGATGACATGTTGATAGCAACTAAGGATAAAGAAGAGATTAGAAAGGTCAAAAACTAGCTTAGTAAGGAGTTTGAGATGAAAGATTTAGGAGCAGCAAAGAAGATACTTGGAATGAAGATTCGGAGAAATAGAAAGGCAGGTAAATTGTACCTAAGTCAAAAAGGGTATATTAAGAAAGTTCTGTACAGATTTAATATGCAGAATGCTAAACCTGTTAATACTCCATTAGCGGCTCATTTCAGACTTTCATCTGCTTTATCTCTGCAATCAGATAATGAGATTGATTATATGTCTCGAGTTCTATATTCTAGTGCAGTGGGATCTCTCATGTATGCTATGGTTTGTTCTCGTCCAGATTTGTCATATGCAGTCAACGCTGTTAGTAGATACATAGCGAATCCTAGTAAAGAATATTGGAAAGCAGTTCAGTGGATTTTTAGATACTTCCATGGCTATACTGATGCTTGTTTACAATTTAGGAGAACTAGAAATAGAGTCGTTGGATATGTTGATTCTGATTTTGCTGGAGATTTTGATAAGAGAAGATCTCTCACTGGGTCTATTTTCACCATTGGTGATTGTGCTATCAGTTGGAAAGCTACCTTATAGACTACAGTTGCATTATATACTACTGAGGCTGAATACATGGCTATTACTGAAGCGTGTAAAGAAGCTATTTGGTTGAAGGGACTATTTAGTGAACTCAGTGAAGACTTACAATTGACCATAATCTTTTGTGATAATCAGAGTGCTATTTTTCTCAAAATAGATCAGATGTTTCATGAGAGGACTAAGAACATTGATGTGCGGTATCATTTTGTTCGTGATATTATTGCTCGAGGTGATATAATTGTGAGCAAAGTTAGTACTCATGATAATCCTGCTGATATGATGACTAAGACACTTCCTGGAGATAAGTTTAAGCATTGCTTAGACTTAGTTGGTGTTATTTGCTAATTTTGCATTCTTTGTGGAAGAGGTGGAGAATATATTTTTTGTCGAAGATTAGAGTTATTCCTTAATTGAAATTCGTGTCAAGGTGGAGATTGTTAGAGTTCGTGACTCGAATTCTATTTGCCCTAGCTCGAAAACTTTGCGGTGCGACATATGTGGCATTTTTGTAATTAGGAGAAATTTTGAGATCTGTGATGGAAGCGGAGGGATCGGGCCGATAGGACCATTTTGTCCGTACAGTTTTCGTCCGTACACATATGTATTTTAGGGTTTTGAGATTATATATATTTTAGACTTGGTCGTGTAAAATTCTACCTTCTGTACTATATTTTTCGACATAGCGAAATTTCCTCCTCTGCCAGTGGTTTTTCCATATTAGGGTTTTCCACTTAAATCTGTGTGTTTTTGTTTTCATCCCTTTTTGTCGATTATCATTTGGTAATTCTTAATAAGTATCATCATGAATTCCGCAGACATTAAACTCATCAGCCCTTTTTCGAGCAAAATCATGTATCAAATCATGGACTCTGCAAAGCTATCCAATCCATAAAACCCCTGCCATGCCTGAACCATGTGTCCTTTAATCATTGTTCACCTATTTCTTCTAATGTCAACCCTCTCTTCTCTTGTACAAAACCCTCGGCAATCCATAACTTAAATAATTTGTCGTTAGGAATTAAGGAGTCTTCCGGAAAGATGCTAAAATACAAGAGACATAACTTCAGTTGGGAAGGTAGATCTTGGACACTAAGAGCTAGGATATTAGAAACATTTGCAAGTGCACGATTGGAATCGGATCGAGTACTCTCACGCAGTCTCGTCCATTCTGATAAGTTCACTTTTGTCGGCAACAAACCAGCAATGGTTACAATTGCAAGAGGAAAACCTTCGCATATTCTAATAAATTCCAACGAAATTCAGGGTGCAGTTGGGCTTTCATTAAAGGATGCGGCAATTGTACCATTTCGGGTTGTGATTATTACCATGCTACCTTTGTCAGTACGAGGCAAAGCATGTTTTATAATTTCCCAAAAATCTATTTTCCAAACATCATCAAAGACAACCATGTACCGTTTTGACCGCAATGATACTCTGAGTAGAAATCAGCTATTCTATGCTCATCGTGTCGAAATTAATGTCCCCACCGTTATCTTCCTCTGCTATACAGATTTGGTTTGCCATGATCTTTAGTAGCTTGATCATATCGTATGATTCAGAAACAGTTATCCAAGCACGGCAATCAAACTGTTCCCTCACCACTTCATTGTTATAGATTATCAGGGCCAGAGTAGTCTTACCCATTCCTCCAGCGCCTACAATTGAAATAACCGATCGCCCCGATGCTCCTTCCGTTAATCCTTTTATCAGTTCACTACTTCCTAACTTGCTCGAGCAAAACAGATCGAAAAACAGATCGAGTGTAAGCCCGCTTAACTTCAATTCTGCTTCTTCTAGGGGATATGTGATATATCTGATCTCTATCTTTGATATCACGTAACAAAGCCTTAATATTTTGAAGGTTAGAAGCCAAGTTTCGACGACTATTCAGCGTCCCAATTAATCGACCCGCTTTGCCAAATAAACTGATGAATCCATCCTCAGGCGGTCATTTCGATTCTTTGAGGATGTACTCGTTGATGACATCTTCAATGAGCTCCGTCACCTCTTCGTTCTCATCCAACCAAGCCATCACCGATTCGTCATTCTCAGATTTCGCATCCACTTCTTCGAGAAAAACCCTGAGGTTCTCCAGGTCATATCTTAGGCTGACAACTTTCCACTCTCCGACGACTTTAACCAGTTTAACTTCATTGATTAGCAGCGAAACCAACTTGTCAATGGCCTGAGACGTCGACGCTGCACTCAAGTCCATTTCTTCCTCTGCTTCCGGATCGACAAAAGGACTGCAAAAAACGACAGTCTCGTTGATCACAAATTTGGTTGAGGTTTAAAAATGGATTAGCAGATGATTTTTTCTTTTTTTTTTTTTTTTGGTTGAGTTAGGAGAAACAGATGCTTTAGCACTATGATTTGTTGCTGAAAAACCTTTGCATAATTCGCTTTACTTTAGTGTACCTTCCTAGAACTTTACTGTACTAAACTAAACTTTAGTGCTGGCTTACTACGTTGTCTCCTATTTCGTATTTATTTATTTTTTCTCGAAGACTTGTTCAACTTTATTTATTGGTTCTTTTTCTATATTCGGTAGAGTGCGCAAGCACGCGGGACTTAGATTCTTTTTTAAAAAAATAACTTTGAGAAAATATTGCGACCATAGATATTTTCTTTCTCTAATTTATAATAAGTGTAAATGATTGAATAATAACAGGTATTTTTTTTATTTGTATTATTATTAATTCTTTTTAATTTCAGAAATATTCAATTTTTTGATTAAAATAAATTTATGAATGACTCTATTACCATCTTTTTTTTTCCTCATCTCACTCCTATTTTAATTAATTAGTTATTGGGGAATTTTATTTGTACCGCATGCAAATATAAAAACACCTCATTTATTTGTATAATTACTATTAAGACAATTTAATAGAACTTTAAAATTAAAAGACATTATTGTTCTATGTAATCCAAAGTACACTCTAAAACCTTCTCGGCAATTTTTTTGGGGGCTTTATAAAAAGAAACATGTTGTATATAGAAGACTGTTAGAAAACAGCGTCTATGGTTAAGTTTGATCTATTTGTTTCGTAAAGTCACTAATAAAACATGGATGAATTTGCTTCAATTTCTTTCTGTTATTGTTTTATTTTTCTCTGTATTAATGCTTTTCTACGCTATGTAACTTACTTCTCATATAAATCTTTCCCAATTGTATTGAGAAGGCGAAATTATAAAAAGAAAAAAATTGCAAAGGCTTAATTCTTATAAACAAAAATTATGGAAAAGCAGAAAAGAAGATCAAAACAAAAAATTACAGAGGGTTTTTTTTTCCTTTGTTTTTGAATGATTCATATAGAAGCCTTAAATAGACAAACAAAGAGATAAACAATGATCAGTGAGGATAAAGAAGTAGTTTAGGTCAAGATCCAATAAATTATTTGATACAATTGATTGAAGATCAAAAGTGATAAAGTTTGAGAAAATTAAAGAAATAGATGGAATGCCTGAGAATATGAGGATAATTTCATGCTTTAAATTAATAAATTTAATTGAGTTTTTCTTTTTTGTGTTTCTATTAAATAAAAGGGTGCCAAAATGACACATTCGGGTGTTAATATAGCTGCTCTTAGTTATTTACTAAAATATCTATTTACAGATTGACATAAATATTCTTATATACAATAAAGCCTAATTTCTTTGACAAACTCCCCAAATAAAACACTCCCAAACGTACTCAAGTTTCTGAAAAAGTAGAGACGAAGCATATAAACAACTAGCTATGAGAAAAAGACCAATAGAAAGCGACAAAGAAGAAAATTGATGAAAATCAGACTTTGAGTAACTAAAATTGACGTTAACAATTTGCTCCAAGAAAATTTGCTTTACATATCGACTATCGGCAGTCTGAAGTACTGTTCACCTCGATCCAAGATGGACGAACATATTCAAAAGGTAATTCACTCTTGTACGTGCTATTAATAATCTGGTGATGATTTCAAAATGTACATATGATATAAAACAAGTGAAACCATATACCATTTTATGCGTAAATATATATTTGTATATATATATATATGTTTGTGATTTCTTTGTTTGTCAGGACATATTGTCCTGAAATTTTGTTCTGTAAATCAGTTTGACTTTGGAATAAGATCATTAGTTTCTAATAAAAAAAGAAAAGGACACGTTCAACATACTTTTCTAGAAAATCATTACGAGGTAAGGTAACGAAGGATGTCANCTGATCATGCGGCAGACTATTCTTATGATACAATTAAGAAAAGAATCTGCATTGCTAAAAAAAAAGGCGTTAAAAAAAAGGCAACTTTAATTCCTAAAGTATACAGAAACATGAAAAATGCATACAAAATATTAAAAAAAAAATGTAAAAGAAGAAGAAGAATATGCCCTTTCTTTGTCAGACTCTCACGAAGAAGCAGTAAATTTTTTTGCTGGATCAGAGTAGCAAATTAGTCAATGCTCATGAATTTATAGAGATAAGTATTAACCATTTGAGAAAAAAAACATTTTTTTATTTCTATTACGTGGTTAGTATTTTCTACTATATGGCTTGTCTATATTTCCATTATTATTTGAATTTTGTACATTAGATTGAAATTAGATCAGCATCATATTTTATTTTTGGCTTGTAGATTATTTACATATAGATTTAAGCAGATGTTTTAGCTTTTGTATATATTTGGCTTTTGTATATTAGATTAAATCATTACTATAGTTTTATTTTTGGCTTGTAGTTTAGAGCTGTAAGTTTTGGCTCTTATATATTTCGAGCTTATCTATTACAGGATAAAACATCTACTGGGTACAAGAAATTTTCTTCAGAACATATGTTTAATTTTACAAATGAGTTTACGATTGAACAAGTAAGATATATATGATTTTCAAATGATTGTGTATAACTTGATTGTTAGATGGCCAATTTGAATTAATAAGTTTACCATTTTTGTTTAGATATTCAATAACAGAGTTGATTTAATTCAATGGACTGGTAATGTTGGAGGGAAGAATGGCTTCATTATTATTATCAAAACTTTTGATGCGGGTGGCAATCATGAGAAGCCAAGAATTACATTTTCTTGTGAAAGAGCTTGAAAATATAAAGAGAAAAAGAGAAAAGTGGACAAAGTATCAAAAGAACTAAGATTGACAGGCACAAAAAGTGTGGATGCCCTTTCCAACTCAAAGGGAATAAATTAGACACTGATGATCATTGAACAACGAAGGTTATATGTGAAGTCCTCCAGGACCACAACCATCAACCTGCAAACTATTTTGAGGGGCATCAATTAATTGGGAGGTGAAATAAAGATGAAGACTAAGAAAAGACAATAAACGACCAATTGCAATATCCTCTGTATATTTTTTTATGTTAGCCCAAAATTCAAAAATCGAAAACTTTTAATCCACATAACTAAATCATATAATTTTAATTTCGTTTTAAATCTTACGGCTAGAGAAAGCACTTAGGTACATTGTATAAAGACTCTATATTATATTAATTAATCATAATATTGTATTTGGTTATGCTTTTATATTGTACTATTTAATACGATATCAAATTTTAAAATAATACGAAGAGTATTATCTAATAGAGGAAAAATGTATGTATTACACTCTATTATAATATAGTATTGTATAGTATTAACTCTCCTTGCTTTCTTTGTCCTTAATTATTTTTCATTCATTTCTCTCACATCACTTTATCCCTTTTAAAAGTGATATTTTTCCTATAAAAGTCATATTTTTCTAAAATTAAATTTAGAAAGTGGTACGTTTAAAAAAAATTTAAAAAGTGATATCATTTAAATAAATTTTTTAAAATTATAGCTTTTTAAATTAATTTTGAAAAATGGTATTTTTCAAATACCTTTTAATGCAAAATCTTAGTACAATGCAAATTCAAAGATAGCATTGTAATAGAATAATACAAAACAAAACAATACAACCTGATACAATATAATATAATACGACCTACTAAGTGTAAAACACAATACATTATAACATAATATAATACATCACAATACAATACGATGTGCCAAACATGATCTTAATTATAAATTATCTCCAAAATCATGATTGAAACAAATAGATTTTAAAGAATTCTAAACCTAGATAATGAATTAACCCCCATAATCTCATAATCCTAGATAATAACATGATACTTGACGGAGAGGTGTTCATTACTTTAGCGAATGACAAATCAATCTTATTGTGCTCTGTTGTACGGTCTAAAATCCTAAGGTTGCATATGATGTATATGCGACCTCCTCTGTGAAGGATATGTGCGACCTTCCACATAGAAAATATATGCGACCTCCTCCGTGATGCTTACATGCGACCTCCTCCGTGATGCTTATATGCGACCTCTTCTGCAGGTTTTTGTGCGACCTTCTCCGTATAGTTTTCCTTAATAAACAGGGAACCTATAGGAAAAGGGAAACACAAAAACACTATAAAGGAAACCTACAAGAAGAGGGAAATAGGTAAATGCTGTGGAGGAAACCTACAAGGAAAGGGAAACTGAAGACTCCTATTTGCGATTAACTAAGTTATCCTTTTCGAGTAGTTATCTAATTGTATTGTTTGTAATTAACTAGTTATCCGTTTTGAATAATTATCCAATTACTTAATTGGATAATTACCCAATTGTATAGTT
>JXTB01000177.1:724114-751041 GCA_002914805.1 Parasponia andersonii | reverse complement strand
TCTAATACTTAAAACACAATGGTGTGAGTTAATATTTCGATTAAGAGCATATATAAATGCATGTTCATATGGAATTCCTATAAGATCAAACTTTACAACTACAAGTTTTATCTTTAAGTTAACTAAGTTGTCTTTGTTGCCAACCTGGATATAAAACTCGTAATGACTTAGTAGCTGAACAATCAATGTTTTTATGCCACCTCGCTTCCATTTTTTTGGCTAGAAGTTGTTTGGATTTCTTTGTTGTGGTTCCTTGATCAAAGAACCACTTTTATAGTGTATATATCAAAAATTTCACAAAAGTTATGATTGAATATTTTTTATGCATCTCTACTAGTATTGTTAAAATTTTCTATATTACTACTTAACATGATGTTGTAATGAAGGCTAAAGAAATTTGTCCAACTCCATCTTCCAATACCTATACCTTCTAAATAATCATTAATGGCTAGATTTTTAACATTAAGCTTTTAAAAATAATGTTAGAAATATGCTCTATAAAGCAACTTTTTAGTTAGACATTTTATACAATCTTTACTAAAATTAAATATTATCTATTTAATATTAATAAATTCTGTGTTATGAATTTTGTTCATTTATGTCCTGTTAATATACATGTGATATTTATGTTTTTAATTATACAAAAGTTTAAAATAAGTTTTCATAACTAATAATGAGTAATAAAGAACTATTTGTGTGAAGTATTCACATGTGAGAAACTATGTTCTTTATTTCATTATATCTACGTAAAGAGATAATATTTTATATATAAAGATAGAATACTTTATTTTGTCATAGAGTATAGTGTCTATTTCATCAGGATTGGTGAAGTATCCAATCATTAAAGTGTCTAACTTCAGATAGAAATACTAATGTATGATAAGAAAGTTATAGGTATATTGAACTTGACTAAGTGAAAATAGAATATAACGTTAAGCTTTGTAACTGAATATTCTATTTTCACTAACCTAGTATTATTGCAAGATTATATTAATCCTAATAATTGTTAGACTTGCTTTCATAAGTTTCATCCTTTTACTATACTAAAGGATTAGTTTTCTTTAGTTTGAACTCCAGTATCTTGGAGGATAAAATTTGTGAATTGACGAAAAATACACTTTATGATTTTAGACATCGTACATATAATATCACTTTGAGGTTTTCTAAAGACATAGATAATAAACTCAGGCACCCGATATTTACTTTGTGTAAGCTGTGTTTGTATGGACATATATAAATATTATATTCAATTATTATCCATTATATAAAAATGACAACTCAAATATAAATACATACTAGAGGGGTAACATGGTCTTTCAAGATTCTTTTAATAATAAAATGTAAGAACTTAGTATTCACATTGTGAATGCTTAATAATTATTTTCTAATGGCCAGTACGAAGTAAAATTATCGATAACATTAATCATTGATAGAAGATGATAACTTAAAATAAATATATCTTGGAAGAGTATTATAGTAACTTCACTCATCTAATTATAGAATTATATAAGGATGTCAAATGTGTTATAGAATGTGATGGATAGATTGTTTAGTCAAGGTTAGTTGATTAAATCTCTATAAAAGTATGACATTTAATCTAAGAATATAATATTAGGTCTTTAGTAAAATGATCTCTTTACTAATTATATTTAGATAAATACCATAATAAGAGTTATTATGATATGTAGATAAGAGTTAATAGTTGAAGCATCTTATATACATGTGAAACATAGAGAGAGAGAGAGAGTACACACCTACTACAGTAAAAGTAAGAGAAAAAAAAGTTCTTTGCAACCTTACGTTCTTATCTCAAGTCCTGATGTTCTAGAAAATCAAGAAAATATTATTAATTTTTCTCCAATACAAGGATTCAACTTAGTGCTCATTGATCTCATCTTCCAAGAATAAGAAAATAGATAATAAGAGGTCAAGAAAGAATACGCATCAAGAGTTTAACACAAGATCATTTAATTTCTTTAGGATTTTGTATATAGATTTGATTTATGCTATATGATAATTATGTTTGATATATATTATTCCTTGGTGGTAAAAAGTATAGTTTTATGTCAGAGTTTTATAATCTTTTTTACTATTATTTTCGTTGTGTATATGATGTGATCATGATATTTCCATTGAATATATGTATATATCACTAAAACAATTATTAAACCCTACTGTTTGCATATTTTTAACCCTTAGTCATGGTGGTTGTTGTTAAGAATTACCGAATGATAATCGACAAAAGGATGAAAAATAAGAACCCATAGATTTAAGTAAAAATCCCTAAATGGGATAAACCACTGGCAGAGGAGGAAATTTCACTATGTCGAAAAATAAGGTACAGAAGGTAGTATTTTACACGACCAAGCCGAAATATATATAATCTCAAAACCCTAAAATACATATGTATATGGACGAAAACTGTACGGATAAAACGGCCCAATAAAACAGGTCCATATCCCTCTGCTTCCACCACAGATCTCAAAATTTCTCCCAATTACAAAAATGTCACATATGTCACACTGCGAGGTTTTCGGGCCAAGGAAAAATAGAATTCGGGTCACGAACTCTAACAATCTCCACCTTGACACGAATTCCAATTAAGGAATAACTCTGATCTTCGACAAAAAACATATTTTCCACCTCTTCCACAAAGAAAGCAAAACTCAGCAAGTAACACCAACCAAGTATAAGAAATGCTTAAACTTGTCTCCAGGAAGTGTCTTAGTCATCATATCAGTAGGATTATCATGAGTACTAACTTTGCTCATAATTATATCACCTCGAGCAATAATATCACAAACAAAATGATACCGCACATCAATGTGCTTGGTCCTCTCATGAAACATCTGATCTATTATGAGAAAAATAGTACTCTGACTGTCACAAAAGATTGTGGTCAATTGTAAGTCTTTACTGAGTTCACTAAATAGTCTCTTCAACCACATAGCTTCCTTACACACTTAAGCAATAGCCATGTATTCAGCCTCAGTAGTAGATAATGCAACTGTAGTCTGTAAGGTAGTTTTCCAACTGATAGCATAATCACCAATAGTAAAAATGTACCCAGTGAAAGATCTTCTCTTATCAAGATCTCCAGCAAAATCAGAATCAATATATCCAATGACTCCACTTCTAGTTCTTCCAAATTACAAACAAGCATCAGTAGAGCCATGTAAGTATCTAAAAATCTACTGAACTGCTTTCCAATATTCTTTATCAGGATTCGCCATGTATCTACTAATAGCGCTGACTGCATATGACAAATCTGGATGAGAACAAACCATCGTATACATGAGAGATCCTACTGCACTAGAATATAGAACTCGAGACATATAATCAATCTCATCATCTGATTGTAGAGATAAAGTAAATGAAAGTCTAAAATGAGCCGCTAATAGAGTACTAATAGGTTTAGCATTCTGCATATTAAATCTGTATAGAACTTTCTCAATATACCCTTTTTGACTTAGGTAAAATTTACCTGCCTTTCTATTTCTCAGAATCTCCATTCCAAGTTTCTTCTTTGCTGCTCCTAAATCTTTCATCTCAAACTCCTTACTAAGCTAGTTTTTGACCTTCTAATCTCTTTTTTATCCTTGGCTGCTATCAACATGTCATCGATGTATAAGAGTAGATATATAAAAGACCCATCAGCACTCTTCTTAAAGTAGACACAACTATCATAGCTGCTTCTCTTAAAACCATGAGTGGTCATAAATGAATCAAACCTCTTATACCACTGTCTGGGTGACTATTTCAGGCCATATAAAGACTTCTTCAATAAGCACACATAGTCCTCCTTTCCTGAGTCAACAAAACCCTCTAGTTGTTCTATGTAGATGTTTTCTTCAAGTTCTCCATGTAAGAATGCTGTCTTCACATCTAACTGCTCAAGCTCAAGATCATGCATAGCCACAATACCAAGTAAAGCTCGAATTGAACTATACTTTACAACTGCAGAAAATACATCTGTAAAGTCTATGCCTGAGACCTGATTATAGCCATTTGCAACTAGTCTCGCCTTATATCGGGATTCTTCAATTTCTGGTGTTTATTCTTTCCTTTTGTAGACCCAATTGCAGCGAACAACTTTCTTATCTTTAGATAGTTTCACCAAGTCCCATGTACCATTCTTATGAAGTGATTCCATCTCCTCTTGCATGGCATTCATCCATTTGTCAGAGTCATCACAACTAATTGCCTCTGCATAGGTAGAAGGCTCTTCACTAGAATCTATACCTTCAGCCACATTCAAAGCATAGGCAACCAGATCAGCCTTAGCATACCTTTGTAGAGGTCTAATATCTCTTTTAGGCCTGTCTTTAGCAATAGAATATTTTGGTGACCCTGGTGGTGGCGATAGTGGTGTAGAGGAAACTGACTGAGATATAGATGCTAGTGTAGATTCTAATCCAATCTCAAGCTCCACCTGAGTTTTTTATTTCTGTTGATGTTTACTACTAGAATCTCTAAGAGACAAATCACGAAGCATAGCAGATTCATCAAAAATAACATCTCTACTCATTATAATCTTCCGAGTTTCTGGATACCATAACTTATATCCTTTAACACCAGCCTTATAGCCTAGAAAGATGCACTTCATAGATCTTGGTTCTAACTTTCCATTATAAATATGAACATATGAAGGACACTCAAATATCTTTAAATAAAAATAATTAGCAGGACTACCAGACCATACCTCTTCTGGAGTCTTTTTATCCAAAGCTTTCTGGAGAAATCATTGATAATCATCAGTAAATATCTAGCACCTCCTTTAGAAGGTACCTTAGATGGTCCCCAGAGATTAGAATATATATAATCAAGTGTTCCCTTTGTGTTATGGATACCTTTTGTAAATCTGACTCTCTTCTGCTTCCCAAAAATGCAATACTCACAGAACTTCAGTTTACTAGTACCTGCCCATCAAAAAGTCCTCTTTTGCTCAATTCAGTAATGTCATTCTCACTCATACGCCCAAGACGCATATGCTAAAGTCTAGTGACTTCGTCATCTGATAATAAAAGAGTAGAGATAGCTGCTTGACTGGTAACTGTAGAACCCAACATGACATATAATTCAGCAGATCTTTTCTGTCCATACATCACGACAAGAGCTCCTCTGGAAACCTTCAGAACTCCACCTTCACCAGTGTACTTGTACCTTTTTGAATCAAGAGTACTTAAAGAGATCAGATTTCTCTTTAAATCTGGAACATGTCTCACACCACCGAGAGTCCTAACAACTCCATTAAACATCTTAATTTTGACTATTCCAATACTAGCAACTTTACAAGGTGCATTATTTCCCATCAACACAACACCTTTGGCTATCATTTCATATGTCGAAAACTAGTCCCTATTAGGACACATATGAAACGTGCAACCAGAATCGAGAATCCAGTCATCACATAGTTTAGAGTCACCATAAAAAATAACTAAGAGTTCTCCATCACTGATATCATCTTCAGCAACACTGGCTTCACTAGTATTTTCAGTTTGTTTTCCCTTGTGATTAGGAGTAGCCTTCTTATTCTTGTTCTGAAGCTTATAGCATTCAGATTTGATGTGGCCTATTTTCTTGTAATAATTGCAAGTTTTACTTTTATTTCTAGATTTCGATCTACCTCTATTATCATTCCCAGAATTCTTCTCCTGTATTCTACCTCTAGCAATGAGACTCTCTGCCTGAGTCTCAGTCCCTGTAACAATCTGATTCATCTTCTCCTTAGAGAGCAGAGAATCATAAGCCACGCTCAGAGTAAGAGATTCACGACTATACAAAATAGTATATCTAAAAAGCGTATATAAAGGGGGCAATGAACACAGCAAAATTAGCGCTAAATCCTTAGACTCATATTTAACCTCCAAAGCTTTCAGATCGGAAACAATTTCCTTAAAGACGTTTTTGTGCTCTTTTAGAGACGTACCATACGATGAGAATACAGTCGCTGCTTCTCATACAGCTTGTTGGTTAGACTTTTCGTCATGCACAGCTGCTCTAATTTCAACCATAAAGTCGTGGCAGTTTTCTCATTCAGAACGTCTTGTAATATCTGATTCGATAGATGCAGTTTAATCTGAGATAGGGCTTTTCGATCCCTTCGATGCTTTTTCTCCATTGATAATGATGAAGGTATCGTATTAATCCCTCACAGTGCATCGTCTAAATCCAACTGCATGAGGACAGCCCGCATCTTAACCTGTCATAATGAAAATCTGGTGTTGCGATCCAAAAGCGGAATATCATACTTCATGGTTGCCATTATCATAATCAAACCTGGATTAAAGTTCTGTTACCAGTTTGTTAAGAATTATCGAACGATAATCGACAAAAGGATGAAAAATAAGAACACACAGATTTAAGTGGAAAACCCTAAATGGGAAAAACTACTGGCAGATGAGGAAATTTTACTATGTCAAAAAATAAGGTACAGAAGGTAGTATTTTATACGACCAAGAGCAAATAGAAATTTTACTATGTCGTACTGCGAAGTATTCAGGCTAAGGTTAAATAGAATTTGGGTCACGAACTCTAACAGTTGTCATAATAATCCATTGTTGGAGGACACACTCTAGTTAGAGTCGGATCTACCTCGTGAGCTTATATTTTCTATCTTCATGTTTTAAGAATAAATGAAGTAATTTGACTGTACCTCTTAGCCGTATGACTCTTTTTTTTTTTTTTGGCAAAATAGACCTACATAAAGGTGTACGTTGATGAATAGTATAATACATCTCTTCAAGCCAAAGTTCTAGCTTACCATTGTTAGTAATATTTGTTAGAGAAATCAGAATTCCATCTTCACTACCCCGTTTATAAACAACTTTTAGTTCAAATTCAAAATAATTTCTCTCAACTTCAATTACCTCAAATAGCTTGTCCATAAGGTTTATATAGCTTATATCCTTCCATATGCTCACGATCTTAATTTCTTTTGTAATAAAAGACCACAAAGCTTTTTTCGATGAAAACTCCTATTCTCTGTTGTATAAAACAATGATGTTAAAACATGGTGACTATGCTAATAAAAAAAAAAGAAAAATAAATTCATAAGGTCAAACAAACTATAAAAAGTACAAACAAAATTATTCATATATATATTACGATGTCATTGTAACATCATCGAAAAGAAATCAAAATTGATCAGAACACTAATGGAAATTTCATAAAAAAAATGATCAAACAGTTAATCAAATATACTTAATACCATCTTAAAGTATGTCTCATCAAAATACTATCGAAATTCCATTGAAGGTATCCAAATATTTGATGCTCATCAAAATGTGATCAGATTTTTTTATGCTGATAAAAAATGCATCAAAATTGAGTCAAAAATTTCAATGGTACTTGGGCCAACGAACCCCTTTCCTAGAATTTTGCAAAAATTCCTACCAAATATGGTTTTACAGCTGAAAGTAAGCACATATGAACTCAAAACTTAAAATACAAACTACTTTAAAAGATACATATGACATTTAAATAGATAAATTATGTACCTATTCTAGATCTAATTCTTCCTTCCCTCTTCTTTTTTGGAGGTCTAACAAATATGCTTTTCTCTTTTTTATGCTTTCATTTTTTACTAACTTAGATTAATATGACATTTTGACATTTCTATAGGATATAAAGAGTTTGAGACGAGAGGGAGGCATAAAAAAGAAGAGTGGTTGAGTTAGAATAGGAGGCATAGTGGGTTAAGGAGAAATTATTGGGGATAATTTGGTCTTTTTAGTATGTAGATGCATAAGTTACAAATAGATATTGAGAGGAGCATAAATCTCAAATATGATATATTATTATGCATATTNCTACCTCGTGAGCTTATATTTTCTATCTTCATGTTTTAAGAATAAATGAAGTAATTTGACTGTACCTCTTAGCCGTATGACTCTTTTTTTTTTTTTGGCAAAATAGACCTACATAAAGGTGTACGTTGATGAATAGTATAATACATCTCTTCAAGCTCCAAAGTTCTAACTTACCATCGTTAGTAATATTTGTTAGAGAAATCATAATTCCATCTTCACTACCCCATTTATAAACAATTTTTAGTTCAAATTCAAAATAATTTCTCTCAACTTCAATTACCTTGCACAGCTTGTCCATAAGGTTTATATAGCTTATATCCTTCCATATGCTCATGATCTTAATTTCTTTTGTAATAAAAGATCATAAAGATTTTTTCGATGAAAACTCCTATTCTCTGTTGTATAAAACAATGATGTTAAAACATGGTGACTATGCTAATAAAAAAAAAAAAGAAAAGTAAATTCATAAGGTCAAACAAACTATAAAAATTACAAACAAAATTATTCATATATATATTACGATATCATTGTAACATCATCGAAAAGAAATCAAAATTGATCAGAACACTAATGGAAATTTCATAAAAAAAAATGCATCAAACAGTTAATCAAATATACTTAATACCATCTTGAAGTATGTCTCATCAAAATATTATCGAAATTCCATTGAAGGGTATCCAAATATTTGATGCTCATCAAAATGTGATCAGATTTTTTTATGCTGATAAAAAATGCATCAAAATTGAGTCAAAAATTTCAATGATACTTGGGCCAACGAACCCCTTTCCTAGAATTTTGCAAAAATTCCTACTAAATATGGTTTTACTGCTGAAAGTAAGCACATACGATCTCAAAACTTAAAATACAAACTACTTTAAAAGATACCTATGACATTTAAATAGATAAATTATATGCCTATTGTAGATCTAATTCTTCCTTCCCTCTTCTTTTTTGGAGGTCTAACAAATATGTTTTTCTCTTTTTTATGCTTTCATTTTTTACTAACTTAGATTACTATGACATTTTGACATTTCTATAGGATACAAAGAGTTTGAGATGAGAGGGAGGCATAAAAAAGAAGAATGGTTGAGTTAGAATAGGAGGCATAGTGGGTTAAGGAGAAATTATTGGAGATAATTTGGTCTTTTTAGCAGGTAAATGCATAAGTTACAAATATGTATTAAGAGGAGCATAAATCTCAAATATGATATATTATTATGCATATTTAATTNATCATGATTGAAAAGACAGTAAACCTAGGATCCGCTGATAGATTACAAGAGGTATTAGATCTATTCTCTTTGTATGTTCTTATTTGCTATGAATTAATACTATGTATTCATATAGTTAATTGTTTTGAGAAAATTTTTGAATATTATTTGGCCAATTCTCTATTACGAAAATCATTTTTAAATCCAACGCTTTAAAGATAACTTTTTTATTCTCGTATATCTAATTATGAATTTAGAAAACATAAAAATCCAACCAATCGTGAAAGAGAGAAAAAATTCCCAATAATTAGAATTTATCCATTGTTTTTAAACGAATTGATGAACACCTCGAACTTTCACTTCCAACTTAATTAAAATTCAAGAATGCTATTTATTAACCACCGTAGCTGTCCCATTGTGTAATGACTAAAATAGTATTCTAAACTTTGCCCTCTATAATCTATTCCAGGGAAAATAAAAAGACAAAAACAAGAGGTAGGAACTTTGTCCTCTTCTCGCAAAATTTTAAAAAGAAAAAAAAAAAGAAAGAAAGAAAAATATTCCAATGGTCTTCTTACCATTCATTGGCTCCTAACCCACAGAATTCCATCACTTGAAAATTGACTTTACCCAACGTATAAAAAAAGAAAAGAGAAAATAAAAAACTTCTATTATTAATTAATTAATGTCATAAAAGAGAATAATCTTTTTTTTTTCCAAAATAAAAAATAAAAAAAAAAAAAAGAAAAAAGACACACGATTCATTTCAGGTCAAGGCTGTAATTCTGGACTTACGTCATCATACATCAAGTGGCGACGAAGTCTCTTCGAAAGCTCTCCCTTTCACACTCTCTCTCTCTCTCTCTCTCTCTCTCTCCTCTTTTACAGTTCATTCTGGTCTCTGCTTCGCTTCCTTTTTCAATCTCTCTCGCTCTGATTCACTTCGTTGGTGGTCTTCTCCTCTCCAGCTTCCATGGCGGAGCGCGGATCGTACGATTTGACCCCTCGATTAGGTTAGATTTCTAAGCCTCTTTGCTTTGCTATTAAATGCTTTAATGTTTTCGGATTTTTGGCACTGTCTCTGTTCGATGCGATTTTAGGGTTTGTGGAATTTTGTGTTGAGTTTAATTGAAATTTGTGATAGTGTGTTTGGAGGAGCTGAGCTTAGCTGAGCTGCGACTTGGATTTGGTGCTACCAATTTGTGCAAAAGAAGAGTTTTAGTTAAGCTTGCAGTGGATTGTAGGGTAGAGGGTTTGAAGCAGGGCTTATATGATTTTTGGCTTGATTGGTAATAGGGAGTTCTACAGTTGGGATATCGGATTTTGTAGAGAGAGAGAGAAATTAAAAAGAGAAAAAAGGCTGTGATTAGGTATTGCAGAAAAATGGCTATTGGTCTAGACAAAATGTTTCAGCTGCTGATTTGTGTTCCACTGTAATCTTATGGTGAAAATTTGTAAGTATCTTACTGTATCAACATTTTCGAATAAAACTCATCACGAAAATAGGTGTTGGTCTCCTGAGATCATATTACAGATTAGAGTTGAATTGGGGGTTAGACTGGAGTGGGGTTCCTGTGCTAAAAATTTGGTTTCCTTGAATTGCATTTGAATTGGGGGTTAGACTAGAGTGAGGTTTTGCGTTCTTTTTTCTTTCTCCTAATAGAATATAGGCTTGTCTTCACTATTTCCAATTGAGGGTAGTGGAATAGATGGCAGGAAAGGCTCTTGATATTCAAAACTTCGTGAATCTTCTGTGCAAAACAAAAATTTAGAAAGTGGTAATTGGTGTAACATATGTTCTACAATTATCTACTGATCTTGTTTAATTTTCCCATTTTATCATTGATGGCATTGATAATATGATTATTTATTTATTTATTTTAAGGGGTGGGGAATTGGAACCATCAACCTTAACATTAGAGGTGGTATGGTTACCAATCAAGTTAAACTTGCTACCATTGTTTGAATTCAAAGTCAAATGTAAATGTTGTAGATATGTTTTATTAATTATTATTTATATTTTTATATAATTTTTTCATGAGTCGGCATGGCTAACAAAATAATTAAATGTATACCATCCACATTTGCATAATGAGTGGTGACTACAGATGCACCACTTAGAGTTCCTTGCCAATTAAGGACACATACAACCAATAACTATATCAATTGTAATTGGAAAAAAGTAATGATTGGGACACACAAAATTTATACACAATAATGTGGCATATTTTTAATTTACTTTTGATTTTTTAAAGTAGGAACACACCATGTACATCGGTGGTATAAAAGGATTGCCACATCGCTTGGTGTAACTTGTGGGTGTAAAGGTTGTGTATCCCTATACTCTATCATTACTCAATAGGGAAACTTAAAAAACTCTTGCTCTTTCGAACAATACACTACCCCAACCATAATTGAGCATGTTTTCAAGGTTCTTTAGTTTTCTTCTTTATCACTTTGACTTTCACATTCACCCCCCCCTCCCCCCCTCCCCAAAAAAAAAAACAAGTCCCTGCTCTCTTAGTTTTAACACAGATGAGTGACGGCAAAAACACATTTTTACTTAGTGTTAATTAATGGTAAAGCAATAGCATACTGATAAAGAGAGATGTACTTTTAGCAGTTCCTATCAATATCACTGGTTACCTTCAATGGAGCTTTTCTGTATGTCATGCTACATTTTTTGTAGCTTTTCTGTATGCTATGTTTTTCTTTATTTTCTTCACTGATGAAATAGTTTCATTTCTTACTCTCAGACATTCAACAATTATTATCAGAGGCACAACATCGTTGGTTGCGGCCAGCTGAAATTTGTGAAATTCTTCGTAACTATCAAACATTTCGTATCTCATCGGAGCCCCCAAACAGACCACCAAGTATGATTATTTATTTATTTATTTTTCACATTTCTGAGAGTTATCTTCAATTACCATCGTGTGATTGGAATTGCTGAAGTAGCTGATTGATTACATTGACAGCCATCTTGTTGGGTGATATTTCTTAAATTTTATTTTCAAAATTAATTCACCCTTTGTTTTATCTTGATTCTGGAAACAGGGTGGCACTTATTTTAGATAGATTACATTTTTATTTGTTATGTTTTTCCATTGCATGGCCCCAAGGTTGGAGAGGATCTGGAATGAAATATAGGATTTTATTCCAGGAAAACTACGTGAAATAAAAAGGAATTTTTCAATATATATTTTTCTGTTTCTTCTGGAATATTTTTTTGGCTCCGTTTTGTAATATATGATTAGATTAATTCCATTTGTCAATAATTCCATATTGTTGATACAGATATTTTTTCAGTTCAATATATTTTCCTCTATCAAACTTATATGGTTCAGTTAGACTGGTTTGCTATTTTTAAGCTGCTATTTTCTTTGTTTTCGGTACTTTTTTGAGATCCATATGTTTTGATGTTTTGTATCATTTTATTTTATTACGAAAATGTTTGTTCCCGATAAGAAAGAAGATATGAATTTTTTCTTTCGTTTCGTGAGTTAATTTTGGTGCTTTGGACGACAAGAGTTGGATCTCTATTTTTAGGGGGTCATGTATTAGGTAGTTACACTATAACTTCTATTATAGCTTGCTTCCTAAAAGTTTTATCTCTTTTTTTTCCCCCTGTATTTTCCCCAATAAGAAACCTATAAGTTTAAAACGTTGTGATAAGGGATTCATTGAACATGGTACCAAAGCAAGTTGTCTTGAGTGTAAATCCTTGTAGATGCACTTATTAATCCATCCTCAGTTTCATGAAGTTGCTTTTTGTAAAGAAAAACTTACTATGTGCTTGGCTTCACGCGTTGGGCTGTCCAATATATGTTGTCTTAGGGCTCACGCTAATTTATTATCCATGCTTACACATGAAGAGACAGTGTTGGAATATAATCTTTCCTATACTAAAATTTATCTGTTTAGAATAAATAGTTTCTTACTAGTTGCGACATTTTAATCTTTCATTTTAGTGCGTGTTTTGTTTGTAAACCATGCACTTTTTTTTTAAAAAAAAAAAATTGAGAACATAATAACCTCTATGTCCTTGAAAACCTTGAGCTTGAGTTGCTATGTTATGATTACATTTGTGTTGATTACATAATAGATTCATGTTCAAGATCATTAAACCTGTGTCTGCTCCTTTTTTGAAGTATTTACACCTAAAAGGGTATCATATTGATGTCTATTCGACCAAACCAGGTGGTTCACTTTTTCTATTTGATCGGAAAGTGCTAAGATACTTTAGGAAGGATGGGCATAATTGGAGGAAAAAAAAAGATGGGAAGACCGTGAAAGAGGCCCACGAGAAATTAAAGGTGACAAGCCTTCTCTACTTGTATTACTTTTCCTTTCATTTTGTTTTAGTAAGACGAGTTTTATTGATGAAATACAAGCTGATCAGAGCATAAGTTACCTCTAAAGAAAGAAAAACAAAAGAGAAAAACATAAGGAAATCAATGAAATGTTAAATCTTTCCAGCTAATAGCAGCTAAAGAAAATGGGAAAATGGGAAAATCCTTTAAGTCCCTAGATGAAGAAGCCCACGGTAAAGCTGAAACTTTTCCTCCTTCCTATGAGGAGTAGGACTTGTCCTGCTTTTTATCTTCTAAGATATAATAATTGCTTTTCATCCAAATTGAAATCACCCAATAAAACAGTCTTTACTACACAATTCCATATTTCAGCAGTTGTAATTAGCTATATGACTAACAACGACAGCATTTCTAAAGAAATCCCATGTAATTCTGCTTCCTTGAATAAGCTGCACGTAAGAATCTAGCTACATGACAATGTAGAAACATATGATTAGAAGATTCTTGACTCTTTACACACAATACACCCAAAGGAAGAAAGAGCAATGTGAGGTTTTTGTTGCATTAAGTCACAAGCATTAATCTTTCCCTCATCAGCCAAGCAAACACTTGTATTGTAGTGAGGGCATTTGACCTCCAAATAAAAGATTTACAAAAGAAGTTTCTTGAAAGATTAATAGACAACACCTCTTTTTTTCGTAGGAATGGATTGGGGGAAATTTTCAAGGATAGTCATCAATGAGCAAGTCTAAAGCTTAATATCATTCAAAAATAGGTGAAAATTGAAGTTCCAATTTATGGAAAATGATAAGAGACTGAACTGACATAATGAACACAACAATTTCTAGACGATGGCATATTATAATGGAAAATGAAATCCAGATAGTTTGTACCTTACCAAACATCCTTCCCAAAATAATTTCACCACAGCCAATTTAGTATGACTAATGAAAGAAAAGATAGTGGACATCTATCTAGACTCTAGTTTTTAGATTAAGCCGGAGCGTCTCTAATAAAATAAACAGTCTTCACCTGATTACGGTTTCTTTATCATTTTCTTTTGCTGTTTTCCTTGGTGAAGACCTATCTCTTTTTGCTTTCTGCAATTTATTAATTTTGCTTTTTGTTTCTTATAAAAGTATAAATTACCGAGAGTCTAAGAGGTAACATCCACTAAGCTATTTTAGGTTGGAAGTATTGATGTGCTCCATTGCTACTATGCTCATGGAGAAGATAATGAAAATTTTCAGAGGCGAAGCTATTGGATGCTTGAAGAGTAAGTATGACTAATTTATGAGAGTTTTCTGATTAAAACATATCTAATTATTCTGTGTATTCACACATATATATATATATATATATATATGTATAGGTTTCCAATCCAATAGGTTTTTTTTTTTTTTTTTTTTTACTCATTTGTAGGTATTTCTTTTTTTTACCTATCTATAAGTATTTTTTTTTAGCCGTTAAATCTTATCTAACGATTACCATAATTTGAGTAGTTGGAAAACAAATAATAAAAAAAATACTCATTATTTAATGCTTTTCTCTCTCCACCTTTTACTATGAAAAGACGTGTGTGATGATTTTTAATTGGGCAAAACAATATTTATGAATAGGTGAAAAAAAAAAAAAACCTCCTGGATTGGTGCCCACATATATATATATATATATATATTTTGTTAAGCTTTTTAGAGTGTGCACACCTTCTATTTTTATGTCTCTTAGCGTTATTGGTAAGATTATGACCAGTCCTGTAAATGGAAGAGCACTTCATGGTGAGTAACGCTAGGGACACCTGTTTTTGCACCAAAGTTTTGCATCAACTGATATGACAATGAAATGACGTAATTTTAACTGACATGATTTGTACTTTAAATATATGGTCCGACTGTAAAATAATTTTGTTTAAAATCATGCTATATCAGCTTGAGCTTCCACATATTGTATTTGGTTTAAAATTTTGGTGTGAAAGTTCATGTCTTTATTTCCACTATGTCATGATCATATGCTTCACGTCTTAAAGTGTCTGATCGGCTGGAAGATCCTAGAATGTTGTTGCATCCAAAAAGTGTTTTATGAATAATAACGTACTATATTTTTCTTGAATCAACTCTTTATTTCTACAATCAAGGGAAAGAAAAACTAAGAAGAGTTTGTCTTTTCATGGAGCTGCTTGCATGATAAATGTCATAATAACTACATACTGTAGATATCAGTAGCAGTAAAATGAGTCAATGAATGACCAGCACACCCCCTGCAAATAAACAAATTAAACAAAAATGAAAATATGAATAAATGCCTCTGCATTGCAAATACGTGAATGATCATGCAGTTATTTCAGATCTCATGGCCAATCCTGTGGGTTCCTTGTCCTCCACTAACTGTTATGGCTACATTTATAAGAAAAGGAGGGTGTTGTGGCTTGTGGTACATGTTTCTTGGGTTCATTGGCTGGAGAAAAATGGGAGTAGTGTTTTACGAGGGCTTAATCATGTGGTGCAGTAGAGCATTTGGGTTTATGACTTCTTCCTATATGAAATTTAAATATATTCTTTTTCTGTAGTTAGCTTGAGCTGGATAGATGTTGTTTGAAAGAGTGTTGGTGGGCATCCGATGTTGTTTGGTCTTTTTTGAGATGTTTATTTATTTATAAATATTTTCTTCTTTATTTTTATAGATGCCGCCCGCTGTCTGTTTTTCTTTTTGTCATTAATTAACGAATCATTTTATGTTTCTTATATGAACAAAAGAGCATAACATAAGTGTTATTGCTTTGTGTATCTGAGTCCTTGGAGTAACTTTAGGGATCTCTTTTACAATCGCTAAAAACTGCTAACACATGAGGTGTAGGTCAAACGTCAGGTTCATTGTTTACTCCAACGTTGTTTTGGGGTTTGATTCTTCAGGTGGACCTAACTAGCAATATGCTTGAGTTTTCTTCTTCCCATATATTGTAAGGTTCTCCAAGGACCTAGATTTGAACTGGAGTTCACAAAATGATTGTGGGAGTTTTTGGAATATCAAAGAAAGAAAAAAGAAAAAGTAGAAAACCAATAACTATGATTTCGTGTGATGTTGAAATATTTTATTGTGTGACTTGTCTTAGTTTTGTTTCTTGTTGGACATAATCTGGGGAAAAAAAATAAAAAAATTAAAGAACTAATACATACATTTAGCAAATTTACATATGTGAGCTGACTTGCTTCTAAAAATTGACGAATTTCATTTTTTTTTTTTGCCTTTTGAGATGTAACTCTGTCTTTTGTTAATGTTGCTGGTTTGCTTATGCATTTAATGGTATATATTTGATGTAGGATGATATGAGAAAAGAAAAAGAATTGGTAGAATAGCAAGAGGTGAATAGAATGAATAGGTAGAAAAGCAATAGAATTAGATTAAGACCTCAAAGAGAGAAGAACTATAGAAGGAGAAAACTCAATGATTACTCAATATTCATTCATAGTCTAGAAAATAATTACATAGCTAAGCCTATTTTTCCTTTGTAATATCTTTCTACTCTATTTACGACCTAGTATTTTATAGCTACATTTTTAATAGTGTATGCAGATATTTGGTCATAGCGTCCGAGCTAGACGTTTTGTGGATGAAATAATAATCTTTGTAAAGCTTTTAATAATTGTTTTTCTCTAAGTTTCTGTCTTAATATTTTCATTGTGTATGTTGTTTGTTGCAGGGACTTGATGCACATAGTCTTCGTTCACTACTTGGAAGTAAAGGTAGTTTCTCTCCTTTTCAATTATTTCACTTGTTACTTTTGTTGCTGTTCTGATATTATTAGTTTTGATTCTTCGCAAACTCTGTTGGAAAATTTTTGCAGAATTTGTAATTGTTAGGTCAAACTCTTATCTACTTGACGTACTGTGTTGAAGCAAGGGGACCAGCGAAAGCAACTTAGTTTTGGTTGCTTCCTTTGATTCAAATATGTCACATTTGAATCCATAAATAACATTTATATCACTTAAAAACCAATAACCACAGAAGAAAACCTTCAAGATGATGTAACTGCAAACTTCTGGTCTAAATGGCTGGGCCCAGAAGGCAAGACATTATTATTACCGGGGTTGAAGCAAGGGGATCAACCAAAACTCGGCTGCTTTCGTTGCTGTTCTGGAACTCTGATATTTCTGTTTTTTGATTTATTTCTTGATTTAAGATGACTGATAGAAGGTTATTTTATCTTATTCTTGACTTGATTCATTTGTATGATAAAAGTGCGCACTCCACCCACTCAGAAAAACACTTCAAATCACTTTAGAGGTGTATTATAACACTGCAGAAATTTTAACATGGACATTTGATTATTTATGCCTAAGAATGAGTGAGTCTGACATTATGTTTTAGAGTGTTTCATATGTTAGATCCAAGTTGTTTACTGACCAGAGTGTATCCCTGTCAGTTTTGTTTCTTTAAAACATGTTTTACACCCTTTGCGGATCTCACTTTCAACTGTGAATTGTTATACTTTCATTATCCTTATAGCATGGTAGTTACAGTATATTCTGTATATTTTCATCAGGGAAATAGGACAAATGTTGGAGGAATTAGAGAGACCGATGACGTTTCATCAAGTCTCCGAGAGGGCAGCCCTCAGACTTCTAGTTCTTCCGCAGGTCATTACAAAGCTCCTTCAGGAAGCACAGATTACACAAGTCCAAACAGCAGCTGTTTGACATCGTTATGTGAAGATGCTGATTCTGGTATCTTGAACTTCTGATTTTTTTTTTCCAGAGATCACATTTTAAAGATGATTATAGTATTTATTAAAAAAGATGATAACAGTAATGATAATAATCCTAACCATCGCCATCACACTAATAATAACGGTAATTATAATTATAACTGTTCTTATTATGATAATTACGGCGATTATTGTTATTAGTATGGTAGTTTTAGTAATTATTGTATAATGATAGTAGCAGCAGTAAATAATAACAATAAATAACAAATATTATGTTGCCATCTTCAGTTGACCCATAATATATTTTCTGAGACTTCTGAAATATTTGCAAATATTTTGATGATGAATGTAAAATGATTTCCCTATCTCAGATTGATTGAATTTTTGAACTTTTCCGTTCTGCATAACTTACTTGGAAACTGATTACCAGGGGATATTCACCAAGCAAATTCCAGATTTCACTCATTTCCCGAGTCGCCACCACTACAAATCAGGAATGGACCACTGATGAATAAACTAGAAGTTGGTTTCTCGGTGCAACCTAATTCAAGTAATTTTTTCTTTTGGTTTTTATTTATCTTAAGGGGGTTGCTACCTTTTTCGTGAATGGCTCCATCTCACAACCTTTTATGTGATGATCTTATCAGACCATCATGAAGGGCAGTCATCAATTCATGGAGCAAATTATGTTCCACATTTTAATGATGATAGGCCTAGTTATAGTGATCCTGCTACTTCTGTGGTTGGGTCCCAAAGCACACTTGGTTTGGGATCCTGGGAAGAGATTTTGGAACAATGCACAACAGGTTTTAATACTGTACCTTCTCATGCATCGACGCCACCCAGCCAACTGGCATATATGGGAGTTGCACAGGAACCAGTAAATGTGGTACCAGGCGAACTCTTAGCTCGGGAAACTGCCAAAGAGTTGCATGAAAATTCTCTGCCAAACTACTCTAATTGGCAGGTATTTAACAGGTTCAGTTTTCTATATCTTCCAATGGTCTCTGTAAGAACCCTGAGGGGCCAGTTGAGTGATAAGGCCTGTAGTTTTCTCCCACAATGTCACTGGTTTATTTCCTTGGACCCACCTACTTGATGAATAAACTCACGTTTCATGCTTCCCAAAATTTGTAGGGCTCTGCAGGGGCTGCAGTTTCGAACTTGAGCCCAATAATTGGGTTTGGGGGATTTGTGGGTTATCAAAACAAAAAGCCTTTTATGATAGCTTGTTCTGTAGGACCAAATAAATGGTCGACAATTNGTATATTTACTATACTGAGTAGTAGCTGTTCCAACTTCTTTACGAGAGAATTGGTTTCCTAAAGCATATTGAAGACTGATTCCTGTCTATGTACTTCCAAATTACTTGAAAGAGATATACCAATCAATAAATTGTACCTTTTTGTTTGCTAAAATTCCTGATGTGGTAGATGCATAACATTTTCTCTATGAACTATGATTGCATCCTTTTTTTTTAGTAGTTTTGAATTTTTGGTTTCCGTGAATATTGTTGATGTGTGTTCTAATGTACTATGTTTTGCCAGATTTCTTTTGGAGACAATTTATTGCCTCTACCCAAAGGGTCGTTGGAACAGTCATCAAATTTGGACTTGCAATTTGACCTTGAGAACATTTTGTTTGAGAAAATTACTCCTGATTCAAATTTGACTACTTCTTATCAGTTTAATACTCATCTAGATCAGCAAAATGAGAAACTCGTGCAGAACCTTCAAGCACAGTTTACAAATACAGAATCTCAATCTTCGATGCTATATAAGTCTGAGAATAATAGACCTACGGATGGAAATGTAAATTATGCTTTCACTTTGAGACAACAGCTACTAGATGGGGAGGAGGGTTTGAAAAAAGTTGACAGCTTTTCTCGGTGGATCAGCAAGGAACTAGGGGAGGTAGATCTACAAATGCAGTCCTCGTCTGGTATCCAATGGAGCACTGTTGAAGGGGATGCGGTTGATGATTCGTCATTGAGCCCTTCTATTTCTCAGGACCAGCTCTTCACCGTACTTGATTTTTCACCAAAATGGGCTTTCACAGACTCAGAACCCGAGGTATTTAGTGTATTTATTCTGGTGAGAAATTAAAACAGAAGTAAAATGTTATTGAATTTCTCATGTGTCCTGAAGAAAGTTCATTCATTCATGTGTAACTAGATGAAGGTTGAAATTCACAAAATGTTTCCTGAATTTCTCCCGTGTCCTGAATTTCTCTTAGCTATTCACTTTGGGATAGTTTTCTTTATTCATTTCTACTTCAGACATCTTTGGATTTACTTGAAACATTAACTATTAGCTCCCCTCAAATTCACCATTACATTGCTTTACTGCTACTCCTGTCTTTAAAGTTTATTTGTTTCAACGTATTTCATTACTGCCGGTTGCCTTCTGATGGGGTTAGAGGCTTACACTACATGCATACCTACCATATATGTAGATAATATTGATATTGTTGTATATCCTATTCAGAAATCTCATTCTTTTCCAATGTTAAACAGGTTTTGATTATTGGAACATTCTTGAAGAGTCAACAAGAGGTAGCAAAATACAGGTGGTCTTGTATGTTTGGAGAGTTGGAGGTGCCTGCAGAGGTTTTAGCATATGGGATTCTTTGTTGCCATGCTCCTCCACACAGGGATGGGCCAGTTCCATTCTACGTCACCTGTTCCAACAGATTAGCATGCAGTGAAGTGAGGGAGTTTGATTATAAATTGGGCTCTACTAAAGATTTAGAAGTCACGGATATTTATAATGGAAGTACAATTGAACTGTCTCTTCACCTACGACTTGAGAAATTACTATTTCTTGGATCTGTAACTCCTACAAGCTTCACCTTTGGAAGTGTTACAGAGAAACAAAACTTGATATACAAGATTATATCATTGAAGGAGGAAGATGAAAGTTACTCGCAGGTAGACCACAATGAGAAGGATTCCTCCCAGTATGAGGTGAAAGAGCATCTACTTACTAAGCTGATGAAAGAGAGACTGTACTCATGGCTTCTTCACAAAGCAACTGAAGATGGTAAAGGACCAAATATATTAGATGGTGAGGGGCAAGGTGTGTTACATCTAGCAGCTGCTCTTGGTTATGATTGGGCCATTAAGCCAATTGTCACTGCAGGAGTTAGCATTAATTTCCGTGATATTAATGGTTGGACTGCCCTTCATTGGGCAGCATTCTATGGCAGGCAAGGACCTCTAAACTTTATCTTGTTTGCGTGCACGCACCAAACATATTTATTCTGCATGCTTTTCTTTAAATATTTGTAAATTTATTGATGTGTCTGTCTTTAACTGCTTCACAGACTGATGGTGATAGTCCCAAAATTCTCTCATTTGATCCTATCTATTTTAGTTTATGCTTTAGTACTGTCCTCTGCACATGGGGGCTAAAAATTATTATAAGTTGCTTCAAAGCATCCTAAAGTTACCTCTGTGACTGATAGGCTTTATGTCTTTTAAATTTTTATGTACTGCCGTAGACGTTAATCTTTTTAAAGCTGATCTTCTTTCTTGCTTTTCACTCGTGAAATTCAGAGAGCAGACAGTTGCATTCCTTGTGTCTCTTGGAGCAGCTCCTGGGTTACTGACTGATCCATCTCCAGAATTTCCACTTGGTCAAACACCAGCAGACCTGGCATCTGCCAATGGACACAAAGGAATCTCTGGTTTCCTTGCAGAGTCTTCCCTGACAAGCTACCTCTCTTCCCTGTCAGTGAATGATTCAAAGGAAGATGGTGTTGTTGAACTTTCCGGATTAAAAGCTATCCAAACTGTTTCAGAACGGACAGCAACACCTACGACTTACGGTGAAATGCCGGATTCATTGTCACTGAAGGATTCACTTACTGCTGTCCGTAATGCCACACAAGCTGCTGATCGTATAACGCAAATTTACAGGATGCAGTCATTTGAGAAGAGACAGTTAAATGAGTATGGTGATGATGGATTGTTAGATGAGCGAGCTCTATCACTTTTAGCCGCCAAGTCAAGCAAGGGTGGAGCAAGTGATGGGCTAGCTCATTCTGCTGCAGTACAAATACAGAAGAAGTATCGTGGTTGGAAGAAGAGAAAAGAATTCCTGATAATTCGGCAAAGAATTGTTAAGATACAGGTTTGTTCAAACTTTTGCTTTATGTACTGCAGATGTATTTCCCATTCTTGGAAATTATTCTTCTTTAACTTCACAGAAAAGTCAACCTCATATGAGGTATTCATTATGAACAAGAATGCTAACTTTAACTCTAATGGTTTGAAGGCCCATGTTAGAGGACACCAGGTAAGGAAACAATATAGAGCAATCACCTGGTCAGTAGGGATTCTGGAGAAGGTTATACTGCGTTGGAGGCGTAAAGGAAGTGGTTTGCGGGGATTTCGACATGATTCAGTTAATAAGGAGCCAAACTTACCAAGCATGCCCTTAAAAGAAGATGATTATGATTTCTTTAAGGAGGGAAGGAAACAAACAGAGGAAAGGTTACAAAAAGCGCTTACAAGGGTGAAGTCTATGGTTCAATATCCTGAGGGACGAGCTCAGTATCGCAGAGTGCTAAATGTTGTTCAAGGGCTCCGTGAAACCAAGGTAAACATAGTACTTCACTTTATTTTTATATGTTCTTCACTGCAGGCCGCAAAATGTCCAGGCTTAATTATGGTTGTTTTTATGAGAAAATTATCTATCTTGTTTAGCACAGTAAGATAGTTTTTTAATATCCGGTACGGCCTTGAGTTTTACATGTTATGAAGTGAATCTTTTTAGAATTAATTAGATCTGCCCAGGTTCTTGAAGTCATTTGTCAGAATGTAACTAAATTTTAATTCTTTTAGCACCTAAGATTTGTATGACATTTCTTTTTATGAAGCATTTTCCATGTTAGATAGTGAAAGACACAACATTGTTGTTCACCTGTGTCCAAAACTCTAAAAGGTTTGTTTACTTTGAAAAAGAGTGCGCAATACTCGATGTGACTTGCATTTTGTTCACAAATTTTTACATATTCCTTTCAAGCAAATATACACACTTTTAAATCTCAGCAAAATATACACTTTTAACTCACGTTTAAGACATAAGTAAGCATTTGGCTGTAATTTTTGATGATAACTCATCATCCTTTTGTACCTCTCCTTTTTCTTAATAATATTACTGTTTCTTATCAAAAAAAAAAAAAAAAAGAATTAAGCATTTATTTTGCTTTGCTCTCTCTTATGAACATGAAATGTTGGCAGTTAGTTTCTTTCTTGATTCTGGGAGCTTATATATCAGATTAGCCTGTGTCAGTGGCAATCCATGATACATCTTACGGGGTTGTGATTGTTGGTTATTTTATTTTAGCTTTTCTTCTATTTATGATTTTCATTGGTGATTCTCTCATTTTCATCATGTACTGTTGTAGTTTTTATAGTTCCTGTCTCCATAGTCTGAGAGCCATTTGATTTGATTTTGAACCTTTTATTTAAAAGCGCACAAAACTTGATAACAAGTTGCGTCTTTTAGGAAGTGGCAGTATATTGTCTTTTTCTCATTTTGCAAAAGTTTCTGTTCCAAAAGAAAATACTGGATTATGAATTGGTTTGCCAGGAACTATGCAGCAAATCTTGTCCCCGTGCCAATTCCCCTGCCCTGTTTCTTTTTTGGGTTTGCTTGGAAAGTTGTTTTTGATTATTGGTGATTTATTTGGAATGCTGAAATTTTACACGTGAGTATTGGTCACCCTGTTGTTTCTGGGGGTGCCAGATTATATTAGTCAATTACTCTAAATTGCTGCTTTAATCAAATTTTACTTTAAATCAAAACCCGAGTAATGTCTCTAATTTAATAATCACTCTGTTACCTGATGTTGGAACTAATTCGGTGGTGTTTTACCCATCTTTTTATTTTTATTTTCCTTCTTGTCAGACGGATACGGCCATGTATGATTCTGAAGAAACAACTTATGCTGATGACGACCTGATAGAAATCGATAAGTTGTTGGACGACGACACTTTCATGTCTATAGCATTTGAGTGAGGCTCTCCAATGTTTACTCTAATTAGCCCAACCTGCACATACATGGGCTGGTTTCTACAGTGATTTTAATGTCTTACCTAATCTTGTGTAAATGTAATTTATAAATCAAATTTTAATGTCTTACCTAATCTTGTGTGTAAATGTAATTTATAAATCAATTTAGTCAAAACAGTTATAGATGTTCCAGAAAGGATTGTCAGGTTAGATAGCAGACTAGATAATCTTTTTCCAACTTGCGAAGTTCATGTATGATTGTAATTTTTATTTATGATGCTTTTAGTAGGACAGGGGATGAGACCATACTTCTTTCTACCCTTATTTTTGTTTTTAATGAAAGTATTATTATCATACTTGAATTCCGCGGTCTACTACACTAGCCTCTCAAAGTAGACACTAATTTGCACGGTTCCCTAGTTGAAAATTTGTCACATTGAAACTAGAAAGTGTCAATTACCAACAATTCTTCTACAAATAATGAAAAATTAAAATTGATTGATGGAACTTGTTACGTGAGTTTCATTTTACCCTAAAGTAAAGGGCATTTCCAAAAGTAATACTGGAAAACTCTAGTCTGGCAGGTCCTAAAGTAGAGTTCATGTTAACTCACTTTGCTGTTTCAATCCTTTACTCTGTGGGTAACAGAAGCCGGCCAAGTTGGCAATTATTTGAGGAACAGAAGGGGAAGACGACACGGGTAGGACTAACTTGGGCCAAAATGACTATTTTGCATATTTTTTTTTTAAAAAAATAATGATATTTTTAGGAGTCTACTATATCTTACCTATAATCAAGAATTTTTTGACCATGAAAAAAATCCTAGATAATGGTTTTGCCCTAGCCAAGAAATTCTTGACACATAAAAACGCAAAAAAAAAAAAAAAAAAAGTCATTTTGACCCAAATTAATACTATCTATGTCATTTCCTCTTATTTTGTTAGTTTTTATAATTAAGAACTTCTTATCCATGAAAAAGTCCTAGATAATGGTTTTTTCATGATCAAAAAGTTTTTAACATATAAAAATATACAAAAAGTTATTTTGACCCAAATTCATCATTTCTATATCATTTTCTCTTATCTTATTATAGGTTGGAAGCATTTTGCAATAATGTGACCCGACTTTCACTTGACATTTCCGAACTTTTTTCGGTTCGATTTCCTCTTTTCTCTATCCCAAACCAAAGACCCGCCCAACTTTCACCTGTAATCCTACTGAAGTGCTTTTCAAATTTGAGTTATAATTTCTATGCAAGGATTTCTGTAGGTACAAGAATTGTTATGCTACCATTAAAGCCTTGACAAGGGTAAAGACTTAAGTGAAAGTAGTATTGTATGGAAGTAAATCTCTACTACATTGTAAAAATCTTCGAAATGGGTTAATTTAACAGTTGGAAGAGAGTTTTCGTATTTTGTATAGAAATGTTAGGTATGTTACTCTAGCATCACCAAACGACTGACTTTTCTCTTTTATGGGGCCTAATAGTTACCAAATTGATTGTTTATGCATTTTTTCACATACTTTAATGCCTTGTTTGGAACTTGAATTTTTTGAGGAAAAGAAAAAAAAATTCAAGAGATTCCATTTTCTTTTGTTTGGATTCAAACAAAAACTAAGAGAAAAATTTTTCAAACAAAGTATGAGATAGATTTGATACTATTTTTTTAGTATAAAGGATTTTGATAAAATGATTAGAAAGAGAAAATTTTCAAATTAGAGTTCTATAAAACTTTAGGAAAATATGTTCTGCTTATTTTGTCCATGACCTTTCCCTCAATTTTTTTTCCTCCAAGACTCCAAATTCTAAACGAAGCCTCAGTAAACCTAGTAATAGACAATAATAAAAACATTTTTTTAAAAAAATTGTTAGTAATGGTATCTTAGTTATTTAAAAAAATTGTTTGTTACAAATTTAGAAAGAGGGTAATTTTGACATTTTATTTGCTAATTTTGACCTAATAAACCTAGTAATAGATAATAACAAAAATATCCCTAGGGTTTTGATGAAATGCTCAATATATCCTTTCAGTTTTTATAAATTAAAAAAATATCTCCTTTAATTAGTAAATTTACAAATTTTACCCTTATAGCTTATTAGGTCAAAATTAACAAATAATATGTCAAAATTTATCTCTTTCGAAACTTATGACAAAACAAATATTACTTAAAGAACAATAAATAGTGTTTAGTGAAGAAAAAAAGTAGTGGTAGATGAAAGAAAAAAATAACTAAGAATAAGAATATTTAGTGAAAAAAAGTTTTGTATAATTTTTTTTTTTCAAAAAAACTTTTTCATTTTTTTTAGCTATTTAATTATATTTAGGTAATGGTATCTTAGTCATTTAAAAAAATTGTTTGTTATAAGTTTAGAGAGAGGGTAATTTTAACATTTTATTTGTTAATTTTGACCTAATAAGCTGTAGGGGTGAAATTTATATTAATTTACTAATTAAAGAGATATTTTTGTAATTTATAAAAATGGAAGGGATATATTAAGCATTTCATCAAAATTCAGGGGATACTTTTGTTATTATCTCACCTAGAAATCATAGAGATGTTAACTTTTCTTCTACAAATATTATGTGGCTTATTATCTAGTGTTTTATTTATGAGATATTATTTTTCAAGTGTAGGTAATAATATATAAAATTTTGTGATTATAGCGGTCACAGGTATAATGTTTTTAGTAACCGCATCTATTTGAGAATCCATATCTACTTCCAATATCGAATCAGTACGTGATTTACAATCCATCATATGGTTTGTAAAAAGAGATGGTGCTCTAAGTATCGTAACAATTGTTATATGAGTAAGGTTGTTTTTGCTCTTCAAATCTAGGAAGACTTTTTTTAAAAAAAAAAAAAAAA
>JXTB01000177.1:696042-724100 GCA_002914805.1 Parasponia andersonii | reverse complement strand
TAAATACGAGGAATACTGTTATAGGGCACCTAATTAGGGTTGCTTTAATTGAAGAGAAGAGAAGAAAGCCTAATTAGAGTTGTTGGAAGAGAAAAAAAGCCTAATTGGGGTTATCGTTTGATATACTTTTAGGAATTTTGATTATATTTTGTTGTTATTTTATATTTCTCTTCTGTTTTTTCTGGTAAGGCTTTTTGTTGAATAATAAAAGAAATGTAAATATTAGATACTTTGTCTTTGTACCTTTTGACTTACTTTGTCTAGAAATAAGAGTGTTTATACAACATATAATTTATGATCGGGTGCACTTAACTATAAAAAGTATAATGAAAAGTTCAATAATAAGACTTTTGACATTGCAGTTACGGAACATCATCCAGAACACGTTCATCTTATTCTTTGCTTTTTTGAGAAAATGTAAGTAAAAAGAAAGAGTAATTTTAAAAACATTGTAGTTATGGACTTCTATCACTAAGTCCAATCTTGAGCTAGCCTCCATGAACTTTCTTTTGCCCTTTTTTTAAAAAAATTATTATTAATATTTCTATCATTATAGATCTATAGTTTGTTGGTGCCAATGTTTTCCTCTCTGTGGGAGCTGGATGCAGTGCATTAAGATGGAAGGGGGTTTTATTTTATCATTTCGAGGAATTTAAATGTAATTTTATGAAACCTATAGGGTTATTGCTAAAATTTACTTTTAAGAGTGTTATTATAGACTATAGCCTTTCAGGATTCTAAAAACTGGATCTTATTTATGGATAAAGAGTATTTGGCCTTGCTTTACTCTAATATGATTCATACATTGCGTCTCACGAACAAAAAAGTGTGGATATAGTTGAATGGTAAAAGTTTTCTTTGCTAAAGAGAAGATACAGGTTCGATTTAATTATATACAACACTTCCAATGGATAATAAGATTGTCTATAACTGAGTACTCTCATAATTGTGTGGGTGAAATTATAAAGAATGAGATGTGGAGGTGTTGGTTTGTACTCTAGTGGGAATTATTTAGATTAGCTAAGATTTTGTGCTAATAAAATTGACTAGTATTTGTGATAAACATGTAAATCTATATTTGGACCTGCTAATTGTTAAAAGTGGTAAGAAATTTGCAATCTATCAACTTTTTGCATAATACTTAATTAATATTTGTTTTTGTTGCTGTTAGAGTTCGTGACTCGAATTCTATTTGTCCTAGCCTGAAAACTTCGCGGTGTCACATGTGTGGCATTTTGGACCGTTTTGTCCGTATAGTTTTCGTCCGTACACATATGTATTTTAGGGTTTTTTTAGATTATATATATTTTCGGTTCGGTCGTGTAAAACCTATCTTCTGTACCTTATTTTTCGACATAGTGAAATTTCCTCCTCTGCCAGTGGTTTTTTCCCGATTAGAATTTTCCACTTAAATCTGTGTGTTCTTGTTTTTCATCTTTTTTGTTTGTCAATTATCGGTTGGTAATTCTTAACAGTTGTGACCAAGATTTAGCATAGCTTACTTTTTTCATATAATTTCATTTTATTAATAGAGGGCATTGTTGCTATTTGTGTCAAATTGAGATGTTTCTACTCCTTTCATGTGAATTGTAACTTGTACGGGGAGACACAATAGTTGTCTTGAGAAATTTAGTCACAAGAAATAGAAACAATGTGTCATATGTATAATGCTTTCAAAACCACATATATTTCCCTCACAAGCAATTTATTTATCAGACTTTATTACTTTATTGACATATCTATGCACAATAGTTAATATATAAATATATACAATCATATATAATCATGTCTAGTACTTTCTATTTTCAAAACCACTCACTTAAAACAAGGGTGGGGGAAGAGATTAATTCTAGGCAATTATTAAAATTAACCTTGCTAAATGTTTAAAGCCAATTTTCATTTCATCATTCTTTAATTAACGACTTGAGAGTCAACTGAAAAATCACAACACATAATATAAACCCTCAAGTACATTTTGTTCCATTTTCTTTTCCTTTTAGTTCTTTGGATCAAAGTTTTTTCATAGAGACACAGTAGTTCTTCTACTGACCATAATCACACTTTGTAAGTTAAAAATGTTTTTATCTTTTTATTACATAAGTTGGTACTAGGTATGCAAGGATATGACTTTCCGACTAATCACATACCATTGAATACTCATTCGTTATTTGAAGAATTGCGCACTAAAATTGCTTTCAATATTACTTAGTTACTTATGATGATTCTTTAAGATTGAATTACATACAAAATGACACATAGTAGAAAGATTGAAGTAGAAGTGACATTGTTTTAGTTAAAAATTCATTGGGATTTGTGTAAATGAAAATTATAAATAAAAACTAAAATGATATTTGAAACGAACTTTAGGGACCAAAAATATAGGTTTACATACTATAAATCTTATATAATGTTGTAGTTTTTCCATGAAAAGGTTAAAAATTTAACTCCTAATTTCGATTACAAGTTGCAGCATTATTTTTTGGCATGAAACCAGAAAGTCACTCATTTAGGTCAACGCATGAGACCCTTTCCACCCTCTTTAGCTTGTTTATTATTGAAGCAGCATTATTTTTTGGCATGAAACCAGAAAGTCACCCACTTAGGTCACCGCATTAGACCCTTTCCACCCTCTTTAGCTTGTTTATTATTGAAGCAGGTGATGAGTGATTATTTCACTTATAAATCAAGTACTTTTAATATAAAATAATTGTAAGTTCTTAAGCTTTCGTGTTATATAAGGTCATTTTGTGTTTATGTTATAGAAAATAAGAGATTGAGATTTAGAGTATGTTCCGCACAAAAAAGAAAAAGTTTTGAAGCCTTGGAGACATTCAAAGACGTGCTTAGAAGCTGAATTGGTCATTGGAGATAGAGGCTAAAGTTTCTCGAATTTATCAAGGCACTTCAGTACTCTAAAGAGAAGGAAAGACCCATACTTTGAGCAGAAAGGTAAGTGTTATGGTGCTGCCCTAGGAGCACTAAGGCACTATCCAAGAAGCTCTTCAGTGCTCTCTCAGAAATTAGCCAAGCACCGCGGTGCTCCCGTCCTTCAGTTAGTGGAATTTAAGTAGCATCACAGCACTCCAAACCAAGCACCGTGGTGCTTCCCCACTTCAAACTCCATTTTTTGAGTGAGATTTTAGAGCCAATCTCGGCCTTTCATTTTATCCAAACAAATGGTTGATATACCATGACCTAGGTCATCTTGGAGTCCCTTGAATATACCCTTAAGCCTCAATTTCAAAGAGCAGAGAGATAGAGAGAAGACACACTTGAGAGCTCAAAATTCATAGAGACATGAGAGTTTTGGAGCTAAAATTTGGAAAGGAAGCTTGAGAAAGTTGCTTGAAGAATTGAAGTTTGAAGTTCTATCTCCACAAAAGAGTTTTCTCTTTCTTTTTCTCACCCTAATTTCATTTGAATTTTGTTTTTTTCTTGAAGTTATGAACACATTTGGATATATAAAATTATTGTTGAAATTAGTATTGAATTCTTCAATGTTGAACTAGTTGTTATATATTAGGGGAATGATGTAGCTTATACTTTGATTCTATGTCTTGATTTTTAATATATATTTTTTTTATATTGTTCTTGATTTATTTATGATATCCTATGCTTAATGCTTCTCAATTAATTGGCCACTAGTTGGATGAGTAGGTTTCTAAAATTTGGCACTTGAGCGAGAGAATTTTAGATATGACCATAGAATAGTATAACCTAGGATTTTATTGAGTTTGAGAGAATCTATAGTTTGTTTGAAGCTATGATCAAAGAACCATTGAACATAATGAATTCTTAAATTTCTTGATTTAGAATAGAAATATTAGAATCGGAGATTTAGGAATGATTTCACTTGGTACTCGTGAGAGGGAATAGAAATATCTTCTGGTTCTTAGCTTATAAACTAAGAATAATTGATTATAATGCAACAAGTGATCCAAAGACATAGTAGATAGTTAGGTGAATTCAATCTATTAGTATATTTGTGCATAGAAGTCTCTATATTTTATGTTTATTTTTCTATTTATATTTATTTAAATTATAAACTTATTTAGTTTGATTGCCTAGATAAAGTTAGGTCACGACAATTTCGATAATTAATGATAATTTAGCACCTAATTTTTTGTTGGATCGACAACTCTACACTTATCACTTTATTACTTATTTATAACCCGTGTACTTGTGGTTATTTTATATATATATATATATATATATATATACACGTATATATATAAATATATATGCATTGAGCGTAACAAGTTTTTGGCGTCGTTGCTAGAAAATTAATCTTTTAGATTGTTGTTGATATCGGAAGTAAGTAGTTTGATTTTAACTTAGGCATTTATTTTTATTTTTAATTTTTAATTTTTTAATCTTTGTTTTGGGAGGTACTTGGAGATGTTAGATCAACAAGTCTTCTTATGGTTTTCTTAATGAGACTCAGAGCCTTTTTATTTTGCATGGTAGAGATATAGAGATATAAAGAGTTGCTCATGATGTGCCTGAATCATGATTTCTTCCTAGAATATCAAATACAAAATTTCCTCGACAACCTTCGGCCTGAAACAAGAATGTAGGTGGAAAGAGGAAATAGTACCATCTCTATCTACTAACTATCTATTGATGAAGCTTATTGGTTGTTATAAGATATGGCTGACTTTGACTATTGGAGTCAAAATTATCCACCATGCCATCTTATTTTGGGAGATAATTCTAAAATTTTGGCACCATAGTTTGATATTCCACATCACCAATTGGAGCCTTCTCTTGACCTTGAATATCTTTTTGCACAATTTTCAAAGGAGACAAGATTTTGCCATGAGAAGCGGGAGAGAACAAAGACCATTCATAATTCATAGTTTGAGTCTCTCTATAACTTCTTTGTAGCCATGAAAAGAACGGTGGCTATGATATGTGCACAAATTACAAATATTGATAAAAGCCACCGTGAATAGCTGAGCACAAGCAGAAAGATCTTGGGTTTACTTGATAATGACGACTTAATTGACGAGGAGAATTAAGAGTGAATCAATGAGGAAGAATCACAAGGCAACACTTGTGAATATTCACCATTTGAGATCTAAATTATCCTGTCATCACTATTCAATAAGGATCACATCTATGATGATCTTATGTGACCAAAACTTCCTTCACCATTGCTAGCACTATTTATTCAAACCCACCAATCATATTTATTCAAACCTACCAATCACATGTGCTAGAGCTGAGTCAAGTTGAGCATACGAGCCGATCACTTCCATATATCACCAAGCTTGAAGGGCATTCAAAACTAAAACTTATGTGTCGTATTATATGACACGTACTATGGGCGAAAGCCATTATTTGATGAGCTTTATCAATCTGTACATGAATAAGTCCAAAGATGAAAACTATGGAGAGGAGACTCGCACCACCCAAGTTAGAGCTATTGTGTCCAAAGCACCACCTTTGCCAACTTTAATAGGAGGTAAGAATGTCTCACCTCTTTGGTGCATATTCTTTTTCCTTGTGCTTATATTTAACATTTAAATTTTGAGAATATTGCCAATTTTGAATTCGAGGTTAAGAACACTTATTGATCAATTATTTGTTGGGTATAACTTTTCTCGTATATTGGTCGTTGTGATTTTTCTTCTTATGAGTTGGTTTCTTTTGGGAAATTTTTTATTCACTTTTGTTTTCTTTTGCTTATTTGAATAAGTTGTGAGTTTTGTTTAGAAGAGATAACTTATTATTGATGACAAGTTTAGTCACTAAATATTCTTTAGGTCTTTTGAAATACAATTCATTGAAATTATTTGTGTGCTTAATTTACATTAATTAAAGTTCACTCTTAATTCTTTACATTTGAGTACTATGAATCATGACCACTTGATTACTTTGAGCTTTATTGAATACTTATATACATTAGTGAAATTCTAAGTTAAGTGTCATTGAAAGAAGATTTAGGCATTTCTTTGGATCGTTGGAGCCTTTGAACCTAACCTTTGAAAGTTTAATCCTTAGTAATCCCATTTGAGCCTATCTGACCTATTTTCTTCATCACTCCCATAAGTGTATCTAAACCAATAAATTAATTCCCAATTCTTAAATCCATCACTAATAGGCATAATTATATTGTACTCTTACATGATTCATTAAGCTTGAAAACAAGTTTAGATTATATTTAGATAGTTGCTAGTGGGTTGGTATGTTATGAATAAAAGAAAACAAAATGAGAGAATTTGTGCAAATCATGTGTTACGTTCTATTCTTTTCAATATTGGAACAATATTGAGTTTGAGTTTGGGGGTGAAGTTTATATATATCCTCTTTTTGCCACAATCCTTATGTTATAAAAAATAAATTAAAAAAATAAAATAAAAAATATATATATATCTATATATCAATAAAAAAAAAAGAGAGAATCAAGGATTATGTTTAGTTAGTCTTATGTTTTTATGAATAATCTTGTTATGGATATAATTGAAAAAAAGAGAGTGATATAATGGGAAACTAGTGAATAATTTTTTGGGAATCATACAAGATCCTTGAGTTATGATTCATGCCTAGGGTGATCTGAGCTAAAAACTATCTTTCTTATCTATCATTTAACCCCGGCTATACATTACAATCCTTTAAAGACCTTTGATCTTTGTTAATATTATAACCTATATTAGTGAAGAACAACACAAAAAATGGGCTTATGCTAGCTCCAATTTACATGATTTAGAGGGCATTCATAGCATACTAAGCACATAAGTCTATCTGGAGTTTATTTAGTTGAGTAAGATTGATTATACACACACTTTCACGAGAGAATCATAAGTGAGGTGAAACCGATATTTGATATTAAAATTCTAGATACTCTCAATTTTTTATTTCATTTGAACTTAGAATATTTTATGACTTCAAAGATAGTGTACGGTTTTTGATTCGATACGAAACTCATACTTTGACGTTTATGTCTTTAGTACTTAATTTGTGTTTTACTTTTCTTTTTAATCTTTTGTTTTACTTGAGGACAAACAAATCTTTGAGATTGAAGGTATTTGATGAGTGATTATTTCAATCATAAATCAAGTACCTTTGATATCAAATAATTATAAGTTCTCAAGTATTCGTATTATTTTAATGTCATTTTGTGTTTATGATATAGAAAATAAGATATTGAGGATTTAGTATATATTTGGTACCAAAATGGAAGAGTTCTAAAACCTTAGAGATGTTCAAAGATGTGTTTAGGAGTTGAATTTTCATTAGAGACAGAAGCTAAAGCACCTCGGTGCTATATCGAGGCACGTCAATATAAAGAGAAGGAAAAACTCAAATTTTAGGCAGAAAGGCAAATGCCATGGCGCTGCCCTTGGAGTGCAATGGCGCCTATCGATCTGGAAAATTTCCAAAACTAGGAGCGTTGTGGTACTACCTAAAAAGCTCCTTGATGCTCTCCAAGAAATTAGCCAAGCATTGTGGCACTGCATATAGTGTACCGCGGTGATCCTATCCTTCAGTTAATGCAATTTAACTAGTGCCACAATGCTCCCCTACATCAGATTTTGTATTTTGAGTGAGATTTTATAGTTAATCCTGGCCCTTCATTTCATCTGATCGAATTGTTGATATTCCACCTGGCCTAGGTCATCATAGAGCCTCTTAAATATACCCTTAAGCCTCTATTTTAGGAGTTGAGAGTTGGAGAAAAGATACACATTTGAGAGCTCAAAATTTATAGAGAGAGGGGATCTTTGAAGCTAAACTTTGGAGAGAATGCTCAAGAAAGTTACTTGAAGAATTGAAGCTTAAAGCTTTACCTCTACAAAAGAGTTTTCTCTTCCTCTTTCTCACTCTAATTTCATTTGAATTTTTCAATGTACTTAAAGTTATGAATATGTTTGGATATATAAAATTCTTGTTGAAATTATTATTAGCTTCTCTTATGTTGAACTATTTGTTATATTCTAGGAGAATGACATAGCTTATACTTTGATTCTATATCTTAATTTTTAATATATTCTTTGATATTTTTCTTGAATTTATTTATGCTATTCCATGCTGAATGTTTCTCAGTTAATCGGCCACTAGTTGGATTATTAGATTTCTAGAATTCATCACTCAAGCGAGAGAATTTTAGATATGACTGTAAGATAGTATAACTTAGGATTTTGTTGAGTTTGAGAGAATTTGGAATTCCTTTAAAACTATGATCAAAGAACCATTGAATATAATGAATTCTAAATTTTTTGATTCAGAATAGAAATATTAGAATCGAGGATTTAGAAATGATTTCACTCTGTACTCGAGAGAGGGAGTAGAAATATCTTTCGATTCTTGACGTATAAGCTAAAAATAGTTGATTAGAATGTAATTAGTGATCAAAAGATATAGTTGATAGTTAGGTAAATTCAATCCCCTAGTACATTTATATATAAAAGTCTCCATATTTTATTTTTATATTTCTATTTATATTTATATTTATTTAAATTAAAAACTTATTTAGTTTGGTTATCTAGATAAAGTTAGATCATGATAATTTCAGTAATTAACTATAATTTAATACCCAATTTCTTGTAGGATGGATAACTCTATACTTATTACCATATTACTTATTTATCACTTGTGCACTTACGGTTATTTTACGTATGTGTATTTAGCATAACCGTATGAATTATAGTTCAACATAATTTTTGGTTCTAATATACGTACACCACAAAAGATATTTTGCTATCAATCCTAGATAATTGTTTCATGAAATCTTTTTATTAATCTTTGCTTGATTTGATTTTGTCAGATGAATTTATCATATATATATTTATATTATTACTGCATAAAATAAAGTTTTGAGGTACAATTAGTTTCTAGTTTCTACAAAACTAATTAGATACTCTTAACATATTTCATGGCCTTATTTTGAGGATTTTTGGCTAATAAAATTTGAATCTTAATAAATTACTAAAAAAGTGCACTGAAAAAAACTATCAGATTGATCTTATAAGAGGGTTTAAATAGAGAAACTTGACTTCATGCATAATCATTGCACCTTGACCATTCTTGTGTTAAAGGACATTCTCTTAAATGGATCTATTAGTTAACCTAGAACAAATTAAAAATTGTGCAACTTATTTGGCATTACAATAAATAAATTTGATATTAAGAGTATTTTTAGCAATAATTATTGCTTCATTTTACATAAATCACTCAAATACAAGAAACCTTATAGTTGGAATTTTCTAATTATTGATATCAAATTCATGGTCATTTTTTATTCATGTCTTCAAGTTTTAGACCTTTTTTTCTAGTAATTGAAATTAACAGTTGCCAGCATATATAATAATATTTCTTGCCATTGTACATTGACAATGATACATCCAAAACTATACATATAGAAAATCTATAGTGTGATCATGATTTGATTATGTTGTTGTCTGTTCTAGTAACTTATGTATATTGCATGTTTTATTACGAGATGATGTATAAGTCAATGGGCAGCTGGTATTTTCTTGAGCATTTTGAAATAAAAATCTCAAGTGCATTCAGATCCTAACATAAAAAGTATTGATATTGACTCAGATACCAATCTTCTCATCCTTGTAAATGATGGTTTATAAAAGGTAATAACTTTTACTCCTTACCTTTCTCACTTAGTTTCATTTTCCTTTGTTTTGCAATGAACTCGTATTTATTTCCATCAGGAAGAAAGATAATGCTTACTTTCTCCTTGATAAGATCTTGCTAATATTTTTACAATAAACATTGATAATATGTTTCTTTTCTTCCCCATTGTTACTTATACAAAATTCAAGTTATGTCTAACCAAGAGGTAGTTAAAATCGAGAGAAAGACCAAATATTCACAAAAGTTAGAAAAACAATTAGCAGCTGAGGCTCTAAACAAAGACAGCAAAGATGGCATATCCATCATTATAGTTCCTTTCAAGGGGTGAATCATAAAAAGAAAAATACTACTGCTTAAGCTTTTAAGATTTGTTTTTTTTGGGGGGGGGGGGGGGGGGGAAGGGGGGGGGGGGGGGGGCGGGTTTTTTTTACTTGGAATGCAATATCACGAGCCAACCCTAGTTTACAAATTATATGGAAGATTGTTCATAAGTTGGAAATTTGCTTTCAAAGATGTAGGCATTATATATATATATATATATATATATATCTATATATATATATATATATTGTTTGTACTCATTTTTTCTATTTCTACCACGTTAAATTATACTTGATGCTTATAGTTTCTGCAGTTTGTATACTGTTTTTATTTCTTCACTTGTAGATACATATACTATGATTTGTCTTGTGTAACTTTTAATATGAAAGTACTATCGAGTCACTCAAGTATCAAATTTATATAATTACCGCCTATAGTGAAGACAATCATTTTATATGATATACCAAAAATAATTCCATTTATGTCACCTAGTGTTGTATTTGTGGTCTTTTTAGATATATATATATATATATATATATATGCATTTTGCCAAAATTTTCATTGCAAAATTCCAAAAACAACTATTTTCTAGTGTACTTTTTTTGTTAGAAAAATGCAAAAACGTAATAGAGCATGACACTACACTCTAATAAAGTTATGGGGCCCACCTTATAACTAGTGTACAGGTCTTGCAACTTTACTAGAGTTTGGTGTAGAGCACCATCATAATATTGCTACTTTTAATATGTTTGCTTGAAGTTTCATATGTTTAAAATAATCCTTCAAAGATGGAGAAAATTAGATCTGTCACCACTTGAAGAGCAGAATGCCACCCCTTCTATTGGAGAATAATGTTGTCAAATATATTTTTCTTTCGTTTTGTTTTTAAGCTAAATATGAAACGTTCCTTTAATTTAAAGAAGCAATAACTATTATATGGTCTTAAAGTTAATTTTGTATATTTCTATTCCAAAAGTGGCATTTGTCTCAAAAAAAAAAAGATAGTAGTTATTACTTTTCATTAAAATCTTCTTAAAGGTGGTATTCCCTTATCTCACCCTCAAAGATAGCTCAAAAGTATCAGTTTTGAAGAATTGTATTAGGTTCATAGGTTTTGATAGCTTTGTTTTTTTCCTAAAGAAAACTGGGAAATTATTCTCAATAGCTCTCTATAGATTTATGCTTTTACTTATAGTATTGTCCTTTTTTATTTGATTTTTTTTTTAACAATCATAGTAGTTTTTATAATAAATTTCCAAATTTTTCCTATTCACATCTTACTAGTTAACTATCTTCCTGCTAGTTGATTATCTTCCTTTTTAGTTGGTTATCTTCATTAGACTTGGTAACTAGTTGATTATTTTCATTGGACTTTCCTTAGACTTAGTATTTAATAACTAATAGATTATCTTCTTTACACTTTGTAATGATTTTATTATTTTCTTTACTAGTTGACTATCTTTCTTAATAGTTGATACCTTCCTTAGACTCAGTAACTAGTTAACTATCTTCTTATCAGTTAATTACATTCCTCAGATTTAGTAACCAATTGATTATCTTTTTTAGACTATAATTAATTTTTTTTCCTTGTACTTACTAACTAGTTGATTATCTTAATCAAACAGAACTAGTCATAGCAATCAAAGATGATAATAAATTATTTGATGGAACCAAAACCTTAGGAATAGAACTAGTTGAATATTTTACTTATAGTTAAAGAATATAGCTATTTGTCTCCCTTAGGCTTAGTATTTATATTTATGAACTAGTTATTTCTTTTATCTTTTCTAACTGTTTAATAATTTTGAGCTAGTTACTAGAGAGCATGCTCACTTATTACTCTAATGTCTGTGAATGGTTTTGTATTTCATTCTTAGCTTTCCCCACACCTCTTGCATCTTTCTTTCTTTTTTTTTTTTTTTTTTGGATTGGACTGGGGAGGGGGAGCTTATAGTTTATTTGTAATTTTTATAAATTTTTAGGAGCATTTTCGGATATTTAGGATAGAAAAATACTGTATTGGTAAACTTTTAAACTAACTGTTACATATGAAAAAAAAACAAACTTTGGAAATTTCATATTTGTAAGAAGCCCAAGAAAGTTATTATAAAACTAATATTTTTTTTAGAATTACTATCTTGTAAGAAGTACCTTTGCTATAAGCCAAAAAGGGTTTGAGTCTGTTCAAATAAGTTAATAATATTGTTACAAATTCTAGAGAGTGTAATTTGATTTTATGTGATAAAACTTCAACAAAAAAAATGAAAGAAAAAAAAAACACTCATACCAATTATTTTAAAAAGTCATGGATGGGTTTTGAAAAATCCCAGACTTATTTTTACAAAAATACCATTAAAGTACTTGATTTAGAAAATAAATACCGGTTTTATTGCTTAATAATATACTTGAGATAGTTACAAAAAAAAATCTAAAATATTATTTAGGTTCTTTTTTTTTTTTCCATTTATTCAAATGACACCTTACTAAATTCGTTTTCGGTAAAAGTAGCTCTCTAAGCCAAAGTTTGTAGAATCTTTCAACCTCCATGTTTGTTGACAGGATTTTTCATCAATTTTTCTCTCTGTTTTTTTTTTTTAATTTATATCTAATCCAGACCTAAATCAATTATTTTTTGATTACTTTCATCGCCAAAATTTGTGGATTGTGAGGCCGTAGTAGTGTCTCTTGATTTATATTTATAATTAATTTCAGAGACTGTTTTCCATATTTCAGATATTTATTTGATCTAAATTGATAATACCATTAGAGCTCTCTTGGTGAAGCCTCTTGGATATTGAAGAATTAAGAGAGTATTTTATTTGCCTTTTATTTTTTATTTTTTATTGAGAGAATAATACATGTTTGTGTGGTGTGTTGTTAAACAGCCAAATTAAAACATTCCTAATTCTATACTAGTTTAATATAATATAGTGGTAGGAAGGATCAATAACATAGAATTAGTCTAATTATTAAGCTACTAATCCTATTGTTCTTAGGGGGATTTATAACTAAAACTAAATCTAATAAAACAAGAAATTAAAGTGAAAAATATAAAATAGATAGGTTAAAGATTCATCCATCACTATTAAATATTCCCATTAAGTTAATTACCAAATAATACATACACAACTAAAAAGAACTGGTTAAAGATTAAATGCTAGATTAGAATCTAAGATCCGTAATTGTCTAAATTTTCTAATAGGATAGTGAAATTATAGGTAGATTAGATTGTGTAATTTGATTTATCTATGATAAAGAATATGACTTAGGTTAAAGATAATCCGATTTTATATGATTGTTACCTAGGTCAATTTATTTTAATGCTTTCGTTAGACTAAATCTAAAGAGCTTATTTTATTTTGTTTAGTGGAATGGGAATTAGGTGAAAAGGTTGTATTAATTAACAATAAGCTAAGAAAAAATTAGGACGGGATGAGCTTACGTGCTATCAATGGTTAGAAATTTTGATAAGAAGTTGGATATTCTAAATATATCAAAATAGAAATCATAAACAATCATAAATTAAAGAACATAAACAACTTTGAATAAATAATTAATATATAAAATATCTGAAAAATTAAATAATAATTATATCTAGGACTTTTAAATAGTCCTTAACCTAACTTATGATCTAATCTAAAATGTATATATGAATAAATAACTAATCTATCATGCTAAAATAATAAAAACAAAGAAAAAGGAAAGAAAAAAGAGAAAGAAGAATGATGATGGCTGTTGTAATCTCCAAGCTTTATTTCTCTTTTTGATTCTCTTCTGTTTAGGTTTTTAATATGTTTCATGTGTCTAAGGTCTCCAAATTATATATGAATCTAACCTAGAGAGTTCTTTTTATAGAAAACTTAACTTTCGGAGCAATTTGGGAAGAAATCTCGTATATCCAGAGTCTAAACTCGTTAAAATAAATTAAGTTAGTGTTTCTCACTAGTTTTTCCTGAATCTTAGTATCGTGGTACCTATAAACCAGTGTCACGATGCTTAGCTTCTATTAGTTTCTTAGTTTTTGTAAAAAAAAAAATGCTTTTTAACCTAAGTTTTAGATATGTACCACCTTTTAACTCAACTTTTTGGGTGTTACCCCCTTTTAGCGTAGTTTCACCTATTTTTTATTCCTTATCCTCCAAAATACCTTGAAAACATAAAAACAATATAGTAAACTTCGAAATAACATCAAAACTACCAAAGTAATATAGAGATTTTAATCAAAATATAAGCAAATTATGCACACATCGTATCAATTATAACAAAAAAATGCACATGATGGGTTTTTATTTGTTGTATAAGGAATTGCTTTGTAATTTTTTTTAAATAGTTTTTCGTATGTACTTTGTTAAGTAGTGAATAATTTGATCGCAGTGATAAATAAGAAATCCAAATATTATTTTTATACTACAATCAATAGATTTTGCATATCATTTATAATTATTTATTTATATATATATATATATATATATCTTAAAACTATTGTTGCTTTAATTTTTTTTTTCTTAGGATGTCTTATCCTTTTAAAGATGAGATTATTATAATCACTGATAATTACATGAGTATTGTTGTTAGACTAGAAAACTTAGAAATGTTCATTGATTATAAGTGCAAATATGACTCGTCTTGCAAAGAAAAAAAATTGTGATAAATATGATTCAAATAATGGTGACATTAAATGAGATGAAAAATTTATTGCCTTTCAAAATATCTATAATTATTAGTAAGAGGCATTTAAGCTTAAAAAGAATAAAAGATGAAACTTCTTTTTATAGACATTAGATAGGCTAATTAAATTATAATTGAATGATATATAAAAATGACTTAGCATGTTTAGAGAGCTAGTGTAGATAGGAGAATATTTATTATTTTTACCCAGATCTAGAGTTTGAAAAGAATCAACAATATAGATATTAAAGAAATGATACTTATTTGTTTATACATTATATCTCACAACATTGAGAATAGAATTATTAGAGGACAACTTGCTTGATTAGGTGAAATAATTAGTCAATAATTTAACATCTTAAGTGTTATGTTACGACTTTATGAATTATTGCGAAAGAGACTAGAGCCAATTTTTAATAATGTAATCAATGAAAGGTGAAAATGGTTTAACAATATAGTAGAGGCACTAAATAATACATATATTAGTATCCATATCCTAGCATTAGATATGTCTAGGTGTCGGATTAGTAAAAATAAAATTACTACTAATGTACTAGGGATAGTATCACAAAATATGCCATTTATTTATGTCTTGCCTAGATAGGAGGGTGCAATTATTTACTTTAGAGTTCTACGAGATGCTATATCTGAGATGAATGAGCTTAAAGTTCCAGAAGATAAGATTCTATTTTTATTAATGATTACTACTTATAATACTGTATTTATACTATATCTATTTACTCACAATATTTTTAAGTGATTTGTTAGATATTACTACCTATGTAATGTCAAATATCATAACAATGAAGGCTTTTTAAAAATATATAGAGGACAATATTATCATATAAAGGAGTAAGAAGAGAACTAAGAGTGGAGACCGATTGGTCAGTATAGTACGTGAGTAGGTAAAAGAATTCAGTAAGTTATAAGCTTCTAAGGTGATAATATTGAAGAACTTGTTGATTGGTTTCCATCCTACTAGAAATCTAAAAGTATTTGATGGACTTAAAGGGATTGATAGACTGATAAATAATCAATGACTTGATGTCGGCCAAATTATTGTCTAAAATCAAGCTAAGATTGACTATTTTTTTTTTTTACGTTGGATGTGAATTCAAGCTTAGCTTTCTTATGAGTTTGCTTTTAATTATCTATTAGAAAATAGTTTTTGTGATTACGTTGAAAGTTTCAACATCGTTCATGGATTAAGACGTGACTTTCGAAGTTGTAATATTATATCATGCTTACAAACTTTATTGACAACTTTAGATAATTTTTGAAGTCATAATATTATATCATTCTTATAAACTTTGATAATAACTTTAGGAACTTTGACATGCTTATTATACGACATAGGATTATATCATTTTTTGAAGCTTTGGTAACAATTTGAGGCAATTTAGTAATTCTTATTATATGATGTAACTTTGACAACATATTTAGGAAACGATATTAATATGTTATATTTTAAATTTTTATAGCTTTAGTTTAATGTAGTTGCATCATATAATTATTATCAAAATGATATAATTTGTAGTCCTTTTTTAATTTCATTTGGTGGTTTGTTATCATTTTATTCAATGAATGATTGGTCATCGAATAAATTGACTTGATTAGTTATTAGAAGTCATTGTTAACACAATTAGTTTTAAGGCTCAAAAGTTTTATAAGCCTTAACAAGAATTTCCATCTATCACATTTATATATGTTTATTTGATCTATGATAACAAACTGAGAATAGAAGAATCAATGTAACTTACTTTTTTGGAGTCAAGTCAACTAAAGATTGAATGTTTAAGAAACATTATCTAAAAAATAAACCAAGATTATTGGTAGACAATTAAATTTTATAATTATTTAAAGAAAATATATTTATTTATTTAAGAAATTACAAAAAATATGTATATTCCTATGCAAAATCAAACATAAGTTTTTGACATTATCAAGAATCAGAAAATAAATTCTAATACACAACCAAATACAATATTCGTGTATCTAAACAATTATATCACTTTTTCAATTTTTCTATCAATCTAAATCTTGGAACTCCTTGGAATCCAATATGTAGTATAGTAGGGACACACATTTCTCTCTTACTTGACGCCCTGTATTATAACAACAATCTATTAATAAAACCTATATTTATGAATTGTGGAATAATATATATATATATATATATATATCTACTACTATATAATAAGCATGAATATATTTCTACTCCTCTTTCCGAGTAGTATGGTTCAACATTTATTTTATTTCTTTTTCTTTGCCCTTATTTATTTATTCTTAATCATGCAGAAGATTTATAACATATGAAATATTTAACATGCAAAATTTATTACTTTGTAAAAGAAATATAAAAAATAAAATATCACAATTACTTTAAATAAAAAATAAATACCTTTACCAAATATAAATTTTAAATAATTTTAGATTAATATTATGACAAATTAAAATTTCCTTTGCTTTCAGTTAATTTTCTTTTTAGATGTTAAAAGTTAACACAAGACCTGAAAATTTCCTTAGCTAAAAGATTAAAAAAATAGTAATACTAATTATTTTAATAAAAACATGTGTTATTATCTTATTTCAATATTTTTAATTTAAATGTGTGTGTATATATATATGTGTGTATATACAGGAGAGACTCAAATATTGATTTTGTAAAATCATTACTGTTAGATATAAATAAAAATATGACCAATAGATATAATCATTTCATTTTTTGTTTCCCATTCTTGAAATTTCTCTTAGTGAGAAATTATCTCTCTAGTCTTCAATAGAGCATTAACTTTCTATTATTTATTTATTTTATGTAATAGTTTTGTTAACGTTTTTGTTTTTTGCATTTAAGAAGTTTTGTTTTCAAGGGATTATATTTATACCACCTATTCAAATATAACCTCTTTTAATACTTTTTAGAATTAAAAATATATCCAAATAGAAAATTCCCATTATAGACAAAATAATTTATAATGTGCATCCCAAATAAAAACTTTAGTATTGAAACTTTTGGTCAAAAAGAGTCTTTTAAGTGAGAATCTATTAAAAGGTTCTAATTTCATTCACTAACTATTGTTTTTAATTGTTGAAGTGCTTATGATGTAGTTGCTTTAGAATCAACGCTCTCTCTCCCTCCTTTCATAATTATCAAACTAACGTCCAACATATAAATTCATTAAACTAACATCCAATTGAGTCGATAACGACTCAATTCTACCCAAAAATGAGTCCATAATATTTAATTAGGTCAAAAAACAACCTATCTCACTGGATAGGCTAGCACTGTGGTGCCAAGTTTTTTGGCTTTGGCACTACAGTGCCACCAATGTGGCATTGCGGTGCCAAGTGGAGTTGTTGAAATATAATTTGGATAACACAAACTTGATACAATTTTCAAAATTTATGACCCAATGCTCAAAATTTAACTTTCATATCTCAACAAAATCATGTAAATTTCACAAATCTTTTATATAATATCTAACCCTAGAAAGCCAAATAGGAAAATATAATAAAAGCTAGAGACATACATGATTTTTCCTAACAATTTAAGATGATTCATACTGTAATACCACTTGTGTGACATAATCATAGATTGATAAAAGCTAATACAATCTTAGAATTATTCATATCAAATTATCAGGAAGAGGTTTGTTGAGAAATTGTGACTAACCTGAGTTCATATCAAAGGGACAGTCATGATCACTAAGGGGGAAGCAATTGAATGATTGAGAAATTAATAGTTGATGAATTTCCGCAACCAAATTTCTCTGGAATCAATAGGTTCTCTCTTTATTGATGGAGTAGAAGAGAAGAGCGTATGTGTTTGATTAGATTTAGGACCAAAACCTTATAATTTACTTTATATAATAGCTCGATTGAGACCCATCAGTCAGAATTGGGTTAGTAATAGATATTCACACATTATAAAACCTATACCTTGTTAGTAATTTCTCGATCACATAATTAGATCACTAATTGGCCTACTTAATTAAGATTACCTATAGTTTATATAATTTTTATTAAATTCATGTAAGCCCATAAATAAGCAATTAAAACCCAACACATTGTAAAATTTTTTTGTTAATTGTTCTACGGGAAATTTTAACCTTTCAGGTTTCGAAATACTCCTACAGTAGCAATATCTCTCTCAAAAAATAAAATAAAACAAACTCATATGGTAGTTGACCACGATTGGAAAATTGAACTCTTAATTTGTCCTATACGGTAAATTTATATTTTGATTAGATTTTGTTTAAGTCAAGTTATAAATATACAAAGTACTTGAGGTGATGAGTTTAGAATTTTCCTATTCAATCACAATTTTTTTAATAATAAATATACATTATAAGTCTAATGAGGTATGCGTAACGAGAGTTTTGCCTAAAGCATAGATCATGCATGTGTGGTGCCCGATACCCTGGGCTAACTTTCCTACTAGCAATGTGCTCATAAATATGTAAACTAGTTTCACCATACTTTGGGCTCCACAGGAAAACGATTTTAGCTCCCAACTAGTTTGTGCAGAGATGACCTAGCCCTATATCAATCATTTCATAACGATATACTGCATATATCTTTAGAGTTTTCTCACCCAATCAACAATATCTCTACACTATTTATACTTACTTACTGAGACAAGGGTAACAATATGATTATAATTTATATGGTAATAGGAATATTTGTCATATTTACAATGCAAGCTGCAATAGCATTTAGAAATTAGAATATAATTTTTAATTTATATTAGAACACTAAAAAAATATAATCTATTCAATCTCGATATTTTTGTTGTATGTGATAATATTCTTCAAAAATTTGTTCTTATAGAACTATAGATATATTTTTCATGTGATTGCAACATGTTATATTCTTTTTGGTTTTATATGATTGGTAATATTTTATTTTATCCTTTTGTCTCTTTAGTTAAAAAAATTAATTTTTACTTATTTTCTAAACAAAACAACAAACAATATTAAGTGAACTATTTTCCACTTATTTAAAAAAAAAAAATACCCATCTATGAAGCAAAAATTATTTAAGAAAAGTACTTGGAATTCTCTACAAAAATTGTAAAAAAGTGAATAGGTGAGTGTAACTTGTGATAATAGTTATATCTAATGGAATAAAAGTAAAAAATTTTTATTAAAAATTTGAAATTCTCTTTATTTATTTATGTATTAGACTTTGGATTCAGTCCATTTTAGGATCAATACTGTTATATATTTTGTACCTGGACTAAAGAAAAAGTCTTCTTTTAGTCTTTAAAACTTTAAATTATATTTTATTGATCCTTAAATTATTAAAAATATGTCATTTTTATCTTTTTTTCGTATATTTGATTTAAAATTTATCAGAATAAGCACGTAATTTTTTATCCTGTATTAGTGATTTTTACGTAATATCACATTTTGGATAATTTTACGGTGCATTATTTTCTAAGGTGATTCATATTTCATCTCTTTAAAGTGATCTAGATCATACTTCTAAATACGATCTAGGGTTGGGACCAACAAGTTCATTTTTCCTTGTTAATTCATAACGGAAAATGTTTTATATTGGCAAACACATGTAATGGGGGACAGGTGTCGAACGGACTACAACGGAGTCTATGTGCGTGTATATATATTTCTGTAATTTCTGTTTATTCCTTAAACCCTTGCAAAACGCTTGATTCTTATTCACTTCATCGAGCCCGCTCGATCGAGCGACTGACCGATCATGTGGAAGCGGCTCCAGTTGGTGAAGGACAATGCGTCTTCTCACCCCAAAACTTGGATCGCCGTCGGAATTGGCGTCGCCGGAATCGTCATTTTTGCCGAGACTCGCCGCCGGAGGAGAATCGCCATGGCAGCTCATCTGATCGATAATAAAGAAGATTTCGGTGCTTTCTTGGAGCGCTTCGAACTACTTCCCTTCCCTCAGCCTCCCCCCCCTGCTGCCGGGCTTTCCCTCGCTGGCCTCAGCTTCGCCATTAGCGACATGTCTGTATATCGTTTCTAATCTGTCAGTTCTCGGTTTTATTTTATTGTATTTTATTTTTTAATAATTTTTGGTTTGGTTTTGGATTGTGGCCTTGGTTAGATTTGAGGTTAAAGACCACTTGACGGGGTTCGGGAATCCGGATTGGCGGAGGACTCATGAGGCGGCTGAGAAGACGGCGTTGGTGGTGACTGCTCTGTTGAAGAATGGAGCTAAATGTGTTGGTAGGACTGTCATGGACGAGCTTGCTTTTGGGTAAGGCTGATTAATAACCTTTCTTTCGAGCTCGAATATACTTAATTCCGAGGAAAGTAGAAGGAAAGAGAAATCTTTGTAGCTATCTATTGTTATTGTTATTTCATTTTTTGGAGTTTGGTTTTAGGATAACTGGGGAGAATGTGCATTATGGCACACCTCTTAATCCGCAAGCGGCTTCGTGCATTCCGGGTGGTTCATCTAGTGGTTCTGCTGTGGCTGTTGCAGCTGGCCTTGTTGACTTTGCTATCGGTAAGCTCGACTGGTATTTTTCTAGACTAATGTGTACCCATTTGGCTATAGTGATGTTATATTAACATATATGTATTTTTTTTTTGCTCTGATGCTATATGAACATATTGGCTTTGGTTCTTGTTCTCTTGGAGATTTGTGTTCAGTTTTATTGTATTGCCATTTTATGGATTAAGGGTTCAGTCAAAGTCAACTTTCCTAAAAAATGTAGGTCTTATTCTCACAAAATCTTTATCTGGGTGTTGATTTTGAGCTGTGCTAGTTATTCACGTGCCCATGCTTGTGTTCTTTCTTTTCTTTGCTGGAACATACTTGTCTTTTTTCAAAAATTAATTTTTGCAGTAAATGGCCTCTTTACTTTTTCTTCTCGTTTCCCTGTATTCGCAAGGCTTTTCACATGCAAAAGCACATACACATATGGTCCGCGTGTTCTCTCCAAGTTGGTTTTTATATTGCCCTTAATTTTCCAGACAGAAGATTTTTCATAAACATAAATTGCCATTCAAATATGTTATGTAGGATGTGTGTGTGTATCTATGTATATATGTATGTATGTGTTTTCACTTTTCACGCTGCCATTTGATCACTCTAATTCTTTTATTTTTCTAGGTATTGATACAACTGGATGTGTAAGAATCCCAGCATCATTTTGTGGTATATTTGGATTTCGACCATCTCATGGAGCTGTATCTGCAACTGGAGTTTTGCCTAATTCCCAAAGTCTGGACACCGTTGGTATGTCAGGAACTGAGCTATTTTTCCCATTTACTTCTGAATTTATTTATTTAATCCTTCACTTTCTTTTCTTTATTCCGTTTGATATTTATCTTTTAGGATTATTTTCCCGTGATCCCTCTGTTCTACATCGTGTTGGGCATGTCTTGCTTCGATTGAATTCAGTGGAACCTAAAAGGGCTAGACGCCTTATTTTTGCTGATGATCTTTTCCAGCTATCTAAGATTCCTACACAGAGGACGGTACAAGTTGTTAGCAGAGTTATTGAAAAACTATCTGGGTGTAAGTTGGAGAACTTTTTGATGTCTCAGCTATCAAACATGTTTTAATTTCATTTCTAAATGTTTAATGTTGTCATCCAAAATAATAACAGTAAGAACCATAAGAGGAAAGAAAAACTATTTTGTACTTTCCATGATTTATCCATCTTCATAATGTGACAGTAATGTCGTATTGTTATGATAAAAGATAAGTGATTATGACTCTGTGGTTGCTCTCTCTTTTTTTTTGGTTGTGCAGATCACGAACCAAAGCATGTAAATTTTGGAAAGTACATTGCTTCAAATGTACCCAGTCTGAAAGGATTTTGTGAAGTATCTACAAACCTTCAAAATGGAATATTGACTTTGAAAGCTCTATCTTTTGCAATGGTTTCATTGCAAAGGTATTCAAGAAATATACATAATATATGTATATATTTATATCTTTTTAATTTGTGTTTATTGAATTCTACTGAACCAAGTAAGCTGATTTCTGCCAATATACGTACTTTAAAGTGTTGATATTTGCAGCATGTAGCAAATTAGCAATTTTACTGCTAGGGGTTATCCAATAGTTTTAGACTGGTTCTGATGTATTTGCCTTAATACAAATTAATGTGGGAATTGATGCATGAAAGAGACTTGCTAAAATAGGCTTTGTTTGGTTACTTTGTTTACTAAAATAGCCACTCAAGTGACTTGAAAAATGTTCCAGTAATGTTGTTAAGGTTAAACTTGCAAATACTAATCTTAGATCCCTGTATTGTGAAGGCACTGGTTCTTATACTTTTACACTGAAAGGATTTTTCTTAACATGCCTGGGATTGTGTGCTCGATTATGCTGCCAATATTCGTTCTAATGCATGTTGTAGAACTTCTGTAATGACCTGTAGGTTTGGTTCTCTATTTTCAGTAATTTCTGTTACTATGCAAATCTTATCAGATATGAATTCAAATCAAACCATGAGGAGTGGATTAAATCAGTGAAGCCAAAGTTAGGACCTGATGTATCGGATCGTGTTTATGCAGCAATTAAGACAACATATGAGAATGTAAAAGCCCTATATAAAGTTAGGACTGAGATGCGAGCTTCCCTTCAAAGTCTATTAAAGGTATTCTTTTTCTTCTGTTTAAATTTCTTATTTAAATCATTTTTATAAGTATCACTGCCTCTTTTTTATTTTTTATTTTGATAAGAAACTGAATTTTATTAGAAAGAAACAGAAAGTACAAGAAGATGATGAGAAATCATCAGAACTACAACCAAAGGCACTAGTCCCTTGTTAAAATAGAGAAAGGAATATCTTTGAACTCTTTATTGTCAAATACCCACAACGCAACCCTGTATTTCACCCTTTCCCATAAATCCTATGCATCCCCCTTACTATCTTCGAAAATCGTCTGATTTGTTTCCAGCCAGATGGCCCAGCATAACGTCATAACTGGGATGTTCCGCAGCTTCTTTCTTATTAATGCATAAGCAATAGTTTTCTTCATTTCTTCTATGTTCTTCTTCTACTTCTCTCCTCTTTCTCCCTTTTTTTTGGTTTGGGGGGGGGGGGGGGGGTGCGCTTGGATGTATGGTATCACTTTAATGTACCATGTATGTTAACAAATTTGGAACAAATTTACTTATGTATACCACAGTCCTTCATAAGTTTCTTAATGTTCTGTAGAAGCCTTTTTTTTTTTTTTTTTTGGGGTAACATTGGGGTGTAATGTAGCATCTTAGGACTTTGTTACTATGAATTATCTTGGTGTTTGACATTTGGTATCTTCTGAATGGTCCAGATAATGGTTTTTATGAGAATTTTGACAGTTCACAAGAAATTCTTAATCAAAATTGTTAGGACGTAGCTTCTCTAGAATGCTCATCAAGAAAACGTGGGGACCAATACTAGAGGTTTATTTTACTTTTATTAGCCTTAATCCACCATTCTTGCCCTTACTAATAAAATTGAATACCATCCTTGTCCCATTAAACTCTCTTAGGAGTACAACTTCAGTGGCAGCGCACCTTATATAAAGAATGTTTTATTTATGAAAGATAAAGCTACTTTAAAAGCACAGAGAAAGAGGGATCCTCTTTGGAAGACGTCAGACATCAAAACCACCCAAAACACCACAACTTATCAAAAGAAAAACTAGAAAGCCGCTTAAAGCTTCCTTATCCTTCCACCACAAGAAAAGGAAGAACCAAATAAAAAATGTTAAATATAGTAATGGTTTCTGAATTATATTTATTATATTATTTTACTTTCTGAATTTTCAACTTACATAATAATGGTTGAATTATGCAATTGTTATAGCAATAGCTCTTTTGTCACAAACTTTTAGTTTTTTAACAAAAAATAGTCATAGAGAAAGTGCATAATTGGGTATTATTTATTTCTATGAGTCAGAATCTCGTTTTTAGCCATAATTACTCAACGCTTTGCACAAAACTCATTTCTGTTAAAAATTTAATAGTTTATGAAAAAAGTGGTCATTGCTTCGATAAGTACTAAATTTTGGCAATCCACTATGTAAGTTAATTAGAATTTCATTTTTGACCACATTTACCAAATTGTGCACTCTATAATGACTTATTTCTGTTAAATATTTAACAGTTTATGACACAATGATCATTATTGCAATAATTATATAATTTAGGGACCATTTAAAATTCATGGGGTAAAGTAGTACTACAAGTATAATTTAGGGGCTATTAATATGATTAACCCAAATTAAAAAATAAAAAATGAAAGAAAGAAAAAGATAAGAAAATATGTAGTATAATAAGATAGCATCAATCTTCACTATAGCCCAGCTTCGACTGTAACTAGCTGTCACTTTTAGCCGCCCATCACATGAGATCCAAGTCAGCGCTTGGCGGAGATCTCGTTTTAGAATAATCCAAACTTGGCGGGTTTTAAATATGTTACTAATGCTTCAAATTCTTGGGGTTGTGGAAAGTGTGAAGCTAAGTTGTGTTGCTTAATTGACCCTGTTACACCCCCCCCTCTCTGTCTCTCTCTCTCTCTCTTTTTTTTTTTTTTTTTTTTCCTGAAATTGTTAGCATTAGCTTATAGACTAGCTTATTCATATCTTTTTACATGGTCAAATTTATAAGTCAAATGGAACTAATTCTCATTAGGATCTCTGCTCAAGCCTCTACTACTATAAATAGTTTCATTGTTGAGTCGTTCTTGGGTGCGGGTACCTTATAAGCCATCATATTTCTTTTTACAGCATTGTTGTCCTCATGATTAGAAGAATGTGCTCTAAATAAATTTTTGACTTGTTTACTGATCCTTCAATCTTTGTTGTTCGTCTTACAGTGCTTTATAAACATCCACATCTGAGAAGGCTTTTGTGTACATAACCAATTTTTATGCGCCTTTGTCTTTATGCAATTTTTCTTTTTTTTTTTTTTTTGCCTTAGGATGATGGAATATTAGTAGTTCCCACTGTGGCAGATCCTCCGTTAAAGCTTCATATGAAGAAATGGCTTTCCTCTGAGTTCCCTGACCGGGCATTAGCACTTACAAGTATTGCAAGCATGTCGGGATGCTGTCAGGTAAACATTTTATGGCTTTAGAGTTCTTGCCTATGATCCGGTTTCTAGACGTGACTGAATCAATTTGTAAGAATGCTTATGCATTACCAGGTTACAGTTCCAGTAGGAAAGCACAACGATTGTCCCATTTCAGTTTCATTTCTCTCATTCCATGGTGCTGATAAATTTCTTCTTGATACGGTCTTGGATATGTACCTTTGTCTGCAAGAGCAAGTTAGTGTTGCATCAAATTCATTGCCATTGCCAGATACAAATGGTGGCATGGATGCTTCTGAACTTTTGAAAGAGAAGGTTTGCTTATCCCTACTATTTCAATATTGTTATAATTGATGCATATTCTGTTCTTTATTTATTGTTTTATATTCCTGAGTCCTTTGGATAACTTCTCTTTAATATTGTCTGGGCTTTGGTTGTTCTTGCCACTATTATATCTACCTCGTCATGATGCCAAAATGCTGGATTTTCTGTCGCAAACCTCATATTGGTTAATTAGTCCTAGTCAGTAATAGAATAGTTCGCATGAACAACTGTGTACTTGTAGTCCTGGTATTGTCATGTTCAACTATTGTGGTAAAAGATTATCTGTTAGGATAGTTCTATCAACACCACACCCTCCTTGTGTACATGTTGATAAAGCAATTCTTGTCATAAAGTCGTGTTACACATGGTAAAGAAATTTTTGTTCCTTTCTCTTGCCAACCTTCTCAATCTTGAGGATGGTTCATTATATTTTAGAAAGAAGTTTTTATTATGCTTAGGTCTTTGATTTTATTCTCAATAATAACCCACAAGGTTCTCGTTTTCCCTTGATAAGAAAATATTCTTCCAAGGAAGATGGGTTATGCACCTGACAGGACAGCCTGGTGGTTCAACTGACTCTAATTCAGAATCCATAATTTATTTGTAGAGTTTTATTCCAGGCTCATTAAGAGTTAAATTTGGTTTAAGGTTTCTCGAGTAGTTTCACACTCACATGTTAGCTTCATTTGGTCTCAAGGCAGGTGTAGAAGAAAATAAATTTCTAAAAGGAGCTTCCATTACCACCAGCCGACTAGCAGTACTATTTAATCTTCACTTTCCTTGAACTGTTTTTGTTCACATGATCACTCTTTCCTCTCAGTATTTCCTGTTGGTTAAACTTCTGAGAATTTTAAAGGAAATGGAAAGAAAAAGATGGGGTTGGTTTGCTAAAACCATAATATACGACTCAAGCTGCTTACTAGATCCACCAGACTGAACCCTGCTATTACTTATTTTCGTCATCCCTGTTAAAGCAGAGTTCTAGGATGGAAGCAAGATATGGTATTGTCACAAGCTTCATTTTTCCGCCCTTGATTTAAAGAAAAAACCTCTACATTTGCTTTAGACAGCCCTTTTGCAGCAAATATGCTATTTTTGGAATAGTTAAGAGATTGTTGACAATTTATCATGTGTTGGATCCTCTTGGCAGACTGAAACAGAGAAGGGACAATTTAACTTTCACCAAAAATTTGCTTTCCTTTTGCTCAAATATTCAGTTAGTTTCCAGATAAAACTCTACCTGCCCAACCTGGGTGGCACTATGTGTAAATTTAGAAGAGTTGAAATTCATTCAATTACCAATTAGAAGAGTTAAGTTCATTTTAATCAGCCAAGCAAAATCAATACCAGAGAGTAAAAATTAGAAACCAAACAATCAACACAAGAGATTTTACTTGGTTCAACTAAGATTGCTCTTAGTCTACATCCCAAGGGACCACGTCCAGATGAATCAAATCTACTAAATCAAATCAAGGTTAGATTACACAAACAAGGGATTTACACACAAATTGAAACTCCCTTTCTAATTTGAAATCACCAGCCAATCCACCTTGATTGAAGTTGATCTAATTTGACTGATCCCACTCACCTCCTGAAAAGTTAGGCTCCCCCTAACAACAATGATCTGAGACTCCCTCGCAGATGCTCATGCTCGAACTCCCTTTGAGCTGCAAGTTGCCAAGAGACTTCCTCTCTTGGATGAAGCTTGAATCCCCCCAACTTATGTAATGAATAAAGATTTGCTCAAGAAACCTCTCATCTCTTCCATGGAGTTATTTGCTTTCTGAATTTGGAAATTTCTGTACCGGAAGAGCTAGGTTGAAGAAGCACAATACTGCACTATATAAGGTAGGGAATAGAGATTCCCTTAGCTGTACAAAGAGACAAAACACAGCTCTTTGGCTCTGGACACGTAACCATTCCAGGCTGCTCACATAACCAACTAGGAGTGATCATTCCAAACTTAGTCAATAGGCACACATCAACAATTACAATGATAATCATGATATGAATGAACATACTTCAGAGTGCTCACTTGTCACTCCATAGTGAACACTCTGCTTCACAACACATAAGGTGAGCCAAAATATCTTATACTATGTAACTTAATTTGTTAACTGTATCCTGATATG
>JXTB01000177.1:670351-695804 GCA_002914805.1 Parasponia andersonii | reverse complement strand
ACACACACATACATAAAATGCATCTTCCTTCCCCTTGGATTTCATATCCACTTTCATCTTGTTTATTCTATTATTATTTTTTATATCCTGTATTTTGACACTTTGTTTTAATACTTTCTGTTTTGGTTATTATCAACATTGATCTTTAGATTTGAAATCTGGTATAAATTTATACGCTGATACTAATTTAGAGTAGTTAATTTACCAAATTACCTTTTAAAAAATTGAAAATAAATTATGTAAAAACTTAGTCGAGAATAAGTTTATTAAATCATTGGTGTCAGGGTATACATCTATAACAGATTTCAAATCTAAAGGTCAATATTGATAATAACCAAAATAAAAGGTATAAATCGAACAAAGTGTCAAAAGACATGATATAAAAATGATATTGTCCCTAATTATAGATCTCATTTCTTTAAAAAAAAAAAAAATTTCCTCCCCAGATTTTCAGCATATGTCCTCCTAAATCAGAATATTGAATTTGGAATGCTTTAAATTGGTTGCCAATATTTCATATGAGAATTGCACTGAGATTGAAAATTTACTAGCAGTGTAATTTGGACCTCAATAGACTGCAGATTCGTAATTGTGGCTAATAGGATAAATTAATTCCCACTATTACGCTAGGATGGTAATTCATGGTACTTTCACTAAATTCGTCATTATGATTGCCATTTGAAAGTTTTCGTCTATGCATTTATAATATTGGTTGTTACAGCAGTGCATCACTCACTGACAATCATTTTTCGTGCATGAAGAGTGCCAAATACTTATTATTATACTGTTGCTGTCAGTGCTTATGTGCATATTTTAATCCTTAACTACTGCTATCGATGTTTTACTGTTTCTTAGTTACATCTCCTTCCACAGTATTGCAGAATGCCTTAGTAACAAGTTCTTCAAATTTTCTATTTTTTGTCACCAATTTATCTACTTGTGTTGCAGAAATAACTTGTCCACACATAGTACTTGACTTTCTTCTTATCTAAATATATATGAAAATGTACTTTTCTATTTACGTCCAGTTTCCTTCCAGGGGAATTATGCCTTCAAGGGAAGGCAATGGAATAAGGCCGTGAATTACTATACAGAAGCTATCAAATTGAATGGGACAAATGCTACTTACTATTGCAATCGGGCAGCTGCATACTTAGAGTTAGGCTGGTACATGTTCATCTGGTTTGCTGACAATTATTTTCATATGAAGAAAACAGCCATTTTCAATTATTAGCTTTGTCTTTAGACACTTTATTGATTGATTTACATTATGCAGCTTCCAGCAAGCAGAGGAAGACTGCAGCAGGGCAATGGAACTTGACAAGAAGGTGAGGGAGCAAGCCTTTGATCTTTATTGATATATACAAAAACATTGTTATACTTTATATATATTTGTTTCCTTTAATTGTTTAGATAATCATCAAAGTGTCATTGAACACCCTAAGTCCTAATATATTGAATGTAATTGATAGTGGACATCCAGCTTCTTCTTCAAGGTTCTATTTATAGGAAAAATTGAATCAATAGCTAATCCTGAAATGATTACTAATTTGAGATATGATAGTTATTGGTGCTCAAGACATCATTATCCTTCTGCACAAATAGGTTCAAACTACTGGCTTGTTCGAGTAGAGTTGGTCCCTTACCTAAACCTCCAATTTCTGCTTGAAATTTACCATGCATTAAGCTTATTTGTTGACTCAGTATTCTGTAATACGCATATTTCTTGTTGATAAGATCTCATTTATCTATACTGCTTGTTGTCTGAATGTGTGTGGCGATGGTAAAGATACCGACTTTTTAGTTTCCAAACAGGCACCTCAATGGACAGGATTTTTGTTTGCTGTGTATCTAGAATTAGAGAATTACAATTTGTGTTTTTGCAGAAGCATCTATTTTTCAATGAATTTGTGTTGTTCTGTAATTTTCTCTGCACAGAATGTGAAGGCATATCTGAGGCGTGGAACAGCTAGAGAATCACTCCTTCGTAATAAAGAAGCTATTCAAGGTGAGAATCTTGATTTGGGTCTATTCTCTTGTATGTGACCTGACCTGCAGCATCACATTGAATGAGTCCTGTAGTCATTTTCCTTATATATCATTATTCACTTATTTTCTTCTTAAGCTTAATTGTTAATCAGCGTCGCTTCAGACTTAGTTATGGATCACTAAATCATTACCATTTATCCTTCATAACTAATGAAAACTGGATTATCCTACCGCAAAAGAAGATGAGGAACTAGTTAAAATGTTTGATGGAGGATATTTGAGTTGTTTTATTTGTTTATTTATTCCCCCCTTTGTTTTGCTCTGCCTTTCTACCCCCTTGAACTTCTTGTCTGTATTGTAGATTTCAAGCACGCTCTTGTTCTTGAACCACAAAATAAGGTTGCTAATCTTGCTGAAAAAAGACTGAGGAAGATATTGAGTTAAGGCTTTGATCCCTCTCCCCCGGCTCAACAAATGAGTACCCCGTTCCGTGCGAAAAATTGCTAATGATTTTGTTTTTAGCATTAAACGTGGGGGTTCTGAGCTCTTTTTGAGCTTGAAGTCTGACAAAGAGGTGAGGCTTGCTTCGGTGGATGCGGCAATTTTTTTGTTCTGTGTAAACTGTTTTGTTGTAATTATTTATATACTGTTGGTTACTTGCATACGTAGCGATTTTTGTCAACATGGTTTCTAGCATAAACTGTGCCCCGCAGGAGAAATAATGCAGAGAGGAAAATAATAAGGAAAAAAAAAAACCAAAAAAAAGAAAGAAGAAGAGCAAAATATTTTAATGAAATCCATGCTTTTGTCTGCTCCGGAAATGGATCTTGTTTTGATTCGAGTGTTCTTGTCTTTTGTTTATGCCTTTTTTTTTTTGGTTCAAAATAATCTGTTATTTTTGTATAGAGTGATTTACCACCCAACCCGCCCATTTATTTGGTATTTATTGGCATTTCTTAATTATCTTTGGTGGAAGATCTTTGATTCGCCATCTTTATCATGCTTGAAGAAAGCGCATGATAGTCTTTTCAACAGTTTAGTAAGTTTATAATTAGCGAATATTGAATGGAATCCGTATGAATGCCATTTACATTGTTTATCCCCTATAAATAAGTGGTTGCCTACCACTCTTCTTTGCATTTTCATTGTTTATCCCCTACCACTCTTTTTTGCATTACGAACACTACATTTAGCATTTATTCTTTTTCTTTTGGCAAGTTGAACTATGTACCTCAATATCGGAGGTCAGTGAAAATACCAGTAGAATAGGTTTGCAATCACAAATGATTAAGACAATTGAAATCATTTGATCAATTTATTAATATGATCTTGAACGTTACATTGATAAATAACTTTTAATTATTCTTCTACTATTTCATGGTGAAACTGGTAATTTTTTATGAGTAAATTGGTTGATAGTTTCTAACTAAATTGGTGGTGAGATTGGTAACTAGATTGATTTCCCGTATTTTGATCTTCATAATCGCTGGTAGCATATTCATTATCAAATCGGTAATTAGTTAATCTATGTTATTTTCATGCGATCGCTGATAACTACAGAGGTTATTAAATTAGTCCAAATCGTTACACATTAATTAGTAATAGATTGATTACCTCATTGATTAGCTGAGTCTGATTTCTAAATTCAAGTTTCTTAATTCTTAAAAAGACTATTTGCACATCATTTATGAATACTAATATAATAACTATATTGCACTAACCCGAGTCACTGGCACAAAGATTGATGACAACAACTAAATTAGTTAGTGAAGGACGGACCTTTTTTTGTCTTTTTTATTTTTTTTAAGGGAATTGAATTTAACCAAATTAATTTAAAAGGAAAAAAAATATTATTTATAATTTTTAAGGTTCTTAAAGTTGGCATAATTAGAGAAAATATTTTTATAATGATTAGTTTTTATGTTTAAAGTTTACAAATTATTTTTTAAATATTATTATATGCTCTTCGTCTGTATTTTTAGTCAAAAAGTTCGAATTATCACAATTAGAGCTTTGAGTGGTGTATATTTTCCTTCCTTAATTACTGCATTGGGTGGGAAGGTCGAAGTTAGATGCATGGGACGCTAGTTACGTTGTAGTCCATCCGAAGACCGCCATCAATAGTATTAGTACCATACGATATGATTCCACGTCAGGTGCTGGTTTATTGAGAGCTGCAGTCCGCCTACTGTTTAGGCCTGCGACCTCCATGCGAATCCTATTCGCCCGGAATGTTTAGAAGATCAATGCCAATGTCACTGTGATTACCAGTTGGGATGCAACCAAGCCTTTTAGCAGATGTTTCGATCGATGACCGACCGATGGCCATTCATATATTGGCATCGAGATGAGCCATTTCCCAACTTTACTGTTTTGACCGATGACGAGGAGTGTCCAGCCCACATGTGGGTTAGGGGAGGTTTTCTTTTCTTATTATTAATTTTTTTTTTTTGGGACAACTTATGCGCGTAGATTTTTTACATTTTTTCTCAAGTTATTTTTATGTTTTCTTATTTTACGGTTTAAGAAAATGAAAAAAAATGTATTAAATTTTTGCTTATTTATTTAATTTGTCTTGTTTTTGAGTCCTTCTGATGATTGATGAGAACTGAACTTTATTGTTACGGTTTTGATTGATAACGAGTCTTGTTGGGAATCTTGTTTTTATTCTTTATATGCTTTGATAATGATTATGCTCAAGATCTACACACAGTAACTATATTACATGGTATATAGAAAAGTATATTAAAATAAGTTAGTTCTTATACCTTCATTTTGAATATTCTTTAGGTTTCTATAATTAGGGCTAAATATTAAAACTTTTCCAGAAATCTTTCGAGGCAAACGACTAATCAAATGTTATCTGTAAAATTAAAGAATGAGGAATATACACCATTGCCAAATAAGCTAAGTCTCCTATGGATGTCTGAAAGAAATCTCCTAGTTAGCCACTTTGAGCTTTATATGTAGATTTTTTTCGTTTGGTTAGTCACACTATCCTTACCATACTCAAAATTTTTATATTCTACCTTTGGTTCTACAGATTGATTAGAGTAAGGGACATTAGGAAGAGTTTAAAATGAATTGGGTTGGTATTAAGAGAGAAGTGTAGGGGAGGAAAAGACAAATAAATGTAAGAAAATAACATAATGGGGAGAGTTGTTCAATGATCTTAGAGTTTCATCAATAGAAAGAGATGAAAAAAAATGTGAACAAAAATATGAAAAAAAAGCTCTCTTGAAAAAAAAAAAAGTTAATGTGATTATTAGCTCTTGAGCTGTGAACACTTTCCTAGATGTATTAAATAGTTGGTGAGAATGATGTAAAGGTCCACACAATGAAATTTCGCCTACGTTTTTGTGTTTTTAAAGGTTGTGAGAAGCATTTTCTTGAAAAATTCGTAAATGTTTCTAACTCTTTGAAATTTTTTATAAAACTTTTACTATATCTTTTCCTTTTATTTTTTAACCACTACTCTTGGCCTCGTTACAACTGGTATCAAAAACCTTTTAATTTCAAGTGATGCCTTTGGCATAATGGAGATTTGTACCGAAAGGAGAACTTATGATGTTAGTTCTCTTTGTAGGAACTGGTTAATAATATTTGTGAAGTTTTATGAGAATTTAATTTTCAAAGCATGCATAGCATAATCACTGTTGATAATTGTTATATCACACACATCCTTGACTATGATTATTTGAGGAATTTATTGGCCTTTGAATACTTAAAGAATTGAAGCAATGTTTTCTGAAATTTGGAAATATAAATTGAATTGTTCTTTGAGGTAAAAAGTTAGAAGGTTAGGATAGGTTCAATTTATTCCTTTAATTTTTCTCAAGAACTAGCAAAAGTCAAGTGTATGGGAATTTGATGAGTACTTAATTGTGTCTATGTTTGGATCGAATTCTCCATATTAATTGCGGAAGTTCCTTGTTATTTTTCACTTTTGATTTTTGTTTAACGTTTTTAAGGATAAAAGGAACATGACGAAAGGAGCTTAGAAACACAAAACTGAAGAGGAGCAAGCCAGTGGTGCAGCGCTGGCATGCATGGCACAAGGACTAGAACTCGGGCACCTCTGCATTGGGGTCCTGGCCGCACGATGCCAGCTTGACAAAATGACCTAAATTTCAGTTGCTTTGATATTTTTGGACTACAAAACTTCGTGAAATTTTTCTAAATTTTCCCTTAGGTCACAACATCTATGAATAGGACACTCTAGGCTGGAAAGAGTGGCTTTTACGTACCTAGAGATCTTAGAGAAAGAAAAACATGGAGAGTTTGTAGATTGCTTAGAGGCTAACGGATCGTCTACGTAGAGGAGCTTTGCATCATAACCATTCCCTCTCATTCTTTCTTTTTACTTTTCTTTTCCTCTTGATAATCTAGCATGATGAATCTTTTGTTTAATTTTGTAAATATGTTAGACTAGGAATCCTTTTCGTTAAGGATGATTTCGAAGCTCTAGATATGATTTGTAATTAGTTTTCTAGTTTTATCCATCGATCGCATTAATAAATTGTTTATGTCCTTTTATGATTATTTTTTATGATTTTTATCTTAATGTTTTTGGGTGGCCAACTAAATATGATAAATATCTAATACTAGGTTAGAATTCTAGATCCGTAGTTGTCTAGGTTTTCTAATTACTAATAGCAAATTATAATCAATGAAATTATGATAAGCAGTTGATGATTATGATGAAAAACTTAACCTAAGTTAAATAATTTGATCCTATATGTTTATTGCCTAGATCAATCTATTTTTTTTTAACTTAATACGTCTATTAGATTAAATTTGGAAAGCTTGCTATTGGTTGTTTAATGGATAAAATCTAAATAAGGAACGTATTTTATTTAGTGACAATCTAAAGAAGAATTTATGTAGGAGAGCTTATTGTTATCTATGATTGATAGTTTTGATAAGTAATTGGAGATAAATTCTATGATCAATTTAATAAAAATGTCTAATGGTGAAAATTTACCCTTTGACCTGTTTTATTCTCATTGATTTTCTTCTTTAATTGATTTTGTTTCATAATCTTTACTCTTCTTTTAATTTACAATAATTAGTTAGTATTCTCAAACCCCCTTTTAAATGGTTGTTAAATTAAGAGTAGGAATCAGTAAAGAAAATAATAGGAAAGTTATATGTGGGAATGGCCCTTTCTAGCACCACGCTAAGTAATAATATTATAAGATGAGAAGGATTTAGTTTATCATTTAATGATGAATGAAGCATAAAGAGATCACATTCTTATGTAGTGACTATATACAAGAATAGTCCGAAAAATTATTACAAGTAGAATCATATATTTGTTCATCTGACCTCGACAAGAGGTATGATATCAAAATATGATTCTAATTTATTGTTATGAGATATTATCACAATCCTAATAACGTTTTTTGCTTCATTATTTTATTAAAATACTATTCATATATTTTTATGAAAATATAATTTTAAAAATACCACCAACTATAGTTTTTATAATCTTTCTAACACTTTTGTCCCTCCATCCAAAAAGGTAAAAATTTCTCACTATGTCATTCTTTTCTTGCCCAAATACCTAATCACGTTAAATTTTTTATTCATTTATTTTTTTATTTTTTAATGATGAATAGTAAAGTAGCTTTTCGCTAAATGAAAAGGAAGAGGAGTACAAAAAGTTGGTAAACAAACACAACTGTAACACTAATGCATGATGCTTTGCGTGTAATTTTTCAGGTTGTGGTTGGCTCATCATGGTGTATGTTATTGAATTAGCCTAATTTTGTGCCTCGCTCATTTGGCTCCTTAAAATCCAAATGTTGCTGCCTAATGGTTCTAAGATCCTCTATATATACTGCTCACCAAGAAGAAGGCTCTAAAATGCGGTAGACACTTCTAAAATAATCAAGAGAGGTCTTGGCCATGCTAGAAGACTCTAATTGGCGCTACCTAGTCCTAGAAGGCTCTAGATAAAGCTGAATAGCACTAGATGGATTGAGATAGTCCTAGAAGCTCCTAGAATGACTTAAAAGAGTCAAGATAATAGGTGAACCTTATAGAAGGATCTAGGTCATGCTTATTCTAAATTTCTCCATGTAAATATCTTTGTAGATATTACTATTTTATTTAAGAATATTCTAGACCTTTTGTAAGATCATGCTACTTGGTACGATTATAACCCTTAGTTAATTTAGGCTTTGCCAATATAAAGGATCCATTGGTTTCACTTGTACACAAGTCCCATTTTTAAGAGTTGTAAGCATTCTAAGAGTAATATAAAGTTTCATTCACTCAAACTCTTTTATCCTTTACCACTTTGTTTCACAGCTTACTCTAAGTCCTTTTTTTGAGTATTGGTAGGATGACTTAGTACGACGGACTGTGTTAAGTGCTACATGATTGTTTAGTTTGAGGTTAGGGTCGTGACATCGTGGTATCAGAGCTTTGGTTATTCATTATATCTTGGTGGTTCTATTGTCTATATGAAGACCTTGGTTGCAACTCCTGACCTCGTTGAAGTTGGTGCTTCTGAACGTGGGTATAATGAAGGGAAGAAAGATGTTACTTGTGGCAAGTCAATGGACGTGGTGACTAGCTTGGAAGCTAGAATATCCCGTCTAGAGTCCAACTTGGGCATGTTGGGTGAGCGAGTAGACAATCTAGATGGCCGTTGCGACGGTTTAGAAACTGAGGATATGAAGATCGATAGCGACATCAAAGATGTCGCTTGGTGGGCTAGAGGCTAACTTAAGGTGCGAGATCGGTTCCCTTTATTCAGAGATTGCCAAGGTACGAGAACTCTTCCAAAGAGAACTTGCTAATATTTTTCTTAGAGTAGATGAGATGGGTGGTGATCTTATTTTGTGCAAGTGAGCAGTGGCCATGATAGTGGACACCACCACATTCATTGAGGCAAGGAAGGTCTAGGTACTCAAACCAAAGACCTTCGATGGTATTTAAAATGCTCGAGAAGTTGAGAACTTCTTATGGGGACTCAAACAATACTTCAAGGCCACCGGTGTGATGAATGATGTCGGCAAAATTTGGAATGCTACCTTGTATCTAACTGATACCACCATGCTCTGGTAGAGGCAGAGACACAGGGAGATGCAATGAGGGGTGTGCACTATAGCCACCTTTGATGATTTCAAGAGAGAGCTTAAGAGGTAATTCTTCCCCTAGAATGCCGAAGAGGAGGCGAGAGGCCGTCTTTGCTGCCTCAAACAATTTGGTAGTGTTGGAGACTGTGTAAAAGAGTTTACTACACTCTTACTCAAAGTCTCTGACGCTTCAGACAAAGATGCTCTGTTCTTGTTCATGGATAGTCTTTAGAATTGGGCCAAGTTAAAGCTTAAGTGCCATGGTGTCCAGGACTTAGCTGATGCTACTACTGTAGCTGAGAGCTTTGTTAATTACTCTACCAACAAGGACCCTTTTAAGGCTAAAGACAAGAAAAGTGGAGCAAAGAGTAGGGGAGAGCAAACAAAAGGAGAAAAATGGAACAAGATAGTTCCTCCTATAAGCACAATGACAGGGGTAAGGAGAAAAAAAGATCGTGATTTCTCTAAGCTAAGAGTCAAGTGCTTCCTTTGTGATGGGTCAAATTGGGCATGCGAGTGTCTCAAGAAGAAGCTCTCAATGCCTTAATCGCCTCCAAGCCAAGCTAAGAAGGAGGTGGTAGGGAAGATGGAGGTGCACATGTTAGTTCTTTGCAACTCCTTAATGCCTTGCAATTGGCCCCTAAGTCACAAGCTAAGGGCCTACTTTTATAGATGCAACAATCAGTAGTAAGGCCATAAATTGGTTGATACGGGTACATCCCACAACTTTATCTCTGTTGAGGAAGCTAGGTAGTTGGGCTTGTTAGTATCTAATGGAGGAGGCTCCCTCAAGGTAGTAAATTCAACAACACGCCGCATCTATGGGGTGGCTCATGATGTCAAGGCTAGCTTAGGTGCATGGGCTAGCAAACTTGACTTATTAGTGGTTCCTATGGACGACTTTGTGGTAGTACTTGGTTTAGAGTTTCTTGATGCAGTGCAGGTATTCCCCGTTCCTTTTGCCAACTCTATGTACATCATGGATAGTGAAAAGATTTATGTGGTACCAATGAAGTGGGCCTCAAAAGCGGGAAATAAAGTACTCCCTGCACTTCAATTCAAAAAGGCTTGAGAAAGGAGGATGAGAGTTCTTAGCTATCCCAAAGAAGCACGATGATAAAGAGTTGGAACCTCAAGATAACTTACCCATGGAGGTGTAAACTATCTTGAATGAATTCCAAGATGTGATGCCTGATGCCTTGCCCAAGAACTTCCACCTAGGAGGGAGGTGGATCATGAAATCGAGCTTGAGCCAGGCATGAGGCCACCTGTGATGAGTCCCTATTGAATGGCCCTTCCGGAGTTAGTGGAACTTCGGAAACAACTAAAGAAGATGTTTGACACAGGTTTCATTAGGCCCTTCAAAGCCCTATTCGGTGCCCCGATATTGTTTTAGAAGAAGAAAGATGGCTCACTAAGGATGTGTATTGATTACTGGGCTCTTAATAAGGTGACGGTGAAGAACAAGTACCCCATCTCACTTTTTGTCAACTTGTTTGATCAACTTGAGAATGCTAGATACTTCTCGAAGTTTGATCTGCACTCGGGGTATATGCATAGCAGAGGAAGATGATCCCAAGACCACGTGCATGATAAGGTATAGTGCTTACGAGTTTTTAGTCATGCCATTTGGTCTTTCCAATGCACCTACTACCTTCTGCACCCCCATGAATAAGTTATTCCATTCCTACCTCGATTGGTTCGTGGTAATCTATCTTAATGATATAGTCATCTCTATTAAATCCATGGAAGAACACCTAGAATATTTGAGGAAGGTGCTCGAGGTATTAAAGGAAAACAAACTATTCATCAAGAAGGAGAAGTGCTCCTTCGCCCAAAAGGAAGTGATGTTCTTAGGGCATAAGATAAAAGATAGGAGAGTTATAATGGATGAAGTCAAGATGCAAGCCATCCAAGAGTGGGAATCTCCTACTAAGGCGTCATTGTTGAGATCTTTCCTCAAACTTGTGAATTACTATAGATGGTTTATCAAGTCCTACTTAGCAAGAGTAGCTCCACTTACTAACCTACTTAAGAAGAACAAGCCTTGGGAGTGGACACACGAGTGTCAAATCTCATTTGAAGACTTAAAGAGGGCGGTGAGCGAAGAGCTAGTTCTTAGCTTGCCCGAATACTTTAAGGTATATGAGCTCCACATGGATGCCTCTAATTATGTTATTGGTGGAGTACTAATAAAGAAGGGTGTCTCATTGGTTATGAAAGCCGCAAGCTCAATGACACTAAGAGACGCTACACAGTGTAAGAAAAAGAGATGACTGCCATCATCTATTACTTAAGGGTGTGGCAGCACTACTTGTTAGGCACTTATCATAATCGATAACATAGCCACAAGCTACTTTCAAACTAAGAAAAAATTGAGTTCCAAGCAAGCTTGGTGGTAAGACTTCTTGGCAGAATTCGACTATAGGCTTGAATACAAACCTGGGAAAACTAATGTTATGGCAGATTCCTTAAGTAGAAAGGCGAAGCTGGCTACCTTAAGCAGGCCTGATAGTATTTTAATTGAGAAAATCAAGGAAAGACTAAAACATAATGTTCTTGTAAATAGCCTACTGCCCCTAGTGAAGGAAGGAAAAACGAGATGTTTTTGGCTGAGCACCGGACTTCTCTATACTAAAGGCAATTGACTTTATATGCCTAATTAGGGAAACTTAAGAAAAGAGCTTATTAAAGAGTGTCATGATTCTTTGTGGGTTGGTCACTCAAGTCAGACGTGTACTCTTGCTCTTATCAAAGCTATCTACTATTGGCCTCAGCTAAGAGATAATGTTGAGGTCTATGTGCGAACTTGTCTTATGTGCCAATAAGACAAGGTGAAATAACAACTATCGGGTAGATTGTTTGAACCTTTTCCCATTCTTGAGAGGTCGTGAAATAGTGTTTCTACGGAATTTATCACTAGTTTGCCTAAGTCAGAAGGCTTTGGCAGCATTACAGTAGTAGTTGATCGCTTTAGTATGCCACCTTCATACTTACTTTACCTGATTGTCCCGCCGATGAGACCACGTGGCTCTTTATGAAGCATGTTATAAAGCTCTAAGAAGTCCTGTCAAATATTGTAAGTAATCGTGACCCCCGATTCACTGGAAGATTATGGATAAAATTGTTCAAGTTGATGGCTTCAGACTTGAACTTTTCTACTAGCTTTCTCCCCCAAAACGATGACCAGATGGATAGGGTTTATGTCTTGCTGGAGTTATACTTAAGGCACTTTGTAAGTGCCAACCAAAAGGAATGGGCAAAATTACTTGATATAGCCCAATTTTCCTTTAACCTCTAAAGGAAAGAGTCCACGAGTAAAAGACCTTTGAGATAGTTATGGGTTAATAACCTATGACCCTACATGGCTTAGTGGTAAGTTATGGTTGAAAGAGTCCAACACATTCAAGTTTGCTAAGGCATAGCGTGAACAAGCGGAGTTAGCTACCTACTTGAATAAAGCTTCTAAAAGAATGAGGAAATGGACCGACAAAAAGAAGAGGCACGTTGAGTACCAAGAAGGGCATTTAGTTCTTGTTAAGCTACTATCCCAACAATTCAAAACCTTGAGAAAAGTGCATAAAAGGTTGGTGCGCAAGTATAAAGGTCCATTGCTGGTACTCAAGCACGTGGGTAAGGTCTCCTATAAGTTCCAACTCCTTATCAAGTTAAAGGTTTTCTCTGTCTTCCATATTAGCATGCTAAAACCCTACCATAGAGACAAAGAAGACCCTTCAAGGGGGAGTCCAAAAGGGCTCCTACTATAGTGGTAACCTCTTTTGATAAAGAGGTGGAGTATATTCTAGCTGATCACTTGATCTGCCGACGTGATGTGCCTAATTATTGCGAATACCTAGTGAAATAAAAAAATTTGCCTGAGGCCGAGGCTAGTTGAGAGCATAAGGATGTCTTATGGCAATTTAAAGACTATATTGAGTGGTTCAAAGTTGATGGCGCGATGGGGACATTGCAAACTTGAGTGGGAGAGAGTATTATACCCCGCTCATTTGGCTCCCCAAAATCCAAATGTTGTTGCCCTATGGTCCTAAGATCCTCTATATATACTGCTCACATAAGAGGAAGGAAAATGACCCTAGAATGTGGTGGATACTTCTAAAATAATCAAGAGAGGTCTTGACCATGCTAGAAGACTCTAGTTGGCACTACTAAATCCTAAAAGACTCTAGACAAGGCCGGATGGTGTTAAATGAGTTGAGATAGTCCTAAAAACTCTTATAATGATTTAGAAGAGCCAATATGGTGAGTAAACTTCATGAAAGGATCTAGGCCTTGCTTGTTCTAGATTTCTCCATGTAAATATCTTTGTAGATATTACTATTTTATTTGGAAATATTTTAGACCATTTGTTAGATCATACCACTTGGCACGATCATAACCCTTGGTTGATTTAGAATTTGCCTATATAAAGGACTCATTGGGTTCATTTGTAAACAAGTCCTATTTTTGAGAGTTGCAAGCATTCTAAGAGTAATATAAAGCTTCATTCACTCAAACTCTTTTATCTTTTGCTACTTTGTTTCACAGCTTACTTTAAGTCCTTTTCTTGAGTGTTGGTAGACTAATTTAGTACGACAAACTGTGCTAAGTGTCGCACGATTGTCTAATTTGATGTTAGGGTCGTGTCACTAGACTTCCTTGACTATGGTATATGAAATGTGAAAAATGTTTAGAATTTATACAAAAAGAAAACATGTTTATAATTACTCACTCATATTTTATTCTTGCCTAAAACAAAACATAAAATACAAAGAAATAAATTCTGCTTTTTCTTTCTATATTTTGCCATTACAAATTTTACGTTTTATTTTTTATTTTTCGAAAGCAATTTGACTTATTCTTATATTATAGATTTTATCTGATAAAAAAACTTAATGATGACAATCACTCGAATGACATTTTTTTTTTCTGTTCGGGTTTAAGGTTTTCTCTATTTTATTTTATTTTATTTATGTTATTTTTATATGCATATATATATATATATATATGCCAAATAAAACATTATTTCCCTTTTGGGGTTGCGATAAGGAACTCCTCACTATCCCAAACACCTCTCTCCAAGAAAAACCTTCAAATTTTCATATTCATTTCCTAGTGTATTATGTGTGTGTATATATATATATATATTCGATCCGAAAATGAAATGCTTCAATTTCACCGCCTCAAGGGACTGGTTCTATCGCCGGTCCTTCTTCGCCGCCGGCCTCCGCTCTGTCACCACCGACCTCGGCGATGGCACCGTCATGCACTGCTGGGCCCCGAAACCACACCGCAACGAGCCGGAGGACCGCCCCGCGCTCGTCCTCCTCCACGGCTTCGGTGCCAATGCCACGTGGCAATACGGCGATCACCTCCGCCACCTGACGGGCCGTTTCAACGTCTACGTACCGGACCTGCTCTTCTTCGGCGAGTCCCACACGGCGGCTCCGGAACGGAGCGAGGCGTTCCAGGCGCAATGCGTGAGGCGGTTATTGGCCGAGGCTCACGGTGTGAGGAACATGAGTCTGGTAGGGATCAGCTACGGCGGGTTCGTGGCGTACAGCGTGGCGGCGCAGTTTCCGGAAATGGTGGAGAGGGTTGTGTTGTGCTGCGCCGGGGTGTGCCTTGAGGAGGCGGACATGGCGGAGGGAATGTTTCGGGTTCCGGATTTGGATGAGGCTGCGGTCATATTGTTGCCGCAGACTCCGGAGAAGCTTCGGGAGTTGATGCGGTTATCGTTTGTTAAGCCAGCTAGGGGTGTCCCTTCTTGTTTCCTCTCTGGTTTTATTGACGTAAGTAACATTTCTTTCTTCACCTTTTTCATTCTTATTCTTATTTTTATTTTTATTTTGATAGTTTTGAGTAACTCTAATGATATTATATAATTTATATTTTGAAAATTGCGTAATATGGTATAAAAAGAGGAATTTTCCGGCATTGATTTGTTTACCAAATTTTGGATTTGTAATATTCTTTTTAATGTTTAATTACCTAAACCAAAAGAGGCGTAACTGACTTGCCGAGTAATATGTTGGAACAAATCATTGTTACATGACTTGGTCTCCAATTACTATAGTAAACAACTTGGAACTTATATTGTAGTTTCTCCATAAAAGAAAGCTTAAAACAAAAAGAAAAACGAAAATTAATAAACTTGGAATTTACATTAGTAGCAGTAAGAAATTTGATTATGATATAATTTTGAAATTTGATTATGATATAATTGTATCTCACCCCTGCACTAGACTTTTCCTATCACTAAAGATCCAAATTGATATTGCTGAATAAGTAGATTAGGTCTCTACTTTGATAATGTTATTAGTCTAGTTTTTGTACAAAAAGTTTTGATTGTATTGCAATCTAAGAGGAGGGCTATTTTGAACTGTTTTTGAAATTGAGGGGCAATAATCAAACTTAGAATCTCCACACGAAGAGAAAGTGCGGTTATTATCATTGGACTATGCTTGCAACCATGATCTCCTAATTGTTGGGAATTTTCAGTGTTCATAAAATCTCCTAACAAATATATATAACATAATTCGAAAGCAGAGCCAAAAATGATAAAAAGGATTTACAATGATTATGACATGATGTTATCACAGCTCATGACTCCTCTACTCGATCTCGCTTGCTTGTAAGAGCATCTTATTTTATGCAAAACCCTGGCGATTATATTATAATTAACATTGCTATGATTTGCATGAACAGGTGATGTGCACAGAGTTTGTAGAAGAAAAAAGAGAACTGATTCGGTCAATACTAAAAGGGAGAAAACTTTCTAATCTCCCCCAAATCACACAGGTATAATCTAGTTTAATTTATTCACTGAATAATACCATAGTCACTAAGCTGTTCATCAATATATGTATATCACGTGGTACAATATGATTTATTTGAATATATTTGACAAATAATATTTACTTAGTTATGTATGTGTTCCTGTAATTACCCAATTACTATTAGAAATAAACCTTTTTTATGACTCATTGAGTCATAGTTTAGTTGTTTAGACTTATATTGTGAGTTGGGCTTATTTTGGTATGTGTGTGTCTAATAACCCATAGTTTAACATCTAAGTTTCTAGAATATTCTTATATTTGCTTAGATTACTCTTGTATTTTGTATAATTAATTAGGTGGTAGAGGTTATATAGAGCATCTAGAATCATCCTTGGAGTAGTATAAATAAAGTGCTCATCTTCCTATTTGTATCAAGCAAAAGAGAAACAATTCAAGTAATAACACAAGTTATTCTCTTCCACCAAAATTCTCTCTAGTTTCTTCCTTAGCCTTGCTAGCCTTAAAAACCTCTTATTTCCAACAAAGTGGTATCAGAGCAAAGTTGTGAGTTCTCTTAAAATTTTAAGTATGTTCTGTGGTTGCAGCTTTGACTAATCTTCCACATCAGAAAAGAATTCTTGAGATTGAGAGTATTAGCTATTTGTTCCAAACATACTTCTATTACATATCAATCAAAGAGCTCGATGAGACGAACACACTACCATAAGAATCAGCCCAATCGGAGTCGAACGAGTTGTCGGAAGTTTACTGCCACAAACTGAGTCAACTCATTGAGTAGAGCCGAGTTAGGGCCGTTTGACCGAGCCGTCAGAACTGTTGACTAAGCCATCAGAGCCATTTGACTGTGCCGTTGACTAAGCTGTCGGAGCCGTTAACCGTGCCCTTGACCAACCTGTTGACCGGTGTTGACCTTTGACTTTGACCAAGTCGATATATAAGTCAATCTTAAGATTTTTCAACATTCTGAATCTATTTGTGTAGTCAAAATTTCTAAAAGCTCACTCTGTTAAGAGTTATGGCTACTAGTAGTTTAACATCTCTTCAAGTTCTACCACTTCAAGGCAATAACTTTGATAATTGGACTATCAAAATGAAAGTCCTCCTTAGAGCACATGATGTTTGGGAAGTAGTAGAGAAACGCTACGAAGAGCCAAGAGATGAGGCAATACTATTTTCAACACAGAAGGATAGTTTAAAAGATTCAAGAAAGAGAGACAAAAAAGCTCTCTTACTTATCTACCAGGCCTTAGATGACGACGGGTTTGAGAAAATTTCAAGTGCAACCTCTGCTAAGGAAGCATAGGAGAAACTTCAAATTTCATACAAGGAAGAAGAAAAGGTCAAAAAAGTTCTGCCTTTAAACTCTAAGAGGAGAGTTTGATTTATGACATATGATGAGACTGAGTCAGTTTCTGACTACTTTTCTAGAGTTCTAACCATTTCCATTCAAATGAAGAGAAATGGTGAGAAACTAGGAAATGTTACGATCATGGAAAAGATTCTTCAATCGTTAGAACTAAAATTCGAGAATATTTTTACTGTCATTAAAGAAACCGAAGACTTAGGAGCCATGACAATAGAACAACTCTTAGGTTCCTTGCAAGCCCACGAAGAAAAGAAAAGAAGATACAAAATTTCAATAAGTAGGTCCTTCAGACTCAACTCCAAGAGAAAGAAGAAGATTCCGGCAATAGAAGAGGACGTGGAAGAGGCTGTGGCCAAGGAAGAGGTCGTGGACGTGGAAGAGGAGGAAGAGGATGCTTCAACAAAATTTTTGAAAATAAAGATAGACAAGAAAGTTTGACAAGAGGTCATAGAAGAAGTAACCCACTGTATTGGCATGATAAGTCCCAAATCAAGTGTCACAACTATCAAAGATATGGTCATTATGTTTCTGAATATAGAGCTCTAAAGAAGGTGCAAGAAAGAGCCAACTATGTCGAAGATAAAGGACAAGAGGAAGATGTGTTGTTGTTAGCATGCATGGAGACCAATGGACACCAAGAAAATATATGATATCTTGACAGCGGAGCAAGCAATCATATGTGTGGAGGAAGAGATATATTCATAGAGTTTGATGAGTTGGTGACTGGGAATATTTCATTTGGAGATGATTCCAAGGTAGTAGTAAAGGGCAAAGGTAAAATTCTCATATGCTTGAGAAATAGAGAACATCAGTTTATTCTAAACGTTTACTACGTGCCTAACATTAAGAGTAATATCTTGAGTCTTGGCCAACTCTTAGAGAAATGCTATGATATTCACATGAAAGAAAATAGTCTTTCTTTAAGAGGCAATAGAAGCAAGTTAATCACCAAAGTACCAATGACAAGAAATAGAATGTTCTTATTACATATTCAAAATAATGTAGCAAAATATTTAAAGGCTTGCTACAAAGACTCATCATGGCTTTGGCACCTAAGGTTTGGACATCTCAATTTTGGCGGCCTAGAATTACTAGCAAAGAAGGAGATGGTTCGAGGTCTACCCTTTATCAGTGAACCCGACCAATTATGTGAAGGATGCTTATTAGGAAAGTAATTCAGAAGAAGCTTTCCAAGAGAATCAAGTTCCTGAGCCTATAAACCGCTTGAGCTCATATATACCGATATGCATGGTCTAATAAGACCAAGCTCTCTTAGTAAGAGTAACTACTTTCTCCTCTTTATCGATGATTTTTCAAGAAATACCTGGGTGTATTTCTTGAAGGAAAAATCAGAAGTGTTCGAAAAATTCAAGAATTTCAAGGCACTTGTTGAAAAGGAAAGTGGTTGAAGTATCAAGGCAATGAAATCTGATAGAGGAGGAGAATTCACATCTCACGAGTTTCAGAAGTATTATGAAGGCAATAGCATCCACTGTCCTTCAACAGTACCAAGATCTCCCCAATAGAATGGTGTCACAAAAAGAAAGAATAGAACAATCTTAGACATAGCTAGAAGTATGTTCAAGAGCAAAGGAATGCCAAAGGAGTTTTAGGTTGAAGCTGTAGTTTGTGCAGTTTACCTGTCAAATCGTTCTCCAACAAGAAGCATATATGGAAAGACGCCACAAGAAGCTTGGAGTGGAAGAAAGCCTGGAATCTCTCACCTAAAAGTGTTTGGAAGCATAGCTTATACTCACATGCCTGATGAAAAGAGAACTAAGCTCGACGATAAAATTGAAAAGTTTGTCTTCATCGGCTACGACTCTAACTCAAAAGGCTATAAGTTCTATAATCCAAGCAATGACAAGACTATTATTAGTTGCGATGTGGAGTTTGACGAAGAAAGCACCTGGGAATGGCACACATAAGAGGGAAATTATGACTTACTACCATATATTGAAGAAGAAAGCGAGCAACAAAGAAGAGAAGAACTACAAGAAGAGCCTGTCACCCCACCTACTTCACCAATGGCAAGTACTCATCAAGAAACAATATCAGAATCGTCTTCAAGCAGTAGTTCAAGTGAAAGGATACCAAGATTAAGGAGTTTACAAGAGATATATGAGGTGATTGAAAATCAAAATGACCTGACTCTCTTTTGCCTCCTTGCTAATTGTGAACCATTAAGCTTTGATGAAGCTACACAAAGTAAAGAGTGGCGAGATGAGATGGATGAAGAAATAAAAGCGATCACAAAAATGATATATGGGAGCATGCTACACTTCCAAAAGAGTACAAAGCAATCGGCGTGAAATGGGTTTACAAGGCTAAAAAGAATGCTAAAGGAAAAGTGGAGAGATATAAGGCAAGATTGATCGCGAAGGGATACCGTCAAAGACTCGGCATAGACTATGATGAGGTATTTGATCTTGTCACCCGTCTAGAAATAGTATGATTGATTATCTCATTAGCTGCTCAAAATAAATGAAAAATTTATCAAATAGATATCAAGTCTGCTTTTTTAAAGTAAGTCCTTGAAGAGGAAGTCTATATAAAGCAACCATCTGGGTGTGAGATTAAGGGATAAGAAGATAAGGTCCTAAAGTTGAAGAAGGCCCTTTATGGGTTAAAACAAGCACCAAGAGCACGGAATAGTTGCATTAACAAGTACTTCCAAGATAACAACTTCATTAAATGTCCTTATGAGCATGTGTTGTATATCAAAATAAAAGATGGAGATATCTTGATCGTGTGTCTCTATGTTGATGATCTGGTCTTCATGGGGAGTAATCCATCTATGTTTGAAGAGTTTAAGAAAGCAATAACAAAGGAGTTCGAGATGACTGACATCGGACTCATGTGTTACTATCTTGGCATAGAAATGAAGCAAGAAGAAGATGGAATTTTCATTTCACAAGAAGGCTATGCTAAGGAGATCATCAAGAAGTTCAAGATGAATGATTGCAAAGCTGTCAATACACCGATCGAATGTGGAGTTAAGCTATCAAAGTATGATGAAGGAGAAAAAGTGGATCCAACACTCTATAAGAGCTTAGTTAGAATTTTGCACTACTTAACTTGCACAAGACCTGACATTCTCTATGCTGTAGGCCTGGTCAGTCGTTATATGGAATCTCTAATAATTACTTACTTGAAAGTTGCCAAAAGAATCCTTCGATATATTAAAGGTACAACTAACTTTGTCTTATGATATTCATCGTCTAATAACTATAATCTTGTGGGTTATAGTGACAATGATTGGAGTGGAGACTTAGATAATCGAAAGAGTACAAGTGGTTTTATATTCTTTATGGGAGACACTGCTTTCACATAGATGTCTTAGAAGCAGCCAATCGTCATATTTTCAAGTTGTGAAGTAGAGTATGTTGTAGCTATATCATGTGTCTGTCATGTAATTTGATTAAGAAATTTGTTGAAAAAATTATGCTTTCTGCAGAATGAACCCACTGAGATATATATTGACAATAAATCAACAATTGCTTTAGCAAAGAATCCCGTCTTCCATGATAGAAACAAGCACATTGATACCCGATACCATTATATAAGGGAATGTGTTGCAAGAAAGGATGTGCAACTGAGGTATGTGAAGATTCAAGATCAAGTGGCAGATATTTTCACCAAACCACTCAAGCATGAAGATTTTCTTAAGTTAAGAGTGTATCACAAATAAAGATTTAGGGAGGTGTTAGAAATAAACCTTTTTTGTGACTCATTGGGTCATAGTTTAGTTGTTTGGGCTTATGTTGTGAGTTGGACTTATTTTGGTGTATGTGTGTACGTCTAATAGTCCATAGTTTAACATCCAAGTTTCTAGAGTATTCTTGTATTTGCTAGATTACTCTTGTATTTTGTATAATTAATTAGATGGTGGAGGTTACATGGAGCATCTAGAATCATCCTTGGAGTAGTATAAATAGAGTGCTCTTCCCCTTATTTTGTAACAATATAAGTTCTTCTTTTCTATCAAAATTCTCTTTAGTTTCTTCCTTAACCTTTCTAGCCTTAGAAACCTCTTATTTCCAACAATTACATACTGATAAATCAATTGTTATATTATTTGGTATTCAAAACTTAATAGACGAATTAGTGCATGTAATATTACAGTTCAATTTAGTAGTTGTTCTATTGTTTGCCATTTATGCATTCTTTCTACTCTTATTAATCTCCATCATGAACAGTAACTTACTTCTTGCAGCCCACATTGATAATATGGGGAGACCAAGATCAGATATTCCCTTTGGAACTCGGTTACAGATTGAAAAGGTAACTTAATTATAAACCACAGAAATTAAACTTGTTTCTAATATCGATAGATGATAATGTTATGATCTTTCCAAATGAGCTCTTATTTGAAATCATAATGATTTGGCTTTTGTAGGCTTTTGGGAGAAAATGCAGAGCTGGTGATCATTAAGAATGCAGGACATGCTGTCAACCTAGAAAAGCCCAAAGAATTTGTTAAGCACTTAAAATTTTTCCTCGTGAATTCTCTCTTATCTCCTTCCTCTCCTTGAATGGGCTGAATTTTAGTGCCACCGTGTATACATGCATATATTGATTCAAATGGGTGATACTACTACATTTTTTTTTTTCTCTTTTATCGACCAGAATGTAATTCCACAAAAAGAATCTAGTACAAGAATTGAATTACAGAAAAGTAATATAACTGTATTAAATCTGTAAAACCATTACACTAATTATACTAACAACCAGGGAGAAAAAATTGAGCATGATATATATATATATATATATATATATATATATATATATATATATATATATATATATATATATATATATATATATATATATATATATGACATACACCAAGTTAGTGGCAGAAGAAAAATTTCACTAAGATGGAAACTTCTTTGATTTATTTTTAAAGAGTCTTAAAAGTTTCAATTTTATAAACAATCCATTTAAGTAAAATATTTATAATTTTATTTCATGAACCTCTCCCATAGTTCGTATACATAATTAAATATAAATCAAATAAAAATCGAAAAATGTAGTCCAAAATTTAAGTTTAAGTATCATCATCATCTACAATAAATATTAAGTACCAAAATAGTATGTACATAAGTTCATAGACATAATCGATAGTGGTAATCCTGATTTAATGCTAAACCAAAATCCAAATACTACAACAACACTAAGCTTCTAGCATTACTAAGACAACAATCAAGGAAGGCCTCTTAATCCTCTTAATCAGTAGGGTCGCATTGAATACTAGTTGAGGAAGGAAAGGTTGGGGGTGAGTATGAAATACCCAGTAGGAAAGCAGTTGCATCATTTGAAAAATATTTTAGTGATAGAAAATTTCTGCATGGTTAGTTTAAATCCAAAACATACATATATAATAATCTAAACCAGAAATCGACAATATATAATAGTATAAGAAAAACTATCCAATTCATATGCACATGACACAAATCAACCCATATCCATAAGGTCATATCCTCTCATCTGTAGAAATCCAAGATAACGACATTAAGTATACCTAACAGTCTACCTGATATCTAAGCCTATACTCAGAAGAGACCACCTATGTATTGCCTACTAAACCTGGTGGAGCAACTAAATTGCCTACACCTGTCAAATAGGGATGTAATTAGAAGAAACAAACTCAACACGGGTTTACGAACTCTACACTGACAGTGAGGCATACAGTGCCACACCGTAAACCCATAATGCTGACACAGTACTCATGTATGATCCTATGATACGTGTAATATAAAACTGAAGTATAAAAACTCTTGCTCTGGTTTTTCAGTAAAATAAGTATATTAAGTTTTATAAAAAAAAAAGGTAGTAAAATAGCCTTATTTTTAATATACCTAAAAATAACCTGTACTTAAAAGAGCCCTAGAACACTACAATATATACCATACAATTAAATTCTATCACAAATATCCAAAACAGTCAAACGTCACTTTTGTCATCATATGTTGCAGAAAGTAAATTTTAGTAAAAACAATATAAAATAGAGGTAACTGAATCCCTACCTCACTAGAATAGTGATACCATACTATTAGATCCTCAAGGTATCATTGGACAATTGCTTGAAGGGTTGGGAATCAATTTTAAGCCCTCGATTACTCTTTTGTGAAAAACTAATTTCTCAATGAAGCTTCAAATCTATAAAGAGTTCTCTTCACTGAATTCCTAGTACTCAAAATAGTTAGGTTAGACATATAATTTGTCTAATTTAAGTCGGATCAGTGGCACACAAAACGAGATAAATCTTAACCGTTTGATTTCGTTTTTCATGCCGGTCACTAAATATAGTCAATATATATTATTTTTCTCCATTTTAAAACATTTCAAAATGACGTAAAAGACACAATCCAACAGTCTGATAAAAAAGTCAAACTCAAACTCAAAATACTCAAACATGACAACTTTCAAACGAGACAAAGTAGAATCATGAATTAGATACTTGGGATTTCTCTCAATGGTACAAATCTAAAAAGAGCCCAAGAACACCACTTGAAACGGTCTGAAATACAATTGAAAATTTAAAATTCTCAAGCTTGAAATCGGCAATTTTCGGTGTTTGCACTTTCCGACGGGTCCTGTAGTCTTGTGGCAAGCTTTCTAGCAGCACGGTGAGACAACGCTGGAGGTTCTCATGGCTAGACGGTAGCAGGTGGTGGCGCGACTCTACAAAATATTTGTATTTTGGTTCTCACTTCTTAAAACTTTTGCAAATATACCCTTCAATTATTTAATCCAAAAATTAATGAAATGATCAAAATACCCCTTTAAAATCTGAGATTTTACACACACAATGCATCATAGGATTCAAGAGATTAGTAAAGATATCTTTTCAACCCTTTCAAATGAAGGTATGTTATTAAGTACCAAATTAATTCCTTATACTGCTACTTTAGTATCACCTAATAAAGTGGTAGTAAAGATCAATCCAACAAAGAAATGTTTATTAATTTGTTATTAATTGCTAACTAAACTAGTTGTAAATTGAAAGGGGGTTTTGAATGAATGATTAAAACTTAAAGTTAAAAATAAAATTGCAAAATTAAGTTAAGATGAGATTAAGGAAAAGAAAATTGGTCAAAGCTAATCTCTACTACTAGACACTCTTATTAAATTAACTATCAATTATAGACAGCAAAAAATTTTGCTATCCTGAATTTCCTTTGATGGTCACTCAACAAAATAAGACCTTTATTTAGATTATGTCCATAAAACAACCTAGAACAAGCTCACAACTTAGAACAAGCTCTTTAAGTTCAATTTAATAGACACATTAGATTGAGAAACATAGGTTGATCTAGGCAATAAAAACACATGCTTGGATTATTTAACCTATGTCTCTCGTCATGATTAAATAATCGCTTATCATAATTCAATTAATTATAATTTACTACTAATAATTAGAAAATCTAAACAATTAGGGATCTAGATACTTGACCGAATTTGATATTTTTCGTGCCTTATTTAGTTGGCAAATTAAATAAATCAAGTAAAAATCTTGACAATAATAACTTAAAGAACATAAACTATTTCGAATAAGCAATTTATAGATATTATCTAGAAAATTAAATACAAGTCATGACTAAGACTTCCAAATCGCCCTAAACTAACAAAAAACCTAGTCTAACAGGCTTATAAAATTAGTCAACAAGTTCATTATACTAAACTAACAAAAGCCAGAGAAAAGGAAAAGGAAAAGAGAAAGAACGATGAGACTTATTTGGCACAACCTTAATTAGAAGCAGTTTTTTAGATTCATGAGATCATAAGCAGAGCCTATTTGGGTGAATATCAGAAGAGCTTCTAGACTCTGAAAGCTCTTCTAGAGGAAGCAGACTCACATGATTTCTTTAGGAAGAGCTTTATTGAAAATATAATTTTTTAGGGGATTTAATGAGAATTTACATTTTAATATTTAGCCTTATTTTAATATATGACAAAAAAATGTCATTTATATTTTCAATTCAAAATTTTAAATATTTCATCCATAAATTATACTAAAAATTATAACTTTAACTTATCTTCTTCTACAGTATAAATGTATAAGCAAAATCTATGCCAAACAAACCTAGATTATTGTGGCATGAATCTCCTTTATGTAGAAAACCTCCAGCTCAAGCAATCTTCAATTTCTCCATCTCTTCATATTTCTTTCTCTTTCTATCTTTGTCTATCTGTCACGACCCAAAACC
>JXTB01000177.1:532756-648742 GCA_002914805.1 Parasponia andersonii | reverse complement strand
TCGTACGTTTTCTCGGGTTGTCGACGAGCGACATGACTCCCATAGTACAAGCGTTTTTGAGGTCTGCTGACAAGTTTTTGGTTACACAGCAGTTTCCTCTTCGTACATTTTCTCGGGTCGTCGATGAGCGATGTGACTCCCATAGTATGAGCATTTTTGAGGTCTGCTGGCAAGTTTTTTGTTGCACAGCAGTTTTCTCTTCGTACGTTTTCTCGGGTCGTCGATGAGCGACATGACTACCATAGTACGAGCGTTTTTGAGGTCTGCTAGCAAGCTTTTGGTTGTACAGTAGTTTCCTCTTCATAGTTTTCTCCGGTCATTGACGAGCGACGTGACTCCCATAGTACGAGCGTTTTTGAGGTCTGCTGGCAAGTTTTTGGTTGCATAGCAGTGTCCTCTTCGTACATTTTCTTGGGTCATCGACGAGCGACATGACTCCCATAGTACGATCATTGATTGTGCGAGTTGTGCGTATGGTCCACAAATGTGGAAGACCCTTTTCGGTGGCAGCCCAGCATAATTTTTTGCCTGTGCAATTGAGGCGTGGGGTCTGTCACTGTGGGCAGACCCTTCTCCGTTTCAGCCTACTAGGATCTTTTGCCTGTGCAAATAAAACGTTGGGTCTGCCACTATGGGCAGACACTTTTCCGTGTGGCAGTGGATCTGACCTGTTTTGGAGTCAAGCTTTTTAATAATATAAGCGTTCACGTGGGTCTCACGTGTGAATAGTACGTAGGGTCTGCCACTGTGGGCGGACCCCTTTTCCATAGCAAACCAAAAGATGAATTCATGCGGCAAAAATGGAACTTGACCTGTCTTGGGTTTAAATTTTTCAATAATATAAGCATTCACATGGTCTTACATCATATGCATGCGCCTTACATGTGATATTTTTTCAAGTGCTGAGCGTTCCTAGTGTTCGGCAAGTTTTTCCTGGTCTTGAGCTCTTTTAGGACATATGCACCATTGTCGAGCACTTTGATCACCTCATAGGGTTCGATCCAATTGGAGTCCAGTTTCGAGGAATTCCTTGTTCTAACTTTCAGGACCCAATCCCCGGCATTAAATTGTCGAGCTCTAACATTTTTTGCGTAGTAGGACCTATCCTGCTGGTGGTACGAAGCCAGGTAGACCAGGGCCATGTCTCTCGTTTCCTCTAGGAAGTCTGTGTTGTGGCTTAGCTGGCCTTCGTTTAAGGGGGGATCTCTCACCACTTCGGAATGGAGGGTTAGGAGGCCGACTTCAGTCAGGATCACAACCTCTGAGCTGTAGACCATGGTGAATGGCGTTCTTCCAGTCGACCTCCATTCCGTGGTTCGATGAGCCCATACAACGGCCGGCAGCTCTTCTAACCACTTGCCTTTAGCCTCCTGCAAGTTCTTTTTGATGTTGTTGAATATGGCTTTGTTCGTTGTCTCAGCTTGACCGTTCCCCTGAGAGTAGTTCATGGAAGAGAAACTGAGCCTTATATTATACAGCTCGCACAACTCCTTGACCTTAGCATTTTGGAACTGTGTGCCATGATCGGCGTGTATCTCTTTCGGAATCCCGAACCGACAGATTATGTTCTTCCAGATGAAGTTAATCGTATCTGTCTTACTAACGGTCGTGTAGGCTTCAGCTTCTACACATTTGGTGAAGTAATCCGTGACCAACAGGATGTACCTCCTTCCCCCTGGACTCCTGTGGAGTTCTCCGACGATGTCCAGACCCCATTTGGCAAACGGCCAGGGGGTTATGTTCGAATGAAGTACCTCCATGGGCTGGCGTTTCATTGGGGCGAACCTTTGGCATTTATCACATTTCTTAACGAATCGGGCTGCCTCTGTCATCATGTACAGCCAGAAGTACCTAGCCGTTAGAGCCTTGTGGGCGAGGCTGTGTCCGCCGGAGTGGTTGCCGCATACTCCCTCGTGGATTTCCTCCATTAGCTTTTGTGCTTCGACGGGCCCTATGCACCGCAGCATCGGACCCATTGTCGATTTCCTTTATAGTCGTTCCCCCACCATCGAGTAGCTGGCAGCCTTTAATCTAACCGACCTTGCTTCTCGGGGGTCCGCGGGTAGGTTCCCCAACGTCAAATACTGGGTGGTGGGTTTCATCCACCCTTCGTCAGCAGTTTTGGTTGTGAACACATGGTGCGCAGGGGTCTACGGGGGGTCCTCCATGCTCCCGTCTTCTAGGAGAATTTCTTTACTTCCAGCCGGATCCCTGATTGACACCTTTTGGCTAGCTTGTCGGTGCTCTGGTTCATTTCCCTGGGGATCGGTTCGATATTGAAATTGTCAAAGCGAGCTTTTGCCCCAATTACATTGGAGAAGTACCTGTGCAGCCTTGGTTCTTTTACTTCGAAGTTTCCCCTGACCTGACCTGCGATCAACTGTGAGTCGGTCTTTACTGCGATGTTCTTCACTCCGAAGTGCAGTGCCAGCTCAAGGCCTTGTAGCAGTGCCTCGTACTCCGCCTCATTGTTAGTCGCCTGGAAGTCGAGCCTCAATGCCTTCTCAACTCTGAGACCCGTTGGGGTCTGTAGGACTATCCTGATACCTAACCCTGAGGCATTCGTGGATCCGTCGGTATAGAGCATCCAGGCTGAAGGGGGGCGAAGTTGAGACATCTGAGATGGGTCGTGCTGCTCGCCGAAGGATTCGATTTCCACTAGAAAATCCGTCATGACCTGTCCTTTCTTCGCTGCTCGAGGCCGATACTCGATATCGTATATTCCCAGCTCGATGGCCCACTTGGTCAGTCGTCCCGACAGGTCTGGCTTGGCCAAAATTTGGCGGATGGGGAAATCCGTATACAGGTGACCGAGTATGCCTCAAAGTACTGTCGGAGTTTCTTTTTAGCGTTGACCAGAGCGAGGACCAGCTTTTCTGCCACACTATATCGCGTCTCAGCATCCAGGAGCATGCGGCTTATATAAAACACTAGTTTCTATTTGCCATCCTTCTCGATGAACAGTACGGCGCTGATCGCTACTTCAGACACTGCTAAATAGGCGTACAGGCGCTCCCCTTCTGTTGGGGAAGCCAAGATAGGGGGTAACTCAAATACAGCTTGAGATCTGTCAGTGCCCTGTCCTGTTCCTCCCCCTAGATGATAGTAGAGCTTTTCTTCAAGCATTGGAAGAAAGTTTTGCATCGGTCGGACATCTTAGAAATGAATCGGCTGAGAGCGGCTATCTTCCCAGTCAGGCATTGGACCTCCCAAATGGTTAGGGTCTCTGCACACCTGTGATTGAGGTCAGCTTGGTCGGGTTTGCCTCAATACCCCTCCTGCTCACGATATGCCCTAAGAATTGACCAAAGGACACCCCAAACGCACATTTCTTGGGATTCAGACGTATCCGATATTGCCTCAGAATCTGAAAACATTCGTCTAGGTGACCCAGATGGTCTAAATCTTCTTTGCTCTTCACGACCGTGTCGTCTATATAGACCTCCATAGTCTTCCCTAGTAGCTTGTCGAAAATTTTATTCATGAACCTTTGGTAGGTTGCCCCCACATTCTTCAAGCCAAATGGCATACATCTGTAGCAATACGGACCACGCTCCGTAATAAAAGCCGTGTGGACCTGGTCTTCTGCGTACAGGGGAATCTGGTTGTACCCAGAGTAGGCATCCAAAAAGCTCATTCTGTTGAATTCCGCCGTCGTATCTACCATTTGGTCGATTCTTGGCAGGAGGAAGCTATCTTTCGGGTAGGCCGTATTTAGATTGGTGAAGTCTATGTAAATACGGTCGTCACCATTTTTCTTTTTTACCACCACCGGGTTGGAGACCCAACGCGGGTACGTGTATTTCCTGATCAGACCGTTCTCCAGCAGCTTCTCTACCTCCTTGTTGATAGCCCTATTTTTCTTTGGTGTGAACCTTCGGGGTTTCTACCTGACTGAAGGGAAATTGGGATCTATATTCAGCCGGTGGCAGGTGTGTACGGGGTCTATCCTGGGCATGTCGTCATGGGACCATGCGAAGACGTCCTCGTTCCGCCTCAGGAATCCCAACATTTCATTCCTTTGCTCCTCGGGTAATAAGGCCCCGATTAGAACCACCCTCATCGGCTCTGCTTCTTTCAAAGGGACCGCTACCAGCTCCTCAATCGTGGATTCTGGGCCATCAGACTCCTTTTCAACTCACCTCATGTACGCTAGCAGACGGTCCTTTAATTGCTATTCGTCCCTAGTCGCAGCACCTGTATTCGCGTCGGCTCCCCTCAGGGCGGTTGAAATGCATTTCCTTGCAGAGGTCTGGTCTCCTTTGATGTCTATCATATAGGTACCGTCCTTTGATAGACATCTTAAGACCTGGTATAGGGTAGAAGCGACCCCATGCATGGCGTGGATCCATCCCCTTCCCATAATGATGTTGAAAGAAGATTTGCAGTCAATGACGACGAAGTCCACATCCAAGCATCTTTCAGCAGTGCAGACATTAAGGGTCATGATGCCCAAGGGGCAGACTTTAGTGCTGTCGAAAGCGAACAGCGGTTGACAGGTTAGCCTGAGTGCGTTTCGATCCAAGCCCATATTTTCGAATGTGCTAAGGAACAGGATATCGACGCTGCTTCCACCGTCGACCAGGACCCTTCCGACCAATGCGGAGTCGATCTGCTGTTTAATCACCAAGAGGTCGTCGTGAGGCAAGCGCACTGTAGTTAAATCTTGCTGGGTGAAAACGATGAGGGCTGCAGAGGTGCGACTCTCTTATGACGTCAAATGGTAGACAGAATGGCCCATCCCCCTCAAGCGCTTCACTCCTCTTTCAGCTCTTTTGAGGCTTTTTTCCTTCTCCTCCTGCTCCTGGGTCGGCTCTGGTCTGCCCGTGATGGTCGGCACTATCCTCAAGGTCTACTCTCCTGACCCAGAGGCTTAGGTCTGCTTCCCTTTTTCAGGCCTGGTGACATCTTCCAGCGGCTGGGTTCCACCGGTTTTCACATATTGTTTCAACCTGCCGGCATGAATCGCCATCATGACCTGTTCATAGAGGTTGCGGCAGTAGACGGTGTCGTGCCCAAAGTCTTTGTGAAACTGGCAATACCTATTCCTGTTCTTCATATGCTCAGGGACGCCAGATTTGCGTGGGTCTTTGAAAATGCCCCTGTCCTTGCTTTGGAGGTAGATCACGTCGATTGGCATGTTGAGCTCATACTTCGGTAGAGGGTCGCGGGACGTCTTCCTCCTCTTGCCATCTTCCTGATTTCTTTGAATGGGGGTTTCCCGTTTCGGAGTCACAGCTTGGTCCAGCGAGGGTCTCTTTACCCCTTACGGGGCTGGAGGTTGTGCCGACGTCGTTGTTATCGTGGCGGAGGTCTTGGGCACCTTCTGATGGCTTTCCAGCACCCTGAATACCCCTTCTGACTTCGCTTAGACGTCTGCCATATCGTACGGGAGATTCAAAAGAAGGTGGTCTGATAGCATTGATCCTGGCTGCAGGCTCCTGACGAACGATCCTGCAGCTTGGATTGAGTCTACTTTATGGACTAGGGACATTACCTCGAGGAAATGCGACAGGTAGTCTCGTGGGGACTCATCTGCGGCCTGCTCCAACCGGTCAAGGTCTTGCATGGTTTTTTGTTGTCTCCGGACGCCCGCGTACTGCTTTAGGAAAAGTTTGCAGAAATCTTCGAACCCATTTATGGATTTTTCTAGGAGCTGTCTGAACTATAGCAGGGCTGGTCCTGCCAGATTCGTAGAGAAATCTTTATAGGTCACGGCCTCGTCCCTGGTTTCCAAAGCCATCTTCTACTAGAAGTGGTATATGTGATCGAGGGGGTCGGTTTTCCCCTCGAATGGTTTGAAGGTCGGGGTTGTGAAGTCCCTCGGCCTAGGCTCCATCTGGATCCAGTCGGCAAAGGCCATCCGGTTGATCCCTCGCACCGTTTGCTCTGCCAGATCGTCGGGGGTCTGGCTGTGATGGGCCCCGAGTCTCTTTCCCAACTCTGCCATCATCTCCTGCTTCCGGTCGGGAGGCGTATCTCCTGGGCTTCCATGGGGTCTTCCGCCCATCGCCCCCTTTCCTGGAGGGGTCTCGATTGGCTTTGTCTTGCCCTGCATCCGCGATCCTGATGGGGCGGGAACTTCTCCTCGCGGTTGGCTTCCAAATTCTTGTTCGACTTCTTCGTCAAAATCTTCTCTCCGCTGGCTTCTGTCTTCACTCGCCAGCAGACCTTCGATGCGGATGTTATCTTTGCATACCTCTGCGACTTCGTCCCTCAAACTTAGTACGGCCTCGTGGGCCATCTCTGCCTTCCGGTTTGCTTCCGTCAAGGCGGCGAGCATCTGATCCAACTTCTGCTTCAGGTCTGATCGTGCTTCTCGGGAGCTCCCTTCGTCGTCGAGATGTGTGCTCCTGGATGTCATCCTCGAGGGTGCCATCCAACGTTGTATGGCCTTTTGTTTGTGGAGAGTGCGATCGTGAGTTTCCTACTCTTTTTCTCACGCTCAATCGTTATTTCCCACAGACGGCACCAAACTGTTGGAGCGGTTTCTCTCCAGCCATCCATGTGTCTCTGAACCGCTGATGCTGTACTCTCCAACTGTCCACGTGTCCTCGCTATCCCAAAAGTACCTTGAACTCCAGGCAGGGTCGGAGAGGCGGGGGTGGCCACCTGCAAAGACTCTCCGATGCTTAAGTCAGTGGCCTATCTTTGATTCATGGTAGCAAGGAATTAGTTCTATATGCGTATATGTTTGTTTCTTGCTCATAAGTTTTTTTCATACACTTCTTTCTTGTAAGCGTACATGCTCCATTTGGGAACGCATGGCTCATATATATGTAGTCCGGAGATTGTGAACCACTCCAGTCTCAATCTCTGGACTGAGTACCTTTTTCCTCAAAATGTTTCTCAGAGGTCACGGGCTAAGATTACTGTGATCATCTTTGTATCGATGTAGCCTGGTTTTCGCTGCCTCCTATGGCTTGAATCTGTCAGGGGCGAGATTTGGTCAAATCGCCATTCTATCAAGACGGCTTGCCCCCCTGCGCACGCCTACCCAAGATTGCATTAAATGCTCTATCTGGGTCTGGAGTTGTGAGTTGCTTTCCATCGTATTTTGGTGGAAGACCCTTGGGGCTTCCGTCCCCAGCTGTGGAGGTAAGGGTCTGACTGGGCCGAGTCTGTTCAGGGTCTGTGATGGGCTCGGCCCTAACCTCGGACGGCCCAATGGCCGATTGTGAAATCACGTACGGCCCGCGTGGTCTTTAGCTAAACACTCTCGATGCCTGTCGGATGGTGGGCCCCGTTTGTGACCTGTTCTGCCACTTAATCGTCCACGTGGTGCATGATTTGGGAACGGGTCCCACACAAAGGTATACAAAGTCGGAAACAATATTGTTGCAACCTACTAAGCCAGCAACTTATCTATTGCATAAGCGTCATTTTAAGTTCAAATTTATGCGATCCTTACGAAAACCTTGAATTTTATAAGGTGTATGGTGGTAATTTCACATATCAATTTAGTTTTGAGTGGAGGTTAGAGTGAGAAGTGTCGGAGGACTTTAGGGTCAAATTCGAATTTTTAGGGGCTAAATAGAGATGAACATTAAAAACTCAGGTTAAATGGTAATTTTAAAAGCATGGTAACCAGTCCATTTATGCCACATATCAAAAATGAAATCGCCAGTTTTTCCAAATCCCTAATTTTCCCCTCAGGCTCCCATTTCCCTTCCTCCATCTCTCTCCCTTTCAAGTTCACCTCCAAAATCTGGCCACCAGGAGCAGCCCAGGCCCGACCCTTCAATTAGGCCGCTCCTAGACGACCAGCGAAGTAGCGTAGCTGGCCACCACCTCAAGTCATGCCACCGAGAAAACATGTGTGTAGCTGAGCCCAATCGCAGTTGCTTCTGGTGATTTCGCGATTATTCTTCTCCTTTGTCGGCAAGCCCAACCCTTCCTAAGCTTAACCCGACACATCCCAGCAATCGGATTCAAGCAATTCGTCTCTAGTGAGCTTTTGAAGGAACTGGACAATTTTCTACTAAAATTTTGTTGGCATTCTTGCAATTATTTATCAAAATAGTGACGTTATAAATTCTTGGATGGAAAAGATATGAATGAAGTTATGAGAATGGATGGTTGACATTATTGAAGATTAGAATTTGGTTTAAGATGATTGTTAAAAGAAAAGTTAGTATTTTTCAAAAATAATTTCTCAAAATGTGGTATATTTGTAATAGAATCAATATTTTTAGCCCTTTCTTGAAAGTTTGGTTTAAAATCGTAAATTTTTTCCCTAGACCTTAAAACGAAGCTTCAATTCTAAATCTGAGCTAAGTGAGTTAAAGAAATGAGCTATGATAAATAATATTGATGTGTTTCGCAATGGGAATGATTTTCGAGATACTAAAGCTCGAAAATCAACTCTATTAGCATATTAGGGGTTGGGTTTGGCCTTGTCTTGGAATTAGGTGAGTTATATAGCTAATCTTGCTATTTTTGATGCTAAGAACACTTTAAAGGCCTCAAAGTCACAATTTGAAGCTTTGGTAGAAAAGTCACCCTCCCAAGCAAGCGATCGAGACTCGACATCGCTCATTGGCTCTTTATTTAGCTTCCCCTCAATGCCACGAGCCCTTGTAACTTTCATATGTCTTTCATGATGAGGAAGGAGAATTCAATTACTTTATTTTTATGCTTGTTTTGCATAAAATTTGATTATGTCGTTATTTTTTGAAAAATATGGATTTTATTGCTTTGAATGATTTTATGAATTGCTAGATGGATTTGAGATGTTAGAAAACTACTTTGGGATGTTTGTATATGATTCTTTTGTCGGTTTGAATTTTGGAGTTGATCAAAATACAACCACTATGTTGTTAGCTTTTCAAGAGTGAAAATGATTTTATATAAAACCAGAGCACATTTTAGATTTGTGAAATACTACATGGTTGTTTTGAGTACAATTTATATTTCACATACTATATAATCACATATGAGGTCGTCTTAGGCATCACATTTCATTTAGTTGGTAGTTAGTCCTTATTATTAGTGCAAAGCCCATAAATATTTGTAAGATTCTTTGGCTAGGAGGTTAGACCCTCATTGTCAGTGCAAAGTCCGTAAACCCATGTCAAAACCCATGTCAAAAATCCTATACACATGACCATGTATGTGTTGAGTCTAGGGTATCTAGTATACATTAATGCAAGATACTTTTGGTCGTGATGAGTAGATCTGAGCTTATTGTACTTAAGTTGATTTATAATTATTTTCATGCTATGTTTTCATATATGGATAATATTTTTTGCATTTGGTTTGTACATATGATTCAATGAATGTTTTCCAATATAACTAATCACGTAGGGACTTTTATAAAGAAAATAATTTCTAAAAAGATAATTGAGTTTCTTACTAGGTATTCCATGCTTACTTCATTCTTTTTCCTTCCTTAGATGGTGTTTAGTGTAATCTTGGAGATCAATAGTCATTTAAGTAGGAGGCATTTGACTAATGGTATCAATTTCTTGGTAATGCTAGGAGACTTAGACCAAGCTTGATGTTTATTTCCTATCTTGGATTTATGAAAACCTGATTAGAATTCAACCAAGTTTTCTATGTTACAATTATGTCTATAAACTTATATCCCATGTTAGTGTTTGATATAATGTGATAATGAGGAAGATGATGATGCATACTTATAGTGGACTATGTCTTTCTAATTATTACTTGATTTATGTTTAATGGTGAAATACGAAATTATGGGATTAGTTCATTAGTTAGAATTTCAGAACTTTTTAGGAAAAATAAAACATTTCTACGAATTGAAAAGTTTTTGGATACTTTTACAACTAAATCAGAAATTTCTAATTCAAGTAAATTTTCCAATTTTTGAAGTAGGACTGCTAGTTATTACCATCTTGGGATTATTTGCATGGGGATCCAAGATTGAGACCTTTCATCCCTAGATAGTCCACAAAAGAAAAAAAGAAAGGTTAAAAGCGAAAAAAATCATGAGAATTCATACATGAACTAAAATTTATAAAACTAAACATCAAACTACTTGCTAGGATGCTAAAATATTGGCTTGAGGATCAAGAATAAGTTTAAAAGCTTCCGAATTTTCCTTGATAAGCAAAATTGTCACATCTCTGTTTGAAATAGGGATACCCTTGATTACCTAAATTGTAAAATTCAATTTCTTTTTTAAAAAAAAAGGCAAAAGAGTAATTTTTAAAAGGAATAACATTTTGGTAATTTTAATTTTTTATTTTATTTAAATAAAATATTTGAAATAATTAAATTAAAGTAATTAGGTTGAATCTGGAAAAAATAAAGTTTTGGTTCATTAGGACTTAAGTAGGAAAGAAATTAGAAATCATGGGCTAAAGTTTAAATAATTAGAGTAAAATTGTAAGAATTTGTTGAAATTTGGGCCAAAGTGTAATTAACGAAATAGTGCACCACATGTGTAGTAGCTGACACGTGGGTAACAGTTTAAAAAATTGCCAATAAATCCAGGTCTTCAAAATTTCCGCCTCCGTTGACGTTTTCCGGCCAAATTCTTGCCATTCAGTGTCGTAGTATTATACTGCCGACACGTTTCACATCCTATTGTTGTTCTCGATCTCCTCCAACTGGTTTTATGACTCAAATCGCCGCTGGTCAGTGTCTCATCCCTATTACCATATTTAAATATTTAATTTATGATATTTTCGTCAAATAATTAATTAGACTGAGAAAATTATACCAAAAAGGAGATTGAGATGAAACAAATATGATTTTGTGGTGTGGAAAGACGTGTTAATTATCAAATTAAAAAAGTGAGAATTGTTCTAAATATTTCGAAAAAGTGATATTTTTGTAAATTATAGATTTTAAAGCCTATTTAAGGCTCGGGACCTTGAAACTAAATTTTAACTTCAAATTTGGACTCAGTGAGGTCGAGAGACGAATTTTGATACAAAATATCACTATGTTCTGAAGTGACATAAAAATTGAGGCATGTGGCTCATGAATAGTACCGTGCGACAAGGCAGGTCCTGTACTGGGACCCACTTATGAGAAATTATATGTCCAACCTAGCATTTTTGGGTGCTATGACTTTAGTGGTAACATTTGTTTTTCAATCTGAGGCTCCATTGGAAAAGTTACCTTTTAAAGTGTACTTACCAACATTCGGAAACGACTGTTCGAATACCCAAGTGACCAACGTGAAATTTTTCGAGCGTCATTAGCTTGGTATTACTACTATATCGAGGTAGGGGTTCAATTATATGATTTTCCATCTGTTTTGATTTTTAATTGCATCAAAACTTATTTACGAAACATCTTGATTTTATGATGATTTGATAAATTGTTGAAACATATTTGATTATACTGGGATTGGGCTGTGTGGATTTTTATTCATATTTTTAAATTGTGATTATGAGGTAAAACAATGGTATGCCCCTCATATTATAGTAAATCTCAGAATATTGCCGAGTTAGATTTTAAAGCATGATTTGATTGATTCTTAGATACATACTGTAGGATCATACACTTGAAGTTCATTATCGCATCGCGATAGTTTAGATCGCTGACGAGTTGTTACAGCTATGTGAGAGACCTAGACCCTTGTATAAGATTTTACTGATATGCCTTCAGGTAGTATCTAGATTGTTATAGAATTTATTGAACGCAAGTGAATGTCATCGAACAAGTAATATAGTGTAAATAAAGTATCGTCCCACAGAGACTTGTATCGCCAATTACCGAATTATATTAATTCTAAATTTTATTTGAACAATTGTAATTGTGACAATTGAAAAGAAATAAAACAAAAGCAATTAAATAAATAAAATCAAGCTTATAACTAACTCAATAAAACTTCCAATGATTAAAAACCTAGGGTTTCGATTTCATCTAAATTAATCAATCCAACCAATTTATACTCATTCCCTGTGCTAACAAGGAATATTTCTAATTTTTATGTCAATTTTTCTCAAGAATCAACAGGCATGTTTTAGTAAACAAGTTCCAATATTTCTGTGTAAAGTATGAATCCACTAAAACTTAATAAGCACAAGAAATTCATATTATTGCACAACCTTCAAAGATATCTCTATTCTATGATAATCCCATGTCATATTAATCAAGACAAATTCAATTCTCTCTTATAAGATCTTAGATTAAACCTCTAATTCATACAAAATTTGATTAGGCTCTCATAAGCATGAAGAATAGGTTAATATAATTAGTATAGAATAGAAATAAACATCAACTTGACATCATAATCCCGCTACATTGTAGCCCTAGAAAATTAAATAAGTTTATGGTAAAGAGAAAACTCTAAACATGGTTCTAGATATAGGAAAAAAAAAGAACAAAGAAGAGTAGAAATAGAAGTCAAATTAATGGTGTTCTATCTCTGGGTTGCCAATCAATCTGCCTTCAATCTTTCACTCTCACTTTCTCTCTTATATTCTCAATTGTTTTTGGCTTGAGAATCTCCTAAATAAGACTAGAAAAGACCTATTTATAAGTTAGGAGGCGGCCACCACAAAAACTAAGTTAAAAGGCATCCTAAAATACTGATTATGAAAATTCCTGTAGAGTGGCACTGGAGCACCAGTTGTACGGTGTCAGGACGCCACTCTTGCTGTCCATTTGTTCCTTCTTTGCCTGAACTAGCGCTGGAGTGCTTATTAATGGCACCGGGGTGCCACTCTCTCTGGAACTTTTTTTCCTCTTTAAAATTTCACTCCTTTTGAACCTCTAAAGTGCTCTAGTGCCAAAGACAAGTATCAAGAAGTTCTCTTTTTTGGCCAACTCGCGATAAATAATGCTATTTTCACCATGTGACCATAATTAACTAACCTACAAGACAAAAAAAAACCAAAAAAAAACACAAACAAAACTCCTAAAAACCTCGAGAATCCACCAAATGTATAGCTTAAATGATATCTAATTTGTGAGTAAAACTCACTCATCAAATATGAAAACGACTGAGAGGCTCCAAATTAGAGGAAAGATTATAAAAAGGTTGATTCTCAATTTTCTAAGGTAAAGAACTCTTCCCCATCAATTGTCAATCTATTATTTGGGAATTTTGTGATTAATTCATTATCTAGGGTTTAGAATGCTTTAAGCATCTTTTTGTTTCCGTCATGATTCTAGGGTTAATTTATATTTTAGTTGATTACTCTCATTGTAAGGTTTAAAACAAGACAAAAATTGCGTGTTTTAGATGTCTAGATTAAAAGTTGTAGATTTTTGAGTTTTGGTCTAAGACATTAAATGCAACAGAGACTGTGACTAGTTTTGCTGATGTTACCGGTGGTTTAATAGGGTCATATTTGGTATAGTTAGAAAGCTTATCGAATAAACTTTCAAATGGTATACAATTTGTCAAATAGACTTAAAACGAGAGAGATATAGCCTTTTGAAGTGAGCATTACGAATTTAGAAAATTTTTGTAACTTTCAGAATTTAGAGTATAACGTGATAGCGGCTTGCTTGGCTTCGTGGAGTCCACTTATGGACGTTACAGTTATGTTCTTGGCACTTTTAGAACCACTATCTTTTGTAAAAGTTGTCTTCTAAGTTTCACAATTTTTAGAATTAATTTGGAATTGTTATGAATTTTTGATGTCGAGGTTATGCAAGATAATATAGTGAATGTGTTGAGTGTGCATGGGCAATGAGTTAGACATTATGTTAGGCATGATTTAAGATACCTATTAAGTGTTTAATATTCATATATGATTTTTATTATAATTATAGGTTCTTATGGTAGCTTGTGGATTGGTTAGACTAGCGAATAGGTAAGTAACTTTTCGTCTTTGCTAATGACTTTATTTTATATATTTGATAAGTGAGTTTTACTCACGAATTAGATATCATTTAAGCTATATATTTGGTAGATTCTCAAGGTTTTTAAGGGTTTTATATGTATTTTTTCGTTGTTTTGTTTTGTAGGTTAGTTAATTTTAGTGAACATGGTGAACATGACATGATTTATGGCGAGTTGGGCAAAGAAGAGAACGCCTTGATACTTGTCTTTAGCACTAGAGCACTTTGAAAGTTCAAAAGGAGTGAAATTTTAAAGAGGAAAAAAGTTCTAGAAAGAGTGGCACCCCTACGCCACTAAGAAGCACTCCGGCGCTAGTTTAGGCAAAGAAGGAAAAAATGGATAGCAAGAATAATGCCCCGATGCCATACAACTAGTGCTCCAGTGCCACTCTGCGGAAATTTTCATAATCATTATGTTAGGACATCTTTTGACCTAATTTTTATGGTGGCCACCTCGTAGCTTATAAATATGTCTTTTCTAGACTTATTTAGGAGATTCTCAGAGGTATTACGTAGTGTTTGGTGTGATCTTGGAAACTTAAGAGTAGAGTAGTAAGGGGCTTATTATCTTGTTGTATAACTGGTAACTATGTAAAATATTTTTATTTTACTTTCTTGGCTTGTAATAATGCTTAAGATCTCGTTTCATGGATTAATCTGTATAATTATGCTGGATTGTGAGAATAATAATAATAATACTTGGTTTTCTTTTATAAATTTTATTATCAATTTCTATCTAACGGTGATCGCAAAACTATGAAAATTTTATTTTTAAAACTATTTATATAAAATTTTCATACAAAACTATTGAATTTTTAGTTGTGAAATTCTCTTTCTGCTAATAGCCTAGGGTTTGGGTTGTGACAGAAAAGTTTAGTATCAGAGTAGATGTTTATTTGCTTAGGATGTGAGACCATTAGATTAGATTGTAATTATTTTTCAAAAAATATTTTTATATCATTGTCTTAGTAGCACTTTAGCATATTAATTCAAATTAATAAGGTGCCTCTGAGAAGAAGAGCATCGAGATGATAGCCAAGAATCGAAACTACTTTTCCAATACAACAAAAAGTTCTTGATCCTCTAGCAAATCTATTTGATGCATTGCGAGAGATACCAAAACTAAAATCTCAATGAAATCTTAATGCTTGACAAGCTAGCTTGTTTAAGAATTTTATATAGCTAAATCTATCGTCTTTTAATGGTAAACTAGACCCCATTGTTGTTGAGAAATGGCTTAGAGATATTAAGAGGATCTTTAAAACCATTAGGGTGCCAATTGAGTTCTAAGTGATCTTTGTCACTTACAAACTATCTGATGGAGCTCTCAACTAGTAAGGTCGTCAAGCTATCGCAATAAGAGACCGATCTGACATGGGACATTTTTGAGGGACTGTTCAGAGGCCACTATATTAATGCTTGTCATAAAGTTGTTATGATTAAGGTTTATGAACGACTCAAACAAGGTGATATGATTGTGAATGAATACGTCATTCGATTCATAGTGTTGGCATAGTACGCTTATTTATTGGGGACAAATCCTACTCTTCAGATTGTCAAATTTATTGAAGCTCTAAGGCTAGCAATACTTGAAATGATAGTGACTCAATACTTTGACAATCTTAAGGCGGATCATTAGAAAGCTAGAGTGCATCTGTACCATTCTAGAGTAACCAGATGAGACCAACCCAGAGCCAGTCTTAAGTATTTAACTCTTTCTCTTACCAGCAACCTTTCAGTTTCTAGTACCAGCATTAGTATAGGCCACAGGATTTGGATTACACTCAGAGTTTTGAGAGTCTACAATCTTCTAGTAATTAAGGAGAGTGTGGATATACTAGCACCAGACCAGGAGCTAATAGCAACCAACCTGATCAAAGAAGAAGGAACATGGGAAAGGAAAAAGTTTTTGGTCAATCCTTTGCTCTCACCGAAATAGAAGATGGTTGTGATCATATTGACAAAGGAGTTATTGATGGTATAATTCTCATTTCACACTCATGTGCTCATGTTTTATTTGATACTGATACATCTCATTCTTTTATATCCTTGCTATTTTTTCAATTGTTGGGATTAAAATATTCTGTGTTAGCTCCTATTTTAACCTTGGGCACACCTATGTGTGGAATAGCTGATGTTTCTACTATGTGTCGTGATTGTCTTATTGTGATTGACAGTAAATAGTTAGTAGCTGATTTGATTTTGTTGCCTTTACAACAATTTAATATCCAAATATTGAGCAACCGTTGATTGTTTCAAAAAAAGATTTACTCTTTTTCTTGAAGATGAATATCCTATTGTTTATCAAGCTTATTTGAATCCTATGAAACCTAGTCTTATTTTGAAAGCATGCATGTGCGGAACGAAAAAATGTGAGTGTTATGAAAATTTGCTTGCTATTAATAGTGAGATAGGGACTGTTGATTAACACCCCTGGATATCAATAGTTAGTGAGTTTCCAAATGTTTTTTCGGAGGATTTACTGAGCTATCACCTGACAGAGAGATCGAGTTCTACATTGATTTGATTCTTAGTGCTCAGCAAGTTTCTATTTCAGCCTATCGTATGGCTCTAGTAGAAATGACTGAGTTGAGAAATTAGTTGGATGATCTTTTGTCAAAGGGATTCATTAGAAATAGTACTTCTCTATAGGGTGCTCTTATTTTGTTTGCGAAAAAAGCTGATAGTACGCTTAGACTCTGTGTTGATTACAAAAGATTAAATCATCTTATAGTGAAGAATACATATCCTCTACCAAGAATCGATGAGTTATTTGATCAATTCGATGGATCAAGATTTTTCTCCAAGATCAATCTGAGATCGAGTTATTGCCAGTTGAAGATTTGAGAAGAGGATATATCGAAAACCGCATTCAGGACTCGTTATGGTCATTTTGAGTTCCTGGTTATGTAATTTGGTTTAACGAACACTTCTATAATGTTCATGGATCTTATGAATAGAATTTTAGACCTTATCTTTATCAATTTATAGTTATTTTCATTGACGACATCTCGATATATTCTAAGACTCAAGAAGAGCATGCTAAATACATGAGGATTGTACTTCAATCCTTAAGAGATCATCAACTTTATGCCAAGTGATCCAAATGTGACTTCTAGATGATAGAAGCAAAATTCTTGGGGCATGTGATTTCTCATGAAGGTATTTCAGTCAATCTTGCCGAGATAGAATCTATTCTAAAGTCAAAAAGAGTGAAGAATATAACTGAGATAAGAAGTTTCCTCGGTTTAGTAGCCTATTACTGTCGTTTGTGGAGATTTCTTGAGAATTGCCTCACTCTTGATAAAATGAATGAGAAAAAATGTCAAGTTCACCTAGAATAATGATTGTGAAGAAGCTTTCATGGAATTGAAGAAGAGATTGATAATGTCACATGTTCTTACTGTTCCTAACAATAATGAACTTGATATTGTATACACCGATGCTTCTAGTTCAAGGCTGGGATGTGTCTTAATGTGGAATGATAAGGTAGTGGCTTATGTATCTCGTTAGTTGAAGCCACATAAGAAGAATTACCTTACCAATGATGTAGAATTGGAAGCAATAATTTTTGCTCTCAAAATTTGGAGATGTTACTTATATTGTGTAAAATTTGATGTGTTCTCCAACCACAAGAGTTTGAAGTATCTCTTCACTTAACAAGATTTAAATTTGAGGTAGCGTAGATGTGTTGAGTACATGGAAGATTATGACTTCAACTTGAAGTACCATCCTGGTAAACCAAATATTATAGCTGTTGCTTTGAGTAGAAAACCTCATGGCAGGTTAGCTGTATTTACTTTTTAGGATTAGAAGAACTCAGTGGCAATTGGTGACTGCAATTTATAGTACTTCAAGGCTAAGAAAGCTACTTATCTTAGCAATATTCTGATTGAGGCTCATAAGTCCAAGTTTGCAGTATATCTTGGTAATATAAAGATGTACTATAATCTGAAAAGACAGTATTGGTAGAAAGATATGAAGCGTGATGTAGCAACTTTTGCAGCTAAGTATATGACTTGTCAGCAAGTCAAGACAAAACACCAAAGACCAGCTAGACTACTATAACCTTTGCCCATGCTGGAGTGGAAATGAGATAAGATCACCATGAACTTTGTAATGGGTTTGCCAATGACTCGAACAAAGAACGATGAAGTTTAGGTGATAATTGATTAGATGACGAAGACCACTCACTTTATACTAGTTAGCTCTAATCTTTCACTCAAAAAACTTAGTCGTCTTTACATTGATAATCTTATTCGATTGTATGGAGTGCCATTAAGTATAGTTTCTGATAGTTACCCAAGGTTTACATCAAAGTTCTAGAAAGCTTTGTAGAGAGCTTTGGGAACACAACTGAATCTCAATATAGCTCATTATTCTCAGACAAATGGCCAATCTGAGAGGATTATTCAGATTTTAAAGGACATACTTTGTTTTTGTATACTAGATTTTTGTGGGAGCTGGGATGATTACCTGTTATTGGTGAAGTTTACTTACAACAATAGCTACCAGACTGGTCTTGGCATAGCTCCATATAAGGCACTGTATGGGAGACCATGTAAACTACCTTGTGTTAGACTGGTGTAGAGAAACGTGTTACTCTTGGGCTAGAGTTGATACAAGAAACTACTGAGAAGATTAACAAGATTCTGGAAAGACTCAAGGTTATGCAGAGTCATCAGAAAAGCTATGCGGACCCAAAGAGATGTGAAGTAGAGTCCAAAACTTTCTTGAATGTCACACCAAAGCAGTCGTGTAATGTACCCTGATTCCACACATGTACGTATGGGTATTTGTATAAATATTTAGTGAGATCATGAGACACTACTTGACTTAGAACTGGTAAAATCGGGGAAAATTAAAACTTTTTAAACTTTCTAGAAGAAAAAAGAAAATTCCGCTCATAATTATACATACTCTAATGTATATATATATATACACCCTTATAAAGTGGGCCTCTCATACAATATATACATAATATACATACACCCAAAAATAGGTACAATACCCTCTGTCAGAAAACCATAGTGTCAAAATACTCATATACACAGGCTGTGGTCAGAAAGTCGGCACTCCTTTCTAATTTCATATATCATCAGTACTCTTTACAATGTAAGAATATTTATGAGTATAAAACTCAACAAATAAGGTATTCAGATACATGGTGCATGTAATAGAGGGCAGACTCATATATTTGGGATCCTCGTGTATATTATATTGCCTGATAAGACCATGAATTACATACTGAGTCACTTAGAAACATATAATATATCATAAACTATATAGAGGTCTCGAGCTCCAAAAAATCCCTTTTATATATAGTAGAGGTCCACTTTATACCGTCATCAAAGTGTTCCCGAAGAAACTATAATGTTCCTGAAAGGACTAGAGTGTTGCTGAACAAACCAGAGTGTCCCCGAATGAACCATATCACATATTTAGGCACTGACTTGCTATATCCTATTCACCAATACTCGTGGGGTAATATAAATACACCAAGTATGTATATCTCATACAAAGCAGAATGATATATATATATATATATATATATATGTAAACATATTCAAAAATTTCATATTTACAAATTCCACAAATTTATAGAAACAAAGAATTTCTTATATTACAGGTGTAATATACAGGTGTAATATTACTTAACTCGATCTTGAGCTTCTTTGTGTTTTCTTTTTTGTGAAATGCTATTCGCTCTTGGTATAGTTGATGTGCTCTTTTTACTATTATTATTATTTAAATGATAAATATCTATAATCACTAAGCACATAATGATAGATAAGTTTAAATCTTAAACATGGACTATATTTAGACTAAATATAGTCTATATTTATGTTATTATTATGTTTCAAAATATGGGAATACAAACCACAAGCTAATGACACAAAAGTAAAATATGGAACAAAATATTTAGACTAAGAATAATTTGATTTTCATGCTTTACACAAATAGTCATGAAGGATTATAATATTTTACAAATAGTCATGTGAAATCAGTTTACAATATTAGACCCCAAATATTCATTTTTCGGTTTAACTCTAGCTTTTGCTAAATATGTATATACATGTATCTTTACAAAAATTATCATGCAGATATTTTAAGTCTAAGTCTTACGAAAACTTCAAATAGAAAGATTAGACAACGGCAATTAATTATCAACCATTGTAGTGATACAATTAAAATAATCTAATGACACAACATGTAATTTACTCTCAACTTATTAATACACACTTGAATAGAATTCTTGAAAATAGTTAGAAATAGTTTTAAATTTAAAATAAAACTCATTAACTAATCATCAATGTAAGACACAAAAAGTTTATGCACAAACTTCTAAAGCTAATGATCAAATCCAAAATTTATGATTTCTTTTCTGCTTAGTATATGTACAACATAACTTAATTCAAGTAAATACCACCAACAAGTATATATATAATAAGAGAATAATAATTTCTGTGAATATACCTCATAATATCCCACACAAATGGTATGAAAGCAAGTTTAAGGATTTGATTTGTTTAATTTTGTCTCCACACACATATATATATATATATATATATATATATATAGCAAGGAGAAAAAATCATATGAAAAGCGACACTAACTTGAGTTCAATGCTAAGAATAGTTTTTTATAAGTAAAACCATCAATTAAAATCATTAGTGTTTAGTTCACTAAATTTAGATTGCTTAAACCATCTCGAATAATTAATAGCAAGAAAAGTAGCTTCCATACACATATATAACTTGACACTAATAATCATAGTACATACATATATACTCTTATAATCAAAAACCAAGAGTTGGATATACACAATTCATGAAAGACATAAATGTATCCGAAAGTAATATTAATAAAGGAAGATTACCTTAGTAATGATTGAAACCAAAGACCGTAATTTGACTATGCCTTTTTGCACGAAAATAATTGGTAAAGGTCTGGTTTATATGTATGATTGTATATGATAAACTGGAAGATAAAGGAACGGAGAAGAAGAAAAAAAAAGGCTAGCGGTCGTAAGAATAGAATCTAGTAAATAATTTATACTATTCATGAACTTTACTGACATAACAAATTTAGTTGATAAAAAGTATACATATCTACTTATAATTTTTAATTGTATTAAAATAAAATAAAAAAATGATTACACGTATATATAAGGATACAAATAGAACTGAAGAAAACAAATAATAATAATCATACAGTAGAGGATTCTCAAGTGTATACGATCAATAATATGACTAAAAAATACACTTAATAAAATATAAAAATTTACTAGTTCTTATAGAATTACTATAAAAGTAGTTAAAATTGGAATAATCGACTTAATTCACGTCAACCTTGTACCAATGAGAATGTTCAGAGCATTTAAATGTAAAATAATTAAAAGAGTAATAGTTATAGAAATAACAAATATAACGACTACTCAAAAGTATACATGTATAAATGACATATATATAAAATATTATGCAATCATGTTATTATTGATTTTTTAATTATGTGAGGGACTAGGTGTCATTTAAGAATTCAAGATATCACAATGGCATGGGATCACTAAAATTTGGAGTTAAAGGTAAATTGGTTCCAAGGTATATTGGATCATTTGAAATTACTTCTAGAATTGGGCGTGTAGTGTATCGCTTAGATTTGCCACCATAATTGGGCTAAGTTCACAATATTTTTCATATCTCAATGCTTAGTAATTATATGCTTGGATCATCACATTTCATTTAGTACGTGGAAATACCAATATAAGAAGATGTACATATAAGGAATAAGCAGTTCGAATATTAGGAAGAGAGCTCAAAGTGCTTCGCAATAGAGAGATACCACTTGTAAAGATTCTCTAGTAATACCCTAAAGAAGCTGAAGCCACTTAGGAGCTTAAAGTAGAAATATATGAGAAATATCCTCATCTGTTTAACTTTCAGCTTGAAGTTATACTTTAATCTATGTGTTGTATTCGAATTTTGAGCGAAATTCCTTTAAGGTGGGAAGGATGTAAAATCTGAAAGGGCAAAAGAGTGATTCTTAAAGAGAATGGCATTTTGATAATTTTAATATTTTGTGAAAGGGCAAAAGAGTGATTCTTAAAGAGAATGGCATTTTGATAATTTTAATATTTTGTATTATTTAAATAAAATATCTAAAATAATTAAATTAAAGTAATTTTGTTGAATCTCACAAAATAAAGTCTAGGTTCATTAGGACTTAAGTGAGAAAGAAATTAGACATTAGGGCCTAAAGTGTAAATAAATGCGGGTAAAATTTTAAGAATTTGTTGAAATTTGGGCCAAAGTACAATTAATGAAATAGTACCCCACACGTCCAACAGCTGGCATGTGGGCAACAATTTCAAAAATTGCCAATAAATCCCCCTAAGGTCCCGAGCCCTTAAAATTTTCTCTCGTTGGCTACTATTCACAAGGAAGCCAACCGCTGCCTGAGCAGCCTCATGCGCCCTTACCCAACTGCCGATGATATCATGCTACCTATCGCCGTCGGATTTCGCAGTTGGTGGCTAAAAATCTAAGTCTCTGAAATTACCGCCTCTATAGAAGTTTTCTAGCCAAATCTTCACCGTTCAGCGTCGTAGTATTTTACCACTGGCACGTTTTGCTTCCTCTCATCGTCGTTAATCTTTTCCAATTAGTTTGACGACTCAACTTGACGCCAATGAGTGGCTCATCACTATTACCATATTTTAATATTTGATTTATGGTATTTTAGTAATTATTTCATAAAATAATTATTTAGACCGAGAAAATTATACTATGTGAAAGAAGAGATTTAGATGGGAATAAATATGATTTTGTGGTGTCGAAATAGAATTCAAAGACGTGTTGATTATCAAATCAAAAAAGTGAACATTTTTCTAAATATTTTGAAAAAGTGATATTTTTGTAACTTTTGAATTTTAAAGCCCATTTAAGGTTGTTCGGGACCTTAAAACTAAATTCTGACCTTGAATTTTCACTTAGTGAGGTTAAGAGACAAAGTTTGATAAAAAAATATCATTATATTCTGAAATGGCACAAAAATCGAGCCACATGGCTCATGAATAGTGTCGAGTGTGCGATAGGTCGGGTCCCACATCGGAACCCACATTCGACAAATTATAAGTCTAACTTAGCATTTTTAGGTGTTCTGAATTCGGTGGCAACCTCCATTTTTCTATTTAAGGATCCTTTGAAAAAGATACTTTTTAAAGTAAACTTACCAACATTCCGAAATGACCATTCTAATACTCAAGTGATCAACCGGGGATTCTTCGAATGTCATTAGCTTGGTATTATTACGATATCAAGGTAGGGGTTCAATTACCTGATTTTATATCACTTTATATTTTTAATTGCATTAAAACTTAATTATGAAAAATTGTGATTTTACGATGATTTGATAATTGTTGAAATATGTTGAATTATACTAAGATTAGACTATGTGGAGCTTTATACATATTTTTAAATTGTGATTATAGGGTAAAACAGTGGTGTGCTGCCCATATTATAATAAATCCCAATATAATGCCAAGTTAGATCTTAAAGCATGATTTGATTGATTCTTGGATGCATGGTTATTGTGAACTGTTACATGTTATATATACTATAGAATCACATAGTTGAGTTCTATTATCACAGTGTGGTAGTTTTGATCACTAGCAAGTTGCTGCATTGCTAGATGAGAGACCTAGGCCTTAGGGCCTTACGCAGGTTTTTGTTGAAACATCTTCAGGTAATCTCAAGATGCTGAGTACCTCTGCTACAGAGGTATTACAAGCTCATGAATAGATGATGAGAGCTTACTCTTATATCTTGTTACTGTATGATATGTACAATGATGTGAATTTGATTTTTGATTTTAAATACGTGATTATTTTGGATTCTAATGATTTATAAACTTAATTTGTAAATGGATTTAAAGATAATAACCATACATGTTTGAGAAATTGCGTCCACTCAAAAAGGTAATTGAATTCCTACTGAGCATATGAATACTCACTCCTTATTTTCCCACTCTCATGTAGTGCTCAGTATGATCTTAGGAACTCAAGAGTCGAGTAGTAAGGAGCTTGTTACCTTGTTTCATAACTGGTAATTATGTAAAATACTTCTGTTTTATTTTCTTGGCTTGTAATAATACTTAAGGGTCTATTTCACGGATTTGGTCTGTATAATTATTATGTTGGATTGTGAGAATAATGATAATGTTACTTGGTTTTATTTTATTAATTTTATTATTAATCTACTTCTAGCGGTAATCGTAAAACTGTAGAAATTTTACTTTTAAAACTATTTTTATAAACTTTTCAAAAACAATTATTGAATTTTTACTTGTGAAATTCTCGGGTTCAGGTCGTGACATAAATACTACTGAGCTCATCATCATTCAATTCTTGTCAAATATAGTGAACTGCAAAAAGAAAATTAAGTATGAGAACATCAAACAGTATCAGAAGATCAAACAAAGTTAAAGAGGTTCAGAATACTTACTAAGTCATTGGAAATCTTTATTTTCCACAACAACGTCTTTCACAGAAAAAGGAAAAAACTCATAATTCATATATACATATAAAAAAAAACATATTTAAAATATTGATTAATTGATCAAGAATTCATGTTCAATAATTGAGATGAATGAGAGAAAATTTTTAAATCTTGGTTAAGTATCCGTAATTTAAATTGATTTAAATAAATCTTGATTTTCTTTTAATTAGTTTAATATTTAAAATTTAAAACTTATCAGCTTCCCCTCTAATATCTTTATATTTTCTCTTAGCAAGCTAAAAATTGTTCACTTTAAAAATAGTCACAGTTCCTTTAGAATTTTAATACTCATTGAAAGACTGATATTAAATTATACTACCTTTTTGTCAATGCAAGGCAGTTGTTATGCCCTTGAAATTCTGTAGTTAATAAACAAAGAGAATTCTTGTACTCTGTGATTTATTGATAGTACAAAAAGAGTTGTTTTGAGTGTAATTGTATTTCATACTTTGCTCAGACATCGCCGAATTTTATCGAAACTTCTAAAAATGGCTCGGTGAGCTGAATATCCTAATTGTGTAAATTAGGGTTTTGTGCAAAAATTTTGTGGCAAGCTCATTAAAACTGGTAGGAATTAATCTAACTTGTTGTCATTATTAAAAATATAAATTTTAATGAAAGAATCTCAGTTTTCTGTAAAATGTAAAAAAAAACTTTAAAAATAGGATAAAAATGTCATTTTCATCGCCTGTTTTTTCAAATTTAGTGCAATTTTTAAAAATTTTAGATGGCCTAATATTTATAAATCTTGATATTAGGCTTACACTCCAAAATTTGGTCACCAAAGGATCATATAGAACAAATGGTGATCAATTCAATTTTAAGGGTAAAAGTGTAAGAAAAGTGTAAATTTCCAAAATTACTTTTTAGCAGATCAAGGATGAATTAAAGAATCTTTTTAATGATGGAAACAGTTAGTGGAAAGCGAGATGGCAATAGATAATTTGCAAGTTAGGTCAGTGGAAACTATGTGTCACTTTGGTGTTGCCAATTTTCTTTTTAAAATAGGCAGTATTGGCCTAAGTAGAATTTTGTGTGAAATATAAGCTATATTCATGTTTAATTAGGCGAGATTAATGTTACGCCTCACTCATTTGGCTCTCCAAAGTCCGAATGTTATTGTTCATGGCTCTAAGATTCTTTATATATATACTGCTCACCCAAAATGATAGAGAAAGGCCTTAGAACGTCGTGAACACTTCTACAATAATCAAGAGAGGTCTTGACCATGCTAGAAAATTTTAGATGGTACTACTAAGTCCTAGAATGCTTTAGACAAGGCCGCATAGTGCTAAATGGGTTGAGATGGTCCTAAAAGCTCCTAGAATGACTTGGAAGAACTAAGATGGTGGGTGAACCTCCTAGAAGAATTTAAATCATACTTGTTCTAGATTTCTCCATATAAATATCTTTGTAGATATTACTATTTTATTTGGGAAGATTCTAAACCGTTTGTAAGATCATGCCACTTGGCACGATCATAATCCTTGATTGGTTTAGGCTTTGTCTGTATAAAGGACCCCTTAGGTTCATTTGTACATAAGTCTCATTTGTAAGAGTTGTAAGCACTCTAAGAGTAATACAAAGTTTTTATTCACTCAAACTCTCTTATTGTTTGCCACTTTGTCTCTCAACTTACTCTAAGTTCTTTTCTTGAGTATTGGTAGGCTGACCTAGTATGACAGACTGTGCTAAGTACCGCACGATTGTCTAGTTTGAGGCAAGGACCGTGACAGCGTGGTATCAGAGCTTTGGTTGCTCGTTATATCTTAGTGGTTCCATTGTCTATATGAAGACCATGACTGTAACTCCTGACCCTATTGAAGTTAGTGCTTCTAAATCTGGGCGTGATAAAGTAAGAAGGGTGCTACCCACGGTAAGTCAAGGGATGTGATGACTAGTTTGAAGACTAGAGTGTCCCGACTAGAGTCCAACTTAGGCACGTTGGGCAAGTGAGTAGACGATCTAGATAGCCGTTGCGACGGTTTGGAGACCGAAGATGCGAAAATCCACAACGACGTCAAAAATGTGCTTGGCGGGCTAAAGGCCATCTTAAGGCGTGAGATTGAGTCCCTTTATTCAAAGATTGCTAAGGTACAAGATATCTTCCAAGGAAAACTCACTAATGTTTTATATAGAGTAGATGAGATGAGTGATAATCTTGCTTTGTTCAAGTAAGCGGTGGCCATAGGGGTGACCACCATAACAACCATTAAGGCAAAAAAGTTCAAGGTGCCTAAACCAAATACCTTCAATGGTACTCGAAATGCTCGGGAAGTTGAGAACTTCCTATAGGGACTCGAGCAATACTTCGAGGTCGCTAGTGCGATGGACGATGCCTGTAAAATTTGTAATGCGGCCTTGTATCTAACCGATACCGCCATGCTAGAGTGGCTGCAAAGATACAAGAAGATACAACGAGGGGAGTGCACTATAGCCACCTTTGATGACTTCAAGAGAGAACTAAAGAGGCAGTTCTTCCCTGAGAATGCCGAAGAGGAGGCAAAAGGTCGTCTTTACTGCCTCAAACAATCTGGTAGTGTTAGAGACTACGTGAAAGAGTTTACAAAACTCTTACTCGAAGTTCCTGACACTTAAGATAAAGATGCCCTGTTCTTGTTCATGGATGGTCTTCAGAATTTGGCCAAGTTAGAGCTCAAGTGCCATAGTGTCAAGGACTTGGTCAATGCTATTGTTGTAGCCGAGAGCCTTATTAATTACTCTACCAACAAGGACCCTTCTAAGGCCAAAGACAAGAGGGGTGGTGGAGCAAAGATTGAAGAAGAGTAATCAAAACGAGGAAAATGGAATAAAGATAGTTTCTCCTACAAGCACAAGAACAAAGATGAGGAGAAGGAAGATCGTAACTTCTCCAAGCCAAGAGTCGAGTACTTTCTTTGTGATGGGCTACATTGGACATGTGAGTGTCCTAAAATGAAAGCTCTCAATACCTTAATCGTCTCCAAGCTAAGCCAAGAAGGAGGAGATAGGGAAGATGGTGGTACACATATTGGTTTCTTGCAACTCCTTAACGCCTTGCAATCGGCCCCTAAGTCATAAGCTATGGGCCTATTCTTTGTGGATGTAACAATCAATGGCAAGATGCCTTGGTTGACACAGATGCATCCTACAACTTTATCTCTATTGAAGAAGATAGGCTATTGGGCTTGATGGTGTCCAATAGAGGAGGCTCCCTCAAGGCAGTAAACTCAGCAACAGGCCTCATCCATGAGGTTACTCATGGTATTTGGGCTAGCCTAGGTTAATGGGCTGGCCAACTTGGCCTATCAGTGGTATTAATGGAAGACTTTGTAGTAGTGCTTGGTTTGGAATTCCTTAATATAGTGTAGGCATTCCTTGTTCTTTTTGCCAACCCTATATGCATCATGGATGGTGAAAAGGCTTGTGTGGTACCAACGGAGCGGTCCACGAAAGTGAGAAACTAAGTACTCTCTGCACTTCAATTCAAAAAGGGCTTAAGGAGGGAGGAGGAGAGTTACTTGGCCTCTTAAAGGAGCATGATGATGAAGAACTAGAACTTCAAGGTGACTTGCCTATGAAGGTGCAAGTTATCTTGGATAAATTCTAAGATGTGATACCTAACGCCCTACCCAAGAGACATTCACTAGGAAGGAGGTAGATCATGAAATCGAGCTTGAGCCAAGCACATGGCCACCCGCGATGAGTCCTTATCGAATGGCCCCTTCGGAGTTAGCAGAACTCTAGAAACAACTAAAGGAGTTGCTTGATGTGGGTTTCATCATGCCGTCCAAAGCCCCTTTCGGTGCTCCAGTGTTATTCCATAAAAAGAAAGATAGCTCATTAAGGATGTGCATTGATTACCGGGCTCTTAACAAGGTGACGATAAAGAACAAGTACCCCATCCTGCTTATTGTCGACTTGTTCAATCAACTTGGGAATGCTAGATACTTCTCAAAGTTTGATTAGCACTCAGGATACTACCAAGTGCGTATAGCGGAGGGAGATGAGCCCAAGACCACATGTGTGATAAGGTATGGTGCTTATGAGTTCTTAGTCATGCCATTTGGTCTTATAATACACCTGCTACCTTTTGCACCCTCTGAATAAGTTATTCCATCCTTACCTCAATTAGTTCGTGGTAGTCTATCTTGATGATATAGTCATCTATAGCAAGACCATGAAAGAGCACTTAGAACATTTAAGGAATTTGTTCGAGATCTTGAGAAAAAACTAACTATTCATCAAGAAGGAAAAGTGCTCCTTCACTCAAGAGGAAGTGATGTTCCTAGGGTATAAGATAAAGGATAAGAAACTTGTGATGTTCCTAGAGTATAAGATAAAGGATAAGAAACTTGTGATGTTCCGAGGGTATAAGATAAAGGATAACTTATGATGGATGAAATCAAGGTGCAAGTCATTCAAGAGTGGGAACCTCCTACTAAGGTGCCAGAGACGAGATTTTTCTTAGGACTTGTGAACTACTATAGGCAGTTCATCAAGTCCTACTCAGAAAGAGCAGCGCCACTTACTAACCTGCTCAAGTAAAATAAGTCTTAGTAGTGGACATTTGAGTGTCATGTTTCATTCGAAGACTTGAAGAGAACGGTAAGCGAAGAGTTGGCTCTCAGCTTATCTGACCACTCTAAGGAATATTAGCTTCACAAGAATGCCTCTGACTTTGCTATTGGTGGAGTGCTAATGTAAGAAAAGTATCATATTGCTTATGAAAGCCGCAAGCTCAATAACACCGAGAGATGCTACACGGTGCAAGAAAAAGAGATGACTGTCATCATCCATTACCTACGGGTATGGCGGCACTACTTATTGGGTACTCACTTTACGATCATGACCGACAATGTTGCCACAAGCTACTTTCAAACCCAAAAAAAGTTGATCCCCAAGCAAGCTCGGTGGTAAGACTCAGAATTCAATTATAGGCTTGAATACAAGCCTAGGAGAGCCAATGTAGTGGTGGATGCCCTAAGTAGAAAGGTGAAACTGGCCACCTTAAGTAGGCCTGATAGCTTTTGATGGAGAAAATCAAAGAAGGGCTAGAACACGATGCTTTTACTAAGAGCCTGCTACCCCTAGTGAAGGAAGGAAAGCAAGATGTTTTTAGTTGAGCAACGGAATTCTCTATGCCAAAGGCAATCGACTCTATATACCCAAGTAGGGGAGCTTAAAGAAAGAGCTTATTAAAGAGTGCTACGATTCTTTGTGGGCTGGTCACCCAAGTAAAAAATGCACTGTTACTCTTATCAAATCTATCTACTATTGGTCTCAATTGAGCGATGATGTCGAGGACTATGTAAGAACTTGTCTTGTGTGCCAACAAGATAAAGTGGAGCAATAATCACCGGAAGGATTGTTAGAACCTCTCCCCATTCCCAAGAGGCCGTGGGAGAGTGTTTCCATGGATTTTATCACTGGTCTACCTAAGTCAGAGGGCTTTGGCAATATTATAGTGGTGGTTGATCGCTTCAATAAGTATGCCATCTTCATACCTGCTTCACCTGATTGTTCCGCCGATGAGACCGTGCTGTAAGAATATCGTGAAGCTTTGGGGAATCCTGTTAAACATCGTAAGTAAACGTGATCCATGATTCACTAGAAGGTTTTAGACAAAATTATTCAAGTTGATGGGTTCAGAATTGAACTTTTCTATTAGCTTTCACCCTAAAGTGATGGCCAGACGGAAAGAATGAATGCCTTACTGGAGCTATACTTGAGGCACTTTATGAGAGCCAATCAAAAAAATTGGGCAAAATTACTTGATGTAACCCAATTCTCCTTTAACCTCCAAAGGAGTGAGTCTACGGGCAAGAGTCCCTTCGAGATAATTATGGGTCAATAACCTACGACTCCACATACCTTAGCAGTAAATTACAGTAGGAAGAGTCCCGCGGCATTGAAGGTTGCCAAGGCATGGCATGAACAAGGGGAGTTGGCTAGAGCCTACTTGTATAAAATCTCTAAAAGAATGATGAAGTGGGCCGACAAAAAGAGGAAGCATGTCGAGTACCAAGAGGGGGATTTAATCTTTGTCAAGCTGCTACCCCAACAATTCAAAACCTTAAGAAATGTGCATAAAGGGTTAGTGCACAAGTACGAAGGTCCATTTCCGGTACTCAAGCATGTAGGTAAGGTCTCCTATAAGCTTTAGCTCCCTGCCAAGTTAAAGGTTTTTTCTGTCTTCCATGTTAGCATGCTAAAACCCTACCATGGAGATGAGGAAGATCCTTTAAGCAGCGAGTTAAAAAAGACTCCTACTATAGTAGTAATCTCTTCTGATAAAGAGGTAGAGTATGTTCTGGTTGATCGCTTGATCCGCTGATGTGATGTGCCTAATTATCAAGAATACCTAGTAAAATAGAAGAATTTTCCTGAGGCCAAGGCTAGCTGGGAGCATGAAGATGCCTTATGGTAATTCAAAAACCATATTGAGTGGTTCAAAGTCGATAACACAATGGGGATGTCGTGAACTTGAGTGGGGGAGGGTATTACGCCCTACTTATTTGACTCCTCAAAATTCAAATATTGCTGCTCATGGCTCTAAGATCCTCTATATATATGCTGCTCACCCAAAAGGATCGAGACAAGCCCTAGAACATGGTAGACACTTCTAGAATGATCAAGAGAGGTCTGGACCATGGTGGAAGACTCTAGTTGGTACTACTAAGTCTTAGAAGACTCTAGACAAGGCCAGATGGTGCTAGATGGGTTAGGACAATATTAGAAGCTCCTAGAATAACTTGGAATAGCCAAGATGGTGGGTGAACCTCCTAGAAGGATCTAGGCCATACTTGTTCTAAATTTCTCCAGATAAATATCTTTGTAAATATTATTATTTTATTTGAAAATATTCTAGACCCTTTGTAAGATCATGCCACTTGGCACGATCATAAACTTTGGTTGATTTAGGCTTTGCCTATATAAAGGACTCCTTGGGTTCATACATATACAAGTCCCATTTGTGAGAGTTGTAAGCGTTCTAAGAGTAATATAAAGGTTTCATTCACTCAAACTCTCTTATCGTTTGCTACTTTATCTCACAGCTTACTCTAAACCCCTTTTTCGAGTATTAGTAGACTGATTTAGTGCGACGGACAATACTAAATGCCGCATGATTGCCTAATTTGAGGTAAGAGTCATGACATTAAGCTCAAATTAAAATGGTTAAGCATCTAGTAGTAAGGATTACTGCATAATCACTTGGAGAAAATTCTAGGGAAGACAAAGTGGAAGAGAAGCATGACATTTGTCTAGGAGAGAAACTATGCCAAAAATGAGGTGGCTTTTGGGCACATAATAGCTGAGTACTCGGCCATTTACCCACGGTGTGCTATTATTTTCCAAGTCAACATAGATAGCAAAGGTTGACTAAAGTCTTCATTTCACCTAAACTCTAGAAAAAAAATTGAAAAGTTTCTCATCTTCTTTCTTTGAACTCAAGACACTTTCAGCCTGTAAACTCATCAAATTATTTATTTAATTGAGTGTCTGGAGGTCCATAGTTGTTGCATTGACGTTTGAAGAGAAAGTCGATTGTATAGTAATTTATTCTTGGTCTTAGGCTTTTAATTAATTTTGGCCATTGATGAACCTAAATATGAATGACTGTGATATCGAGTTTGATAATATTTTTGTGCTTTCTTGGTTGCTGTGTTATGCTTAGATTGTGTTAGAATGCATGCATGAATGTTTTGTGGTGAAATGGCCCAGTAACAAGTTGAATATGCATGTCAAAATTTACTTAGAATCAAGTTGAATATGCTTATGCGATGACATTAATTATTTATTCTATCGAATTTTACTCGTAGTTACTGCTACCTTAAAACAAGGCACAAACATACGCGTACTACTCATAAAAAGCCTGTAGGAATTCAACAATGACTACGATGAGTAGTTAGAAAGCTTGGTGATAGCACCAACAGAGCCAACTCAGGCTAGAGGCGGTGGCCCTCACTTTTTTAAAAATTGTATTTTTTATCTCTATTTTATCAAAAAAATCTCAATTTTATTCTTTATTTGCTCTTAAATTTTTGTGATTATAGTTTTTTTCTCTTTCAATAAATAAAATTCAATAATATTCCTCATATAATCTGCTAATTCTTATTAAATTTTTGAACTTTACTTACATTATTTCAAAGTACTAAATTTTACCTATACTTTAGATAATTTTTCTTTAGACTCACTTTAAATATCATTTTTAATTTTATATTAGTTTATGTTAATTAATATATTTTAAAATTAGTTTTAAAAAATTTAACATATGCCCCCTAACAAAATTTTCTGGTTCGGTCGCCGAGCGATAAAGCTTGTAGAAGCAATGTTGTCTAGACCTCAAGAGCACACCCACTCTCTAAAGCCATTCGGATCAGATTGATTACTGCAGACACACGTGGCATGCATACAGATTCTCCTACACGTGTGATTCGATTTGAAGATATTTTTTTAATTCCTTTTTAACTTTTTTCTTGATTTCTTAAATGACCTTTTTGCCTGTATCAGCTTCAAATTAGCGAATTTTGCCATTTTCACCTACTTTACCTATAAAATTAATAAAAACGATAAATGACAATGAAAATTATTTTATTTCAACAAGAACATAACAAAATTTTGGCATTCAAATACAAAATAACTCTATTTTCATAGTTCACTATTATTACGAGCCTAGGCTAATTGAATTAAATACTGTCTATAATGATATCTTAGTGTTAGCTATGCATGTTTGCAATATTGGAAATCATCCCGAAGACTCCAAATTTGGAAAGTTAGTTGCTTGAGTTCAAATAATTTTGCCAACATTACCAAAGGATACAAAAAATACAACGCCAATTGGATAAAATACGACAATTAAATAGTAGCTGAAGCAAGTCTCATAAACAATCTGTTAAGGTTTCTTAATAATTTAGTGAGAACCTAAGGAACCTATAATTGCACCTATTATAAAATAAAATTCAACTTTAGCAGAGTCTAGGGGTGCTCATGGTCCGGTTAAGTCGGTTTGAACACTCTTTTAATATACCAAATTGCATGTTTGATTTTGCCAAAATGATAGATCATGCAATCTAAAATTGTGAATGTAAACTGCCAAACCATGCTTGCTTTGTGCAGTACGCTGCAATCGGTTTCACGGTTTGGAGGACAAGTCATGCATAGTAATTTTAGCTTTAGGTTTTGATTCAACTTTCATTTTGGCAATGCTTTTTGACAACAACTCATGATTTCCGCACAACCCTAATCTAATTTTTATCGGCTAAATTCTCTCATAGGAACAAATATATTAATAAAAACAATGAAACAGATAAGATATAACAAAATAAAATAAAAAAATATTTACTATCTATCAATGGGAAGAGTCACTAACGACATAAACAACTAGATGTATGGAAGATGAACGAAAAGAATTTATCTAGAGAGATGCCACTTGGCATAGGAAGATGAATGAAGATAGTCTAGAGTGAGAGATGAGTGGGCCTAGTTGACGGTTGCTACTAGGGTTGTCAATTTGCCCTGTGAGGCCTGTCCCTGATGGAACGGGTACAAAGGGAGTTATTTGGAGACGAGGACAAGGTCAGGTATGTATTTACATACCCAAGCTGAAGTCAGGGCATGATCGGTGTAGGCATTCCTCACCCGAAACCCACCCCGATATACATATTACATTATTTTCTTAAAAATAATTATATACATAAATATAACAAAAATGAAATTATATATATAAAAACATAACATATATTACATTATGGTATTTATGGTCTCAGGGTGTTTTTCTAGTTTTTGAATTTGTGTCTTTTTTTTTGTTCTTTGTATTTTGTATGTTTTTTATTCTAATAAGATTGGATTGGAGCTTTTATATATATATATATATATATATATATATATATATATTAACTCTATGATGTTTTTTTTTTAAATAACTCTATGATGTTGAATGAAGAGATAAAATAAAATTTCATCTCTAAGAATAAAGAATAACTAAGTTTTATTTTAATTAGTATTTTTATGATGCGAGGATTCTCCGCACTACCTTGACAGTGTTGAGGATTCTCTGCCATGCCTCACTGGGGATGAAATATGGAAATGAGGACGGGGGTAGGGGGCATTCTCGACCAACTTTGTCCCACCCTGTTTACATCCTTAGTGGCTAGTGCTAGTTTGTAGCCAAGCATGAGCGACGGAGAGAGTTAGAATGTGTCTTTTTTTTTTTTGAATGGGTTAGAACGTGAGTCTTGAAGGATGAAAATCATTAAAAGATGAGAGTGAAGTTTTCGGTCGTGTGATAGAAGCTTGAGAGAAAAAGTAAAAGCCCTAATAGAATAAGTGATGGAATTGGCTATTGGGCTTAAATCTGAGACAGTAAATGATACATATACAAAATTTCTTGCTGGGCTTTTTTATTTTAAATGCGCTAGGTCATTTGTTGAAATAGCAAAATAATTGAAAGACAAAACACATATTGTATATGTGTAGTGCGGTTCGGTTTGAATAGCACAAATATTCCCCTACAATATAAACCGTGCTGCCGAACCGCACAAATACTCCCCTACACCGCAAATCGTGCCGTACTATACCGTTCGTGGAAAATTCAAACTATATCGAACCACATATGTGAAAAAACCACACGAATTGATGCGGTGCAGTGTAATTAATTTTCGCTTTACGTATTTTATAAATTTTTTTGTTATAAATACTAATTTTTTGTTTGTTTGATTAATTATTAATTCAAGTTTGTATTATCATAGATTTGGAAACTTTTCTTCATTAGAGAGATAAGTTTTCCTAAATCTTAATATAATTTAATTGATTATTTTTAAATATGAGGATTAAATATTTTGTGTATTTATATGAACATTTGGATTTTGTGTTATAATTTTGTAGTGTATTTATTGATTTGATAATGTTGAAGATATATTTTATGAAATATATATTTTGGTTTATGAAATTTGTTAATAATTTGCTTTTAGGATATGGAATATGTTTGTTTGAGAGTGTTAGTTTTAATTTTTAACTTTGAATTTAGAGGTGTAGTTTTATTTTTGGTAATTTATTTTTTGGATTGATTTTCTAATGATTTAGGTTTTGGAGTTTGATTCTAATACTTGTGGGTATAAGTTTATTGTTTATTTTTTAAAATTAATTACTTAAGATTAATTTAGATAAAATAAACTAATTGATTTTTTTAATTTGGAACATCTAATTTATATATATTATTTTAAACATATATGTCTATAAAGTTATAGTTATAGGTTATAATGACGAAAAATTTTGTTGTCGTTATGTGAGGTCTATACTGACGGAAAAGTCTTTCTATTGGAAAAAAAAATATAGTAGAAACCTTGACTGATAACTGAGAATAGGCCACCAGCTGTGAAGAAAAATGATATTTTTCTAAATATTTCTAAGAATTAAGTATATTTATAGATAACCAGAAATATTGGTATTTTTCTAAAATTTTAGAAAAGTAATTTTTTACAAATATTCCCATAAGATGGTATTTTTATAACATATTCTATAAAGATTGGTATTTTTAGAAATCTAATTATATAAATGGTAAATCACTAAACATACCCTAGAATTCGGGCTATTTTACTAAGCTAATGTGGATTTATGAAAGATGGGCCTTAGATTAAGTTTTTACAGATAAAAGGAGGGAGAGTTGTGAAAATAGCATTAATCGTGGGCATTTTTGCTTCAAGTATGAATGTTATAGATTTTTGGGTACTGGTACTACGAGCACACACTAGCTAGGTTTAGCTATCCCGGTGAGGTAGGGGATCAATTTCCAGCTTTTTATTTTAAAATAAATAATTTTAGATTCTTTTGCTTCTACCAAAATTTAATGAATCAAATATTAATTATTTTATTTGGTAATTAATTTTACTAAATGTGATGGTTTGGAAAAAAAATAGTTGTACGAAGATTTTTGAACCAGTACATACTACACGTATCATAAGATTATACATGAGTACCACCTTAGAATCACGGGTGAGTATAAGTGGCTACGACCTACCATCGGTACAAGTCCATAAATATGCGTGGGGACCCCTTTAAGTGGCTACGACTCCACCTTCGGTGAAAATCCATATACTTTCACAGGAAACTAGCCCCTAGGACATATGATCATGCAGTTTAAGGTAGAGTATCTGTTCACACAGCGTGAGGAATACTTAGGTTTATGATAGCGATAAGAACGCATGAGTTTAGGTGATTTATGCCATGTGTTGTATGATTTTTGATATACGACTTTTATTATATGTACATATAGTTTATATTACTAGATTTAGAACATTTATATGTATATGGTTTTTGTACACTTGTTTATGAATAATTGACTATGCATGGTTTTTAAAAGTACAAATGGTTTTCCAAAAAAGGTTATTGATTTCCTACTGAGCATGCGAATGCTCATCCCCATTTTTCCTCATTTTTTAGGTTTAGTTTCTGTGAGACTTCTAGTAGGTCAATAGAGTTTCTTATATAGTTCCTTCATATTCTGGCAATTTTTTTGAGCTTCTAAGATTTCTTTGGAACTATATTGCTGTGGTCTGTGGACTATGTTAACTTATGTTGTCATCTTATGTTTTGTTCATGATAGAGCTTTACGCACCAAAATGACATCTTGCAAAATAGAAGCCATATATTTTTTCTAATGTTTCTCTGCAAAAGATTCACGTGTTTTGGATTGGTTATTGATTGATTTTTGAAGAGTTTGGATTACTAAAACATTGCTTCTCTTAAGTATGGATGAGTTTATTTTGATTATTTTCTTGCTTCCTTAGTTGTCCTACCAATGTTTGTTTCTTTTTTTACTGTGTATGATCCAGATAAACTTATTTTGTTATTAGAGTAGCTGGTGATGGATTTTCTTTACCTGAGCAAACTTGATGGTTCTAATTTTGTTTTCTATTCTGGTGGATTGTCTAAGTTTCCCTCCATACCCTCTTTTGTTGTCTGTTCTTGAGGTTGAGAGATTGTCTTAAGTTTGGGATCTTTAATACATGTGTTTTTTGTCTTTTTGAATGATGGAGAGGTTACATGCTAGATTTATTTATTAGATTTCCTATGAAGAATTTTTATTCCGAAGCTTCTCTAGTAGATAAAAGAATGTGGACTAGTGATTCTTTGGGCTATTTTTTATGTACATGTCATTTCCTTGCTTTGATTGGCATCGAGTCCCCATTTTTAGGACTTTAATTTATATGTAAATGTAGTGTACCTTACAAAATAAAGGTATTTACTTGGCTGGTTTTTGAATAAAATATCGTACCTTTATTCCTTTGCATAATGCTTCTGTTGGTCTACGCATTTTTGAATAGCCTCTTGAAGTTGAATACCTATATGGAGTTGTTTCTTGTTTGCCTTTTTCTACATCATTTAGAGATTATGTATCGGCTAACTTTATATTACAACCACTCTTAATAGATTTCTATATATATATATATATATATAAATAGATATATGAGAGAGTTTTAAAATAATGAATGGCATTGTAAAAATGAGGACACTTTGGAAATTTTAAATAGATTATTAACTATTTTTGAATGCTTGACCTTTTTAACTATTTTCTAATGGTAAAAAATAAAATTATTAGTAATTTATAAATATTTTAAATATACCATTTTTACTACAAGTTGATGTTTTTTTCAAAGAATTAAAAATATTGAAATTTTCCTTTATTTTGTAAAACTAAAATTTTCTTCTTTGCCATTGACCTGGGTTGGGGTCATGACATCCTCTCTCTAAGTCTCTCTCCTTCTCTTATCTTTCTGCTTATTACTAATTCTTACTTTTGTTCTACGTCATTCTAACTGTTGTTTTGTTACATGGATTGAGGATGTTCCTAATAGGCTAGAGAATTTGGTCACATCTAATTGTAACTGTCACAATCCAAACCTCAGGTTAGTAGTAGAAAAGAAATTTCACAAATCAAAATTTCATAGTAGTTTTTGATAAATTCATAAAATAGTTTTTAAAGTATAATTCCCATAGTTTTGTGATCATAGTTAGACATAGATTGATAAAAAAATTTATAAAATAAAAATAGGTATCATCATCAATTTTACAATTCAGTCATCATAGTTTTACAGACCAAATTCGTGATATTAGCCCTTAAGTATTAATACAAACCAAGAGAATTCAATAGAAGTATTTTACGCAGTTACCAATTATTTAAATCAGTAACGAGATTCTTTTTATTCTGTTCTTGAATCTCTAAGATTATAGTGAACACTACTTAAGAGTGGAAAAATAAAGGATGAGCATTCACATATTCAATTATTTTTTTGAATGAATGTAATTTCTAAAACCTGTATAATTAGTACTTTTCTTAAATTCATTTATAAACTAATTTTATAAAATAAATAACATCAACAATAATCACATATTTAAAACTAAAACCAAATCCACATAATTATACATATTATACATCAACCAGGTATATGAATAAGCTCTTATTCTCTCATCACGGTCCTGTAATACTACTTCTTTAGTAGATGTACTTAACATTCTGATACTAACCAGAATTATGTCAGCAAAAATCTGCACAGAATCCTAAATCTCTCATCTAGTACTGTAGCAACTTGCCTGCAATCTAAACTACCGCGATGCAATAGCAAAACTCAAGTGTATGATAACTAATTAAATTATGTTTTAAAATTTTATTTGATATTATTTTGTGATTTACGGTAATATGTGCAACGGTCCACTTTATCATCCGATAATTATAATTTAAAAATATGTATAAAAATCAAATAATTTACAGCAAAAATCTCAAACCTTTACCGGCAGTTAGGTTACTAACAAACCTTTGACTTTTGAAATACTTGCAGCCGCTAGTCGTAAGGGTAGTTTTGTTTATTTTCTCTGTTAAAAGTCACCTGCTGCAGACACGGCTCTTACAGGAGGGGGTATTTGGAGGAAATTTTATTTTGATGTTCTAGGACCTTCCAAAATCATTTCAATTCCTTAGAAGAAATAAAAAAAATAGTTGGACAATGGTTTTAGAAGGAAAAAAAGCAATGAGGGAAACCCAAAAGCTAGGAACTGATCTTTTTCCCTCTGGCTTGATTTTGTCGACACAAAAGGGTAGATTCAAAGGCAAAATTGAAATTTAGTTTCTCTCTCTCATTTTCTTCAAGCGAAATGTTAATATATCGATAGAGAAGTTGAGGATGTGGGTACTTTGTTTTGCATGGCCCACCAATTTGTGAGAGGAGAAAGCTTCTGAGCCAGGGCCTCCTATGTGGAATTCGAAAGCTGAAGAAAGAAAATGAAGAACTCGGGGCAAAGAAGAAGAAAAAAAATATGGGTTTAGAGTTATGTGTTTGTTTTAGTTTTATGTTGGTTAATGAAAGAAGAAATCTCAAAGATTCTATCCTTAAGATTGGTTGGGTATTTGGCCAATTTTACTTATTGGATTGTTAATGTTACGGGTAGTTAGAACATTTTAGAATTTTGGTTGAAAATATGAAATTCGACGCATTTATTTAAGGAGTGCATATTCTGGGAATTTTTGGTGGAAATAGTATAATCCAGCAACCTTTATATATTTATTTATTTATTTATTTATTTTTTGAGGAAACCCGGCAACCTTTGGATATATGCACGTACCTCTTAATTTTTTGTGAAATCTGTTGGATATATTGTAAACAGTACCTTATGCCTTTAGCAACTATATAATTGAAGTATCAATTTTCTTAATTTATTTGAAATTTGTTTCCTGAAATTATAGTTCCATTTTTTTGAATCTAAATTATTGATTATTTTTGATATATGATCATTCATTATTTATAATGCTTATGTTATTGCTCGTTTATATTGATCCTTGGTGAGTTGGAGAACTTTTAATCTATGGTATCCCTATTTTATTTATTTATTTTTTTTTTTGGATTGGATATATTGCTTAACACTTACAGATACGTACTTAAAAGAGAAAAAAAACTAAAATAAATAAAAAAAAAACTACAACAAAAGTATTTGAAAGTTCATAATACTCGACCACAAATTTCAGCTTAAAACCATTGTCTAACTTTTTTTTTTAAATTTTTTTTGAGGAGGAATTGAAACGATTTTGGAAAGTGCTAGAATATCAAAAATAAAATTTTCTTCAAGTACCCTTCCTAAAAGGGCCATGTGCACAACATGTGATTTTTAACTGGAGAAATAAACGAGATTTCCCTTAGGACTAACGGCTACCTACATTTGGAGACCTTGGGAATTTAAATACTAATAGTTAAAAATTAGAGACCTAAATGCCAAAGGCGCTATAAGTTAAGAATTTTGTTGCAAATTACTTTATAAAAATCATATAATCTAATCTTAGTATAATCCAATATTCTTAACAGTTTATTGAACTATTGTGTTATTCACGATTTTTTATAAATCAGTCATAATGCAAATTTAAATAAAAACATATGTAAAACTATAAATAAAATTGAACCCATACCTTGAAATGGTAGCTATACTAAGCTAATGACACTCAAAAAAATTTCTATTAGTCACTTGGGTGCTCAAACGATCATTTTAAAAATCCTTTAAGCTCTTTTTGAAAATTGACTTTTTCAATGGAGTCTCAAATGGCAAAACATATGTTACCACTGAATTCTTAGTTGTTAGCCATTGTTAGCCCAAGATTGACAACTTAAGAGAGGAGTGAATTGAGTTTTAAAATGTTTTAACAAACTTTTCAATTATTTAAAACTATAGACCATTATTTTAAAACTTTTTAGCTAAATCAACAATAATGCCAAAATATATAGCAATAATAGTAAGTATATTAAGCACACTAAATATTAAACGCTCAATTAAATAGTTTACAATAAAGTAAAGAGTGTAGAGATAAAGAAAGTACAAATTCGGTTTTTACGATGTTTGACAAACACGACAGTTTGCCTATGTCTCCGGCCCTCGGTAACTTGCTTTGAGCTTTCCATTATCGGATCAAGATTATGGGCTTGACCAATCCTTTTACAAATAGAGTGAATTCTTCTTAGGCATACCCTAGCCTTTACAATAGTATTGACTCCGGCTCTATCACGCCTAACCTCGGATTGTTTTGACTCCGGTGACAACCTCATCTATACGGATTGTTTAGACAATGATGCCAATCTCACTAACTCACGGGTTGTATATGACTCCGGTAGCAACCTCATCTAAATCAGGTTGTTTATGAATCCAGTAGCAACCTCACCTCATACTAAATAATTTTTTAATAATCAAGAGTAAACACTCATTCACAAATTTTCCTCACAAAGTAATTAATATAATTTTGGCTTAGGAGATTTGAGAATAATGCACTATAAATGCTCTAAGATTGGCTCAATATGATTTGAAAGTGTAATTGATGTGAAAATAGGCTAAGACACTTTAAGAATAGATGAATATTAATTTACATTTATACTCTTATCTTAAAAGCCATCAAATGAGGCTCTATATATAGATATCCAAGAAAACTAACCGTTTATAGTCGTTATTAGCTTTCTGCCAAACGTTTAATCAACCAAAATTAAAGTTGGTCAACCAAAAATATAGTCGTTAGGGTTTGACACATCAGTTCAATTTCAATGGTCATTTCTAGTCACTGGTCTAAAAAGTGATTGACCAACTTTGGTCGACCAAAATCAGTATTGGTACGATTTTGGTCATATTTCAGATTTTGACAGGATTTTAGTATTTTTCAGATTTTAACAGCTTTTGGTGTTTTTCAAAAACTGACTTCTAAACTTATTTTAAATACTTTAAAAACATTAGAAATGAATTTAAAAAGAATATTTTGGCTATTGCAAACTTGTTTTTGTTTCACAAAGATATTTAATAATAATTTAGAAATTGTTCATCCTAAAACACATTTTTGTTTGCAAATAGAAAATTTTCTTTTAGCCTATTTCAAAGAATCATGATTTCGCAAATTATTTACCCTTAAGAAATCATGTTTTAAAAAATATTTTTCCATTCAAAGAGATCATTATATTATATTTTCAAACTTCTTATGAAAAAAAAAATAACCATTTTAGGCTTAAAGTAGTTTAAAAACTATTTTGAAAAGTATGAGCCAATGCAAAGAGAATTTATATGCAATAAACTAAATCAAATACAAGACTAAGTATGAATATATCCTATCTAGACACGATATTGTATCTTGATTGTTCATCTTCAAGCTTGATTCTAATAAGTCTATATGCATCCATCTTCAAGCTTGATTATTTGATTAACTTGAGCTAGAACTTTAAAGCTATTTCACTACATACTCAAATTAAATCATTAGTACTAAATCAAATGTTTGTTATCTTTAAAATAAGAGTGAGTAAGATTGAAACCTTAATTTCTCAACAATCTCCCCCTTTTTTATGATGACAAATATTGATTTATGAGATAAAATAAAATTTGTAATAAGGTTATGAAAATATAAAATTTGACAAGTTTACCTTAACCTTTACCATATTTTAAGCTCCACCTCAAAATATGCTTGAAAAAGTTAAAAGGACTTGTTCCCCCTTTTTAACTCAATTAAGCATCATAAGCATGTTGTGAGAAAATTAGAAATGTATGCTAAAAAAAGTTCTCTCCCTTAAACTATACACACTCATAAATGAAGCTTTTCTCTTCATATTCATAAATCAACATTATTCTCTCCCTTTTGACATCATTAAAAAGATAGAGATAAATATCAAATTAGATATTGCATAAAAACTAATTTATCTTTAAAATAAGATTCTTCCCATATGAATTCACCATTCTACTTTCTCCATTTGAATTCATGATAATAATATATAAAACAGTAATACTCAAATAATTTTCTCTCTATGTAAAAAAGAATATGACAAGTTAAGCAATAAGAAAATATGGAAGAAGCTAGGATTTAACAATCTTCAAAGTAAGAATAACAATGTCAAACATAAGAGTGAACAACAATATGAAGCCAAAGAGTAAGAGAAGCATAGCATATTATATGTAAAGAAGTTTCATTAAATCAAGATCACGAAAGCTTTAAATATTTCACTTGTTGATAATATATTTCTCCAAGTGTAATCATCACAAAGTATAGAGGAGAAATTCAAAGTTATTAAAACACAATAGTAAAATAATTTCCTTTCTTTCATTTTCATCAAATTATAGAGAGCATAAAATTCATGGAAAAATGATTATGACGAATTTAGCACAAACAAATCATAAATGTGCTCTTCCTCAATATATGAATCAAGATCAAAATATCAATAGTCAAAGTAAAAAAAAAAATCAATCATATATGAGAGACATCAATTATAGATACCAATTATTTTTGAAAATAATTATCAATTATATTTGAAGAAACATAATAACCAAGTTTGACACCAATTAAAACTATGCCAAAAGATATAAATTGTATTTTGAAAAATTATACCAAGTTGATACCAAGTAAAGTAATAAATCAAAGATAAAATGACTAACTTGATACCAATTGAAATAATTTAAATCAAAAACACATTTTTAGACTAACTTGATACCAATTGAAATAATTTAAATCAAAAACAAATTTTTCTTCTCCTTTTGATTTCATTAAAAAATTGCATAAACATGAAGGATAAGATTGATACTGATTAACAAATATAAAGTAAAAACACGAATAAGCAACTACTAACAAGTATCGAATCCAAACATGATATGTTATCTAAATTTAAATAACCATAAAAAATAGACGTTCAGAAAAGATAAAATATAACAAAACATGTTTGAAAAGCTAATGAGAATCTTATATGTGATATTCATAAAAAAAAAATGTTCCTATAAAATAATTATGCGTAAAAATGCAAAATGATAAAGTTACATAGTATAAACATTGAATTCAAGTAATGTATCATTTTGATTTCAAATACAATACCAATATAAATAAAATAATTCAATTAATTATGCATAGTGTTTATCATATAAAAACTATCAAGTATTTGCATAAATATAAGAGTTTAAGCAATATGCATTGTGTAAGCAATTTGAATCATATATGAGCAATTTATAAATCAAATAAAATCATTCATACCATCCTTCTAAAAGCTCTTTATCTTCTTTATGTTGAGGTTGGACTCAATCATCATCTTTAATTTTTCATTAGGATCCAATCATTCAAGCATAATACCATACCTACAACAACATTATCTATGCTTTTCTCCTTGAAGAAGTCGTTAGTTTCATTAAATGTCACATGCATAGATATATCTACTACTTAGTTCCTTTGTTGAAAAACTCTCTTTATGCATAAATAGTAGTAAAGTGACTAGGAAAAGTTCCAATATTGGATTTTGAATCAAAAATTTCAAATTCCCTTTGGTGTTTAAAAAAAATATTTGTATCCAAAGATTCTAAAAATATCTAATATTGGGCTTTTGATTATTTCAAAACTCATAATAATATTTTATTCAAAATAAATTTAATCAACACACGGTTTAAAATACAACAGATAGTGTTGACGATTTTGGCCTAAAAATATTTTAGTAAAATATTTTCATTTGACATAAATAAGGCCATTTTGAAACTAAAAAAAAAATCATGTAAATCTTTTTGAAACATTATCAATTAATTCAAAAGCATAATATTTTTCAAAAAAACCATGAACATAATTTCTAAAGTGACATGTTTTATAAATCTTGTCATTTAAAAAAAAAAAAATTAGACTAGGTAAGCCATAACAAGATTCCTTTACTAAAGTTTTGAAAATGTAATCATACTAGTATGTCCAAATCTTAAATGCCAAAAGCAATAAATATTTTTTTTAATCAAAAGATATACTCTCATTTGTACCCAATACCTCTTTTATCAAAAACACAAATCTTGTCATTTAAGGAAGCGTTTCTTTTGACAAAATATCACAAGTACTACAAGGCAATTTCACTTTCTTTCCTTTAGTAAACTCTTCAACTATTTTTGACAAACTAAAAATTTCCTTTTTGAGAACATTGTTCTTGAAAATGAGTTTTTCATAATATTTGTGTAAATCATTGAAATAACTCAACAAGTTTTTATATGACAAATCACAATCACTATCACTAAACTCACTACTAGTATCACTAATAATATAAAAATTAACTTTTAGGTTCAAGTGAGCTTACCTCATTTTCTATTGCCATGAAACACATGTTGTCTTCTTAATCTCCTTTGTTACTTTCTTTCATCAAGATCTCATGTGTCATGAGCGAACCCGTGAGTTTTTCTAGAGGAAGTTTGGTGAGATCTCTAGCTTCTTGAATTGCCACCACTTTGCTTAGATACGCTTTAGGAAGACTCCTAAGCACTTTATTTACCAAATCTATGTTAGAGAATGATTTTCCAAGAGTATTAAGAGAGTTAATAATAATAGTGAATCTAGTAAACATTTGAGCAATGGTCTCATCTTTATGCATTTTGAATAATTCATATTGACGTGTAAGAATATTTATTTTCGTCTCTTTCATAGAATTTTGCCTTAATACAATACTTCAAGTATATTCCGCATTTCATGAGCATTTGTAGCTTTTTTAACATTATTAAAAATATGTCTATCCATACCATAAATCAAAATATGCATAGCTCTACTGTTTTTTGAAATTGTAATTTTATCATTTACATCATATTCATCAATTTCTTTATCAACAAATTTATCATCAACCTTTTTCTTAAAAATAAATGGACCTTTAGTAACAATATGCCATAAATCAAAATCTAAAGATTGTAGATATGTAAGCATCCTATTTTTCCAATAATTATAATCGGTTTCATTAAAAAATGGTCGTCTAGTAGTTAAATACCCCTCATATGAAAAGTTTTGAAAATTATTTGGGTTTGCTATCTCAAGATGGTTAAGTCTTTTAAAATTGAGTACCAAGCTCTGATACCAATTGTTAACTGTTGTTAGCCTAAGATTGACAACCCAAGAGAGGGGTGAATTGGATTTTAAAACGTTTTAGCAAACTTTTTAACTATTCAAAAGTATATACCACTATTTTAAAACTTTTTAGCTAAATCAACAATAATGCCGAAACATATAGTAATAATAGCAAGTATATTAAGTACACTAAATATTAAATACTTAATTAAATAGTTTGTAATAGAGTAAAGAGTATAGGGATAGAGAAAGTACAAACTCGATTTTTACGAGGTCCGACAAATACGACGGTTTGCCTACATCTCTGGCCCTCGACAAATCATATTTCGAAACATACTGATGTTATATATTAATACTCGTTTATCAATCTCACTAAATTCAAATTTGACGTCAAAACTTGTTGAGATCCCGAGTATTAATTGTCCTTAATTCCCAAAAGTTACAAAAATACTACTTTTCTAAAGTATTTAGAAAATATCATCTTTACTGAATATTTATAAAATTCTATTTTTCTGAAAATATTTTAGAAAATATCATTAGCACAGAACTATTTAGGAAAATATTATTTTAAAAAATATTTGAAAAAATATCAAATTTTCTGATTATTCGTAAAAATGTTATTTTTGTATAAATATTTCAGAAAATAACACTTTTCTAACATAAACCTAAAGCCCAATCTCAATAGTAACAAATTTTCAACCCAACATTATTTACGTTTCTAAGAATACCACGTTTTGTTTCACATTAGAAATATACCACATTTTTCAATTCATCGTTTCTCTCAAACTGAACATCAATTCAATACTAAACTACCATATTTATTTATGATTCAATCTCTACTTTCATCGCATATAATTTTTACGGCTATAAGAACAACTTCACAACAATAATTATAAAAATGCCATAAAATTAATTTGCAAAACGAGCTAGAAACTAAGAAATCAACTTATGAGAGTTGATTTGCTAAACGCTAGTAGCTGAGGAGGGTCAGCGCCAATTTAGGGAGGCTTAAGCTTACTGTCTATAGTGGTGATTGGTGGTGGCTGGCATTAATTGAGAGCTTAGGAAGAAGGAAAAAGAAGAAAAAGGACGAAAAAAGAAAATGAAAATTAAACAGGAAAAAGAAAAACAGAGAGAGAGATTGTCATTGTGGGAGAGAAAGAAAAGACTAGTGTTATATTTAAAACCAAAAGTGAGTTCCATAATTTATATAAAATGTTATATTTTGTTTTAATTTTTTTCAAATCTTTTATGCAAAAGTTACTAGAATACCCTCGAAATATTTGGATTTTTATCGCAACTCTTTTACTCAGCAATAAACGATGTCCTAGACCTTTAAAAAAATTATAATAATGATAAAATAATTGTGTATATTATATTACATACAAACGTATAATATATAGACATATATTAACACAGTCTTAAGGTTGTTATCCACATGAAGTTTCGAACTTAATTTAGTCTACTTCAGAATAAAGAGTTCAGGCAATATAGTAAGTACTACAACACAAAAGGCTTCGAGTAAATGTCAAATTTCTCAGACGACGACAATTGAGGCACCTGCATTTGACAAGCGTGTAAACCGTGTATGAGAAAGCTTAGTCAATTTCTCGTAAACGAGCAGTATCAAGAAAAGATTCATTGAATAAACGTTAAGAAGAATACATTTTAGTGTAGATTCTTCGTGTATTTTATATAATTTTGTAGTTTGATTCAACCGTGTCGTGGATGATTTTTTTCAACTATTAGATTTTTATTGATTTTTCATTATATTGTTGGAACACATCTCCGGATTGCATCCAATGTCATAGTTGGCACTATCAAACTATTTTTATTTTTGCCTTTACGCTTCATATTTTCCGAAAACTTCTACACAAGAGCATATATCCTTCTTCAAGAGCATCCTTATATTGACCAAAAGAACGTGAGACACGACATATATACAAACCAATACAAGTACGTAATATCATATCTACAGGAAATTAGGCAAAGAACTGAATGTATTAACAGAGAAAATAGTATATATTTGTGATTATACCTGTGATAATTTTGTACGAAGAATTTTATTAACGAGGGAGGCAAGGGGACCCTGGAGGCGTATGCCGCGGGTTCGAGCCTCACGAATTGTGTTTTGCATTGCATACAATAGGCGCCCATATGTCAATCCAGGTTCGTTTTGTACTGCTTGTATGAAGCTGTAAGTCATTGCTCCCGTTAATTCGCTTCCTCCTGATAGAGCCTGCACTAACCAATATTCAACTATGCCAATACTTTTGATATACTTAGTTTTGGGTGAACAAACAGAAAAGGAAAAAGCACCAAATAATTCTTCATGTACTCATCCCTAGTAAGTTGGTAGCTACCTATGTACAGCTATCCTCCGTCTCATCGTAATTCAAATTATATTGAAATAAAAGTTTTAATTTAAGATATAGATTATATATGTGAAGGTACAAAGATAAAGTTATGGTTTTATGATTTACTATACAAATAAAATACTCAATATATAAGATCATGTATATAGTAAGTAGATGTGCATGATTATGAAATTTTTTGAGTACACAGGATTACCGAACTTTTTCGAATATTCATAATAAAAAAGTAGAAATATCTCACTTAACGTAACGTCCAACTAGCTCTCGCATCCCGTAAACACTATCACGATTAAGTTGAACTTGAAATCAATTACGAGGAAAGCTACTCACATTAGTCTCCACAGAGGTTTGATTATCACGACAAGCGCTTATAGACACAGCAAAACCTCCACTTGTTCCTTTACAAAATGGCGGACACCATTGATCTTTCCACGTGTAGCATCCTGATTCTCTGCTTATAATTCATTACAAATTAACGACTTACATAATATTCATTGATATATTATATATAAATAGTAAAACATTAACAAGTCTAATTTACGTTTTTCGTTTTAACAAAATAATGAAGTTATTGAATTCAGAATAAAGAATAAAACTGTCGAAAAGACAAAGGCATATCCTAATTATATTAGCAACTATCACAACAGAACATCATCATGATCTGCTAATAATTTCAATTAAAAAAAGAACAATTATTTGCCACGTTCAAAGATAGCCAAGGCAATTGAAACGAAAAATGCAAATCGACTAAATAGAAAATGAATCCCTAGAGCTATCAAATAACGTATAATTAGTTAAATAAATACTTGTTAGTTAATCCTACAAACAAAGGGAAGATCAAGGAAAGTTCCATTAAATATTAGAGCTGAAAAATACATAATATAGCAGATTTGGTAGAAAAGCTATCCGAAGATAATTTGAGCATCTTAACTAGGTTAGAAAGATTAACTGTAAGAGCCAAAAATCATATGCTCATACTTTGAATCAAAATTTGTCTAACTAAAGAGAAGGAGACAGCAAATAATGTCAGTAAAAAAATTCTTCCATAAATACAACCCCAAAAGGCAATTAAAACGAGAATTAAATTCCCACAAAGATGTTTGAGCTATCAAAGAACATACAAGCTCATATAAATACCTGTTCATCTTGCAAACAAAGGGAAGATCAAGCACGGTTCCACTATAGCAAGCATCTATAATGGCATGAAGAGTTGTGCCCTGAGTTAGTGGTCTAACAATAGTGGCATTAATTTCGTCGTCAACAATCTTCCCGGATAGCTCGTAATCGACAGGGCACAGAGTTTCGTCAAAGCCATCAACCTCATCATTGTCTTGGTCTTCCTGCCTATCGCCATGGCCAGAGAAGTAAAACACTAAGGAGTCCCCCGGCTGGCTGCCTTGTACAAGCCACCTCAAAGCCATTTGCATGTTTCTTCTTGTTGGGATCCTTAGAGGGTCGGTCTCATATTCTGCGTAAATATTATGAATTCAGTTCATTATAATGAGCAGCATTTCAGATTGTTCTTCTTCTTATTTTCCTAAAAAAGCTTTTCATCGAAAGACATTTCATGAGCAGTTTAGTCCAAATTGTGATTTGATTAAATGTCAATATACTTTGATTAGAGCATATTTTTGACCTTTTAACTAAGAATAATGTGAATTTGGACTGAGTGTTAGAATACTATATTCTGGTCAAGAATGAGCTTTACAAAATCCATTTTGGAAGGGAAAAATAACAAGCGAGTGCTTTATCTTATTATATCCTTGGGTTTCTTAGTCAAAATATTAATAATGATAATAAAAATAATAATAAATTAACATTATTTTCGTACTAGAAAAATATAAATGCAAACATTTAATTATTATATATTGAACAGATTAACAATTGCAGCTCACCAACCAACGGTAATAGGAACAGTAAAAAAGTCAGCAACAATAAGAATAGTGAAAAAAACAGCTGTAATAGCAATAGCAAAAAAGGCAGCTGTAATAGCAATAGTGAAAAGAAAAGTCATAATAGCAATAGTAAAAGGTGATGTTCACACCACTTTTCAAGTTCTATAAATATAGAAGGCTTCATTATTTGTTTTATATCCCAATCTAAATTCTTTTCCTTTCTAAGAGAGAATTTAAGCCTAGGAATTTTTCTTAGTGTCTCACTTGTTTTCTCCTAAATTGCTTAGAGAGAGTGTTTTCTCCTATTTTAAGAGAGAGGTTCTGTTGTTCTCTTCTTGTACTTAGAGATAAGTGAATTGTAACCTACTTTTCATAGTGAAATTCTTCACAGTTTTATCTGTAGACGTAGCTTAAATTGAGCTCTCTACATTAAATCTTTTATGTGCTTTATTTTTTTTATTTTACCTAAATTTTCTCAAGTTATATTTTAGCTGTGTGTTGTTGATTTTGCAAAGATGATCTCCTATTAGTGGTACTAGAGCTTTTGGTTAGAGTACTGTTTATGTATACGGTACTATTCTTATACCGTGAAACGATGGTAACTAAACAAACCATGGTGAACAAAAATGACAGCGAAATTCATTATTGAGAAGTTCAATAGGAGCAATTTCTCTCTATGAAAAATGAAGATAAAGGCAATCTTAAGAAAAAATAATTACCTAGTAGCAATTGGGGAAAGATCTGCTGAGATTTCTGATAATAAAAAGTAGGACGAGATGAATAATAATATTGTCACTAACTTACACTTGCCGCTGGCAGATAGAGTCCGGTCGAGCATTGAAGAGAAGAAATCAGCCAAGAAAATATGGGATACACTAAGAAAGCTGTATCAGGCCAAACTATTGGACAACAAAATTTTCTTAAAGAGAAGGCTTTACACCCTTCGAATGGCGGAATCAACAACGGTGACTGACCATATCAATACTCTCAACTCTCTATTTCGTAGGTCACAATAATGGAGTATAAAATAGAGGATAATGAACGTATAGAAATCTTACTTTAAAGTCTACTTGATTCGTATGATCAACTTATCATTAATGTCACCAGTAATGCCACAACTCTAGTTTTCAATGATCTTTCAGTCGCTGTTCTTGAAGAAGAAAATCGGTATAAGAATAAGGAAGACAGATCGACAAGTTCACAATAAGCAGAGGCTTTAATAATGAGAGGGAGATCAATGGAATGTGGCCCTAGTGGGAGTCAGAGTCATGGTAGATCAAAGTCAAGAAGTAAGAAGAATATCAAATGCTATTACTGTGACAAGAAAGGACACATCAAAAGGGAGTGTTGGCAACTCAAAAAGAACAAAGATTCTAGAGAGAAGGACCTCGAGTTATCAAATACTTAAGGGAGTGTGGCAAGTACTTTAAATGATGGAAAAATACTCTACAACAAAGCACCAATAATTTCTAAGGAAAGACAACAGCTTACTGATGTTTGGTTAGTAGATTTGAGAGTAACATGACACATGACTTCTTATAGAGATTGGTTTCAGGCATATGAACCTGTCTCTAGAGGATCTATATTCATGGATGATGATCAAGCCTTAGAGATCACCGGGATTGTACTATTAAGATAAAGATATATGATGGCACTATTCGTAGCACTCAAGAGGTGCGACATGTGAAGGACTTAAAGAAGAATCTATTGTCTTTGGGATAATTAGATAACCTTGATTGCAAAACTCGTGTCAAGAATGGGATTATGAAATCATAAAGGGGGCACTTATAGTAATGAAGGCAAAGAAGATCGCAGTGAATCTATACATACATAAAGGAGATACACTGATGGAAGTGAAAGTATCGGTCGCTTCAACAAATTTTGGAGAAGAATCAACGATGATATGGCATTTTAAGCTCGACCATATGTTGGAGCACAACTTGAAGATTCTCTCTAAATGGAAGTTGCTTCTTAGTCTCATAAACGTATCTTTACCCTTTTGTGAACTTTGTGTCACAAGCAAGTAGCATAGATTAAAATTTAATACATCTAGTTCTAAAAGTAAGAAAGTTCTAGACTTGGTTTACTTTGATGTTTGGCAAGCACAGCCAATGTCTCTTGGAGAAGCTAGATATTTTATATCTTTTATTGATAATTACTCCAAGAAAAATTGGGTATATCCTATCAAGAGGAAGGCAAATATATTTTCAGTTTTCAAAATATTCAAAGTGTAGATAGAGCTTAAATCTGAAGAGAAGTTCAAGTGTTTGAGGACGGACAATGGAAGAGAATATACAAGCGATGAGTTTAATAACGTTTTTCAATAAGAAGGTATCAAAAGGCAATTTTATAGCGGTATACACTCCTTAGCAAAATAGAGTGGTAGAGCAGATGAACAGAACCTTATTGGAAAGGACAAGAGTAATGTTGAAAGCTGCAAGTCTACCTAAGACATTTTGGGTAGAAGTAGTCAAAACCGTCTATTATGTGATCAATCGAGCTCCGTCAACAACGATTGATCTAAAGACACCGATAGAGATATAGACTAGTAAGCCAGCTGATTACTCTCGCTTACATATATTTTGAAGTCCTGTATACGTAATATACAATACACAAGAAATCACAAAATTAGATTCAAAGTCTAGAAAATGTTTATTCCTAGGATATACTGATGAAGTTAAGGGTTATCACTTATGGGATCCCTGCTACCCATAAAGTTATCATGAGTAGAGATATGATATTTGCAGAAAATAAACTACAAGAGAAGAGAGATAATAGCAGACCAGAAACTACTACTACTCAGATAGAAAAGAATGGTGAAGATTCAGATTCTTCTGAAGCAATACCAGAGCACGAAGTAGAAGAACCAGTCGAGGAGTAGGCTTTTGAAATTTGTCAGTCAACTCATGAGAGAAGACCACTGGCATGGCACTCAGATTATATCACTGAGAGTAACATTGTGTATTATCTTCTAATAGAGGATGGAGAGCTAACAACTTTCCATGAGGCTATAAAAGCCCAGATGTATCCCTATAGATGACAACAATGTAAGAAGAGATTGAAGTCCTTCAAAAGAATAGGACATGGGATCTTGTTTGACTACCACAAACAAGGAAGGCTATTGGCAACAAATAGGTCTACAAGATCAAGTGTGATAACAATGATAAATTGAAATGGTATCATGCAAGATTAGTGGTAAAGGGATATGCTCAAAAAGAAGGTATTGACTTCAACAAGATATTTTCACCTGTAATTCGACTGACAACAGTTAGAGCAGTTTAGGTAATATATGTTACGTTTGACCTACATCTAGAGCAGCTAGATGTGAAAACTATTTTTTTTCATAGAGAACTTGAAGAAGAAATTTATATGTTCCAGCTAAAAGGTTTTGCTGAAATAGGTAAAGAGAACTTGGTTTGCAAGTTGAACAAATCTCTATACGGTCTCAAACATATGCTGAGATATTGGTATAAGAGATTTGATTCCTTCATCATAAGTTTTGAGTACAACAGACTCAGTTCAGACCACTGCACATATTTTAGGAGGTTTGATCAAGATAGTGATTTCATTATCTTATTATTGCATGTGGATGATATATTAGTAGCAGACCCCAACAAAAGTAGAGTCCAAGAATTGAAGGCACAGTTGGCTAGGGATATGAAGGATTTGGGACCGGTAAACAAGAATCTAGGGATACAAATTCACCGAGACAAAAGTTACAAGAAAATTTGACTTTCTCAGAAGAATTATTTAAAGAAAATCTTGTATCGCTTCATTATGCAAGATTATAAGCCAAACTTTACTCCACTTCTTGTTAACTTCTAGTTATCTTCCAGAATATATCCTAGTAATGAAGCAGAGAGGATGGAGATATCTCGATTACCATATGCATCAGCGGTGGGAAGTCTAATGTTTGCTATGATATGCACAAGATAAAAATATTGCACAAGCAGTGGGAGCGGTTAGTCGGCATATGGCGAATCCTAGTGGAGAGCATTGGAATGTTGTGACGAGGATTCCGAAGTACATCAAAGGAACCTCAAATGCTATATTATGTTATAGAGGATCAGAATTTACTATTAGAGGATATATTGATTAAGATTTTATGGGTGATCTTGATAAATGAAAATCTACTACAGGCAATGTGTTTACTCTTGCAGAAGAACTTATAAGCTGGATTTTGAAGCTGCAAACTATTGTGACTTTATCTACAACAGAAGTAGAATAGATGGCGGCTACATAAGCTTCCAAAGAGGCTATTTAGATTCAAAGGTTATTAGAGGAGCTCAGACACAAACAAGAAAAAGATTCTTCTATTTTGTGATAGTCAGAGTGTCATGCACATTGCAAGGAATCTAGCCTTTTATTCAAGGATAAAACACATAGATATTCAATATCACTTTGTTTAAGAAGTAGTAAAAGATGGAAGTGTGAACATGAACAAGATTCATACCAAGGAAAACCTAGCAGATATTTTAACTAAATCAATCAACACTGATAAGTTCAAATACTATAGATCCTCATATAGCCTAGCAGATACATAAGCAGTATGAAGAATTGACAAACAAAGAAAAGAGAAATTTCTCAAATATGAAGACATGATTAAAATCAAGTCTTCAAGTAGGAGAATGTTGAACAAATCAATAATTGCAGCTTACCAACTAGCTGTAATAAGAACAGTAAAAAGGTCAGCCGTAATAGAAACAATGAAAAAGGTAGCCGCAATAGCAATAGTAAAAAGGACAGTCGTAATAGTAATAGTGAAAAGAGCAGTCGTAATAGCACTAATAAAAGGTGGTGTCACCATTTTTCAAGTTCTATAAATATGGAGGGTTTCATCATTTGTTTTGTATCCCATTCTAAATCTTCTTCCTTTTTAAGAGAGAATTTAAGTTTAGGAATTTCTCTTAGTATCCTACTTGTTTTTTCCTAAATTATTTATAGAGAATATTTTCTTTTATTTCAAGATAGAGAGGTTCTATTGTTCTCTCCTTGTAGTTAGAGAAAAATGAATTGTAATCTCATTTTCATAGTGAAATTCTTCACAGCCTTATCCATGGACGTAGGCTAAATTGAGTGAACCGCGTTAAATCTTTTGTGTGCCTTATCTTTTTTATTTTACCCAAATTTTTTCAAATCGTATTTTAATTGTGTGTTGTCACTTCTGTAAAGTCAATCTTCTAACACTGCAAGCCCCACAAGATAGAAAAGTTTTTTGACGTTCGTTTCCACTTTCTTTATATAAAATCCTTAAAAGAGAAAAGTTATATATGTGGTGTAAGGAACAAATAACCAGAGAGGTGTATAAATTAAAGTCTGATATATAATTTTTTTAATGTATAAATTTTTATATTAAAACCGTATCAGAGTAAAACATTATTATGGTAGGATATAATTTTTAATTTTATAGACAATCTGACCAGTTCAGAGTCTTACCTAATAAAAGAACATGACTTTAGACAATGTTATTTTCTACATGTAAATTTTTATCCTTACCTGTGAGGACGAGTATGGAGTCAACAGGAAACCCCATCTTCTCAACTAGAAAGTACCTCATGCAGTTAACATCATTAACACTTCCCTTGACATTGCGCTTCTGCCCACGATAACTTACTCCACAAACCACCGCTCTCTTCCTCCCATACGCAGTAGGAGGCACCAAATCTACCCCCGGCCTCGGCCTTGGAACCGCAACCACCGCCTGCTGAGGATAATAACTGTAGCAGGGATTGGAACCTCCTCCCACAGGAAAGGAATAGTTTCCGAATCCCGGGTTCACGGCCATGACCGTGTTGACGACACTTTTAAACCTAGCTGCCGCATTCTGGACCGAATCATGGCCGGCTTGAATCAGAGAGTTGTTGAAGTTAGCATTGGGTGTAATCTTGGTGATGGATTGGCAAAGAGGACACTTAACCATCTGTGCTTCGATTGGAACAAGAAGTTGAGCCTCACATCGATTACATCTTGCTGCTATATTCGGCATTATTGGTGTCGTTTAGGCCGAAAGATCAAAAGCCGGGTAACGGTTTTGTTACAAAGTGGAGATTGAGATATAATGTAATAATGGATAGGATCTGAGGGGAAATAGTGAGTGCATAGGTGGCGATAAGGATGAGCTGATGAGTTGCATGCTTTATCTAGTAGTGTTGTCAGTCAAGTGGTTTCTTATCAATCTTTAGACATATATTGACATATATTCCATATTTGATGATCCGTTTGGGATTTAAAGGAAGAGCACCAGATTCCCATTATTGCCATGTTTTCTCCTTTTCTGACTATGGAACATTTTCTCTATTTATAATACAGATATGGTTCTTCAGACCTGCCCATGTGCAGTGACGAACATTCTGAATGAAGAGTTTATCCTGGCTTGTTAACGATTTTGTTGATTAAGCTTATACTGGTTTAATTATGGATAATTTGGATAATTTTTCAATTTATTATGGTGTTTAATTTTTTCCAACTAATCAATTGGTTCGGCAAATTAAATACTATATATTACCATAGATATACAATAAAATTTGTGTATAATATCTTCAAATTTAACATTGGAAACTGTCTATTTCATTTAAAATGTTTGATAAAAGATGAAGAAAGAGAATGTCGCGTATTATGAGCTGGATAGTGTATATATTTATATTTATATATATATTATGGTCAACCTAGCTATGTATATATCCATAGTATATATATTCCATTTGCGAATTGATAACTCTCTTTAAATAGAGATATTTTGTGCTTTATATTGCGTTTTATTTTTGTTTGTCTTATTTAAATAAATTAATTTTAATTATTATTTATTTTGATTTTATTTTCATTGCTGTTTATTTTATTTTGTTTTTAATAATTTTGTAAGTAAAATATGTGAAAGGGCAAAATGGGAGCAAAAAGGGTATTAAAGTCATTTAACAATTCAATTAAAATTAAAGAAAATATTTGGAGACGATGAAGAGCACTCATATGACTGAAACCGGCCTAAGGAAAACTCGCAAAATTGACCATCAGATCAATTTCAAAAAACTACATTTCGCGCATGCAAGACACGCACAGATTACCCTATAACATTGAGGTAATCAGACACTACTTTGAGGCATTCAACACCTACTTTTGAATACCCTATAACATTCTTTTATTTGATAAATCCAAAGGGTTGCAGATCTTTTTGGTTTTCTCAAGTAGATCGAGAGTATCTCTGTCAGGACTGAAATTCTAAAATCGTAATTTTTAGTAATTTTATGCGAAAATAATGGTAGATAGTAATTTTTCAAAATTTTAGAAAAATGTTAATACTTAAAATTTTTATTTTAGTCCTCAAAAGTAACAAATTTTATAACCATGAAACTTTCTATTAATCTTAATCTTGTTTTGGTACTCAAATTATTATAAATACCGAAATTATTAAAACTCTTATTAGCTTTAATTACATGAGAAAAATACTCATCAAAATTTAAGAAAGTTTTCAACTATCCCATTTGGAAACTTGTTAAGAAATCATAAATTTTGATAAATCGAGTTCAACTGAAATCTTTACTTCAATGTCCAAACTAGGTTACATAAAATCACTTGAATTCCAAGTTCTCAAATTAACAACGAAATTGTCCTCATACATTCCCTTAGTAGATTTACTAATCTTGGCTAAATAATTGAATAATGAAAGAAAGATAACAAAATAAACAATAAAAGAAAAGTAACAAAGTATAAATACCTACTGAAGATTTAGAGTACGACTGCATAAACAAGCTGCACGACTTATCTATCTATCAAGACAACTAACTCAAATCGTCAGATACGTGAAAGTGGAAGAAGTAGAAGGGTTAGTATGAAATACCCAATAGGATACCCAATTACCTTTTTGGGAAAAACATTCATTTATCAATTTATATCCGTGGTTAGTTATTCAGAAACAATTCACAACATATCAAATCAAAGCGAGTTGAAAACTTCAACAGAAATCATATTCAAATCATATTGTAAAACTAGATAATAATCCATAGTGCACATATCATAAATCAAACAACCCCATGAGCTCATATCCTATCATCACGAACCAGAATAACTCATACTACATGTACTGAGTATTCTCTGCCTAATACCTAATCTCAGGAAATCGGAGAGATACCTATGTATCTAAGCCTAAAGAATGAAGGAAATCAGAAAAGCTCTATGCGGATTTACGGGCTCTCAGTAAGGGTAAGAACACTAGCCACCTACTCAATACCGTGATATCTAAGATGGACCTTATGTATGATCCTATGGTATATGCAATACAAGAAGTAGAATAAACAACTATGTAGTAATACTCTAGACATGCTCTAATTTTTAAATAAAAATCTATCTTGTACTCTAAAAATTTCGACAGTACAATTCCTTTGGTTTAATTGAATGTCAAGTATAAAACTTACACAAAATCATACGTAAAATATCCAAAGTCGTCTATAATATTTCAAAAATTCATTGTTCACTAAAATAATTATTCAAACAATTTAATTTAATAAATCACAAAATTTTACTTTTCTCAACATATTCTAATTTTTATGAAAAGTAATAGAAAATGAGGCAATTGAATTTCTTACCTCAAAATGGTAGTTATACCGTGATAACGATGCTAGAAAAGTCCTCTGTTGGTCATCTAGTTATTCACACAGTCATTTCTAGACCCCAACATGTTCACTTGAAAAAGTGAATTTCCAAAAAGAATCTTAAATTGAAAAATGGTGGTCACCACAGAATTTAGGACACCCAAAAATGCTAGGTTAGATATATAGTCTGTCAAAATAGGTCTCGGTACAAGACTGGACCGTGGCACGTAAAACAATACTATTCACAGGTCATTTTCTCGATTTTTGTGTCATTACAAAATATAGTGATGTTTTTATATCCAAATTCATGTCTTGACCTTATTAGGTCCAAATTCGAAGTCAGAACTCAGTTTTGAGATCCTGAGCATTAATTAAGCTAAAATTCAAAAAATTATTAAAATATCACATTTTGAAAAATATTTTAAAAATGCCATTTTTTCAATTAAAAAATTACTATACTTTTAGATACTGTTTCAACACTTCAAAATCATGATTTTTCTTTTTTCAACCTCCTCTTTAACATGTTATAATTTTCTTGAGATAAATAATTCATTTTTGAAATAATTATAAAAATACCATAAATTTAATATTAAAATATTGCTACAATAACGAGCTTCTCACCAGAGTTGAGTCAAAGTCCATGGGGAGACTGAAAAGAAAGGTAGCATTGAGACGAAACGAACTGCACTGATGGTGGGTTTATCTGAGGCCAGATGGAGAAACGGTGACCGAAAAACTGGCGCAGTGGCAGAACTTTCGAACGGCTCCAACTCTAACAAGAGGTGACATTTCACAGCAGTAGCACCCAACGTTTGTTCTTGTCTCCTAGTCTGGGTGGGCAGGCGAATGGGGTGGCGCGCGCAGTGATTTGGTCTTGGATAAACAGTAACAATAAGGTGAGTTTGGAGATCTTTGCGAGAAAGAAAGGGAAAATGATGGATTTTATTAGTCATAAAGGATAGGAAATGAGTTATGTTATTGTATTCTTATTGTCTTTTTTGACCTCTAAACTTGTCTATCTTGTGTGTCATGTAAAAAGAATATAATTGCTTTCCAATCGAGACCTTGTTGAGTATTATCATGTGTTAATAAGGATTCTATTTGAGTTTTTTGACTCAGTGATTATTTAAGACCAAGTTTAGCTGCACATAAGTGGAATTGTCCCAATATTATTGATCTGGTATGATCTGGATATGGTATTGTATGTACTTGACATTTGACGTGCTATACTATTTTGGAATCTAACAATCATTGTTCTAGTTACACAAGTCTTGTGTTTTTGACTCCTATTCCTGGTTATCATTACTACTTCTGTGAATAATTACTGACTTGGGTTCATCATTTCTAATCTCTTATGTAGAGGTTTGATACCTCTTAATCTCATACTTGCGTGCGGTATGAGTATGCTGATAGAAATCTAACAACTGTTAGATAGTGTATGTTTTGCACTCCTTACTTTGAATAGTATTTGATTTTAAGCTCTTACACTCCATAACTAATTGTTCATTTTTCTTTAAGCAATTATTCTATACTACTCATATTTTCCAATTTTGTGTTTGAATTTTGGGACGAAATTTTTTTGAGAGAATGATGTAAAACCCCTTAAAAATTTTAATGGCAAAATTGTATCTTTGGGGCAAATGGCAAACTTATAATTTTGAATTTTTGGGAATTTAATTAATTAATTCTGAAATGAATATAGACACATTTGAGTCTAGGTTTATTTGAGGTTAAATTGTAATTACTTTTTAACAAAAAGGGACTAAATAGATAGAATCTTTTAAAAACTGTGATCAAAGTGGAATTTTAGAAAGTTATTCGATCAAACTAGAAGCTAGAGGGCCTTACAGAAAATGCTTGGTACACAGTTGGTTATCAGTACAACTTATCATCCTGAGACAAATGAGTAGTCTGAAAGGACTATTCAGATTCTTGAGGATATGCAACATTATTGTATACTGAACTTTGGTGGAAACTAGGATGATCATCTTCCTTTGGTTGAATTTGCTTATAATAACAATTACCAAGAAAGTGTAGGTGTGGCTCTATATGAGATGTTATATGGGAGGCTGTGTAGATCGCCTTTGTGTTAGGTAGAACTTGAAGACCATGCTATTCTTGGACCTGAATTGATTAAGGCGAATGCTGCAAAGATCAAGGGCATCTAAGAGAGACTCAAGGAGATTCAAAGCCACTAGAAGAATTATGCTAACCCTAAGAGGCACGAGATAGAGTTTGATACTGGTGATTTCGTATTCTTAAAAGTGACTCTAGAGCGTGGTATTACAAGGTTTGGAGTGAAGGGTAAGTTGCTCCAAGATATATTAGTCCCTTCAAGATCACTAGGAGAATTGGATTAGTGGCGTATTGTTTAAATCTACCTGCACAGTTGGGTCACGTTCATAATATATTTCATCTATCAATATTGAAGAAGTACACATCAGACGCATCTCATATTGTTCTATATATGCATGTACCGATCTAAGAAGATGTGTCTTATGAAGAGCAGCCTGTTCATTTGTTGGCCAAAGAGTTAATGGTGCTTCACAATAGAGAGATGCCACTTATCAAGGTACTTTGGAAACATCACAAGGAAGATGAGGCTACTTTGGAACTCGAGATGGAGATGTTCGAGAAGTACCCTCATTTGTTTAACTTTCAGTTAGAAATTTTATTGTGATGTAAATCTTGATTTGTATTTGAATTTCAGGATGAAATTCTTAAAAGACGGAGAGAATGTAAAACTCTATATTTTCAAAGGGTATTTTCATCATTTTGTTAAATTTTGGATTTAATATTAGAGGTACTAAGTTGCAAAAGTTTTAAGATGCAGGAACTAAAGTGCAATTTCTATGGAGGACTAAAATGAAAGGATTTGAAAGTTGAGATACTATTTTATAATTTTGGAAAAAATTGCACAGTCCCATGCAAATGTCAGAAGGGCTTCCCCCTCATATATTCCTTCACCCTCCTCGTCCCTTATTCTCTCTCTATTTCTCTCCTGACAAAGCCATGGAAGGACTAAGAAACCTAGGTGCCATCCATCGGTCATCATCCAGCCATGGGGACCCCTACCGAAGCTTTGTCGTGGTGCCAACAACCTGTTGCCTAGCTCTCATAGCCATTACAGCTGCCAAACATTGGTGAGGAGCTCGAGAAGCTGCAGACGATTTTGGTCACCAACAATTATTCTAGCCACCGTTTGACCTCAAACCAGGCTCGTTGGATTCGTATCATCAAATGGATCATCAAGGTATATATTTCACAATCTCATTTTTTCCCGAATCAAAAGTTGTCATTTTGGGCCATTTTAATCTTTAAGTTTGACTTTTTAAACTGGCTGTTAGATGGTGTTTTTGATGTCATTTTTGGAATGTACTCAGAAAGGAGAGAAATTTGATGTATATATATATTATCTTATTTGGTGACTGGCACGAAAAATGAGATCAGACGACTAAGTTTTTGCCTCGTTTTACATGTCACTGGTCCGGTGTGGGCCTTGACCCAAATTGGATGAGTTATATATCTAACATAGCTAGTTTGTGTGCTAGGAATTCGGTGAAGAGGTCCATTTAAGGATTTGAAGCTCCATTGAGAAGTTGGGTTCTTACAAGAGAGTGCTCGAGGACTTAGAATTAGTTCTCGACCCTCCGTATGATCGTCTAACGACACCTTGAGGATTTAATAGTATGGTATCATTATTTTAGTGAGATAGGAATTTAGTTACTTTTGCTTTATACCATTTTTGAATAAAACTTATTTTCTGCAACATATGAGAACAAAAGTAGTTTCGAACTATTTTAAATATATGTGATGGAATCTGATTGTATGATATTTACTATATTGCTCTGGGAATTTGTTGAGTATATGTTATTTTAGGTATATAAAAAATAGGGTCATTATACTACCCATTTTTCTGTAAAAATTTATTATGCATATTTATCAAAAAGCTAGAGCACGATTATTTTCTCATTTTAATTTTGTATTGTATGTGTCATGGGAACAAATATGAGCACCGTGTTAGCATCGAAGATTTACAATATGGTGGTGTGTGCCCCATCGTTGGTATGGAGTCTGTAAACTGGCGTGAGGTACGTTATTTCTGATTACCTTCCCATTTGGTAGGTATAGAAAATTCGGTTGTCCTTCCAGGTTTGGTAAGCAACACATGGGTGTCCCCTCCGAATATGGACTTAGGTATCAAGCAGGCTGTTAGGTACACTTAGTGCCATCATCTTGGGTCTCTACAGATGAGAAGATGAGAGCTCGTGGATGTAAGTTGATTTGTGTCATGTGCATATAGATTGATGGTTTTTATTACACTATTTTATATATATAGATTTTTGGTTTGGATTATATATGTGTGTGTATGTTTTAGATTTAATCTAACTTTGCAGAAGTTTAGATTTAGTCTAATACCTTTCTACTCAGGTGGTGTCCAGTGCAATCTTGGTGATCAAGAGGATTGAGGAGACTATCTTGACTATAGTTTGCTATCTTGGTAATGCTTGAAGTGTGTCGTTGTGATATTCGGACCGTTTGGGTTTCGTATTAGCATTGAACCAAGATTACTACTTTCTGTTATTTATGTGAATGTATATATGCTATATTGATATTTAATCTTTGTTATAGATGATGATGATGCTTGAATTTTATTTCGAATTATATTTTTTAATTATATTTATTTATTCTATGTTTAATAGTTTATACGAACTATATGAGAGATTCATGGGATAAAATTCCAAATATCTTTTTAAACGAACTATTTTATGAAACTGAAACTTTTAAGATGTTTTTTAAATAAATCAAAGAATTTTCTATCTGAAATTCTTCTTTTGCACTAGTCCCGAATTCAGGTCATGACAGTAACATAGTAATAAAAGTTAGTTTTGATAATATTTAAAGATGAGTTCATTTTTCATTACGAGTATCTTAATATACCACTAGATGTAAGTACCCATTTTCCAAGTACACTGATTAAACTCTTTTTTTCAAGTTTCTTCAAAAAATCGAATTAAAAGTAATTTCCTGATGTGATTCATTTTGTGAATTCTTTGATATAAATATGTACATGTGCTAAGATTTATCTACCTGTTAAGTTCGAGATTGACTTCCTAGAACATCTCGAACATTTGGAGGAATTAACATATATGAGACTGTAAAGTCCTAGTCAAATCGGCATCATTAAATGCTTTAATAGCAACGTAGTACATATATTGCTATTATTTCATCATTAGTATTGCTAGTACAATAGAAGTAGTACATAACATTTGTACTATATATTATTTGAGTTCCATTATGAATTGGATCTCTCCTGCATGCTTAAGGGAGTTTCGTACACCTGAAAAAAAAAAAAAAGAGTACAAATCGAAAGAGGAAACAAAAGCCTGATTGAATATATATTATTTTAGTTATAATTCATATACTTAAAGTGCAATAGAGACCATCTTAGATATAAAAACCCCAACGTAGTACTCTTGGTAGATAGCTAGCCTTCACTCTTGATTGAAATGCACCATGCAGTACAGAACCATTAAAGGGAAAATTTTCTTGAGTAAATGTCGAACTCTGCTGATGATGAGAGCAATGGCTTCTGCAACATGTATAAATGAAAACTTAATTTCAACTTCTAATTGTTAAACATCAAAATAAAAAAGTGATGTTACATATATATATACCGCAATTAATTAATTTCGATGTTAATAAACAGAATTTTGTTGTACTCTCTTTGTAGGAATCTTTGTTAGAAAGGGAACACCAATTATCCTTCACTGAAAGACACTCAAAAAATAAAAATAAAAAAGAAAGTAAAAAAGAATTTAGTTTTGTTTCTATAGTTATACCGCATACTAAGTTCTTAAAGGACATGATAGTTCATTGGTGCAACTTTTATCTCCCAAATTTTGAGATAGAGAACTTTCACTAATTCTAAAACTCATTTTTCTTGCATGTGTAGTTATCAAATATATATATATATATATATGGGCACTAATTTTTTTTTTTTTTACCTATGCATAGGTATCAATTTGGCCAATGAAAATTTAGCATGCATATTTTTTTATTGTAAAATGTAAGAGAGAGAAAGGACATTAATGATGCACGTCTTTTCATGCATTTTATTATAGTCATTGGATCACCATTAGATGGTGATCCAACGGCTAAAAAAAAATACCTATCTATAGCTAAAAAAAAAAATACTTATTGGATTAGCAACCTCTATATATATATATATATATATATATGCAAAAAGGAAGAAACGGTTAACTTAAGAACATATATCGTGCATTAATAATAATATTCAGGAGGCTATTAATCAAACCTGACTGATTCTGTGCCTGAACAGTCTCGCTAATCTCCTCGAATTAAGACATTTAACTTGGTTATTAGCTGCATTCTCTTCGAAGGTGTCGGACAATAAATCCACCAGTTCTCCGTATGTTAGGTTGGGATATCTCTTTACTAAATCAATGAATATGTATGTCGAAGCACCATTCATTGTCTTCCCAGTGAAAGCCTACAAATTATACATATCAAATAAAAAATCACTAACTAGTAGTACTAGGAAAAATAAACTGAAAAAAGAGAATCTGAATTTTAATTAACTAATATTAAATAATAAATTAAAACGTATATAGATTATTATGTCGAAAAACTTGTGTCTGGTAGGTAATCGCTTCTAACAGTGAATATTTCATTTTTGTTTCTAATCTTATTAGCTAAGGTCATTCTTGGATAAACTTTCAATTTTTATAAAATTGAAAACAAATACAAAAAACTTGTTCATGTATTGAAGTTTTAAAAATTAGAAACTTATTTGATACCATACCAAATCACTTTTAAATTTTAAAAACAGAAAAACAAGCATCCTTGGTAACTAGAGTAATTAGTTAGAAAAATACCAACGAATTTATTCAACTAATGTCATTTTAATTTGTTTAAGAAAAATACCATTTATAAAATTAGTACTTCCGAAATTATGTTTAGAAAATATCACTTTTAGAAATTTTATTTACAAAACTACCACCTCTGGGTTTACTTTTAGTTTTTAAAAAAATGGAAGTGAAAAAAATTCTAACTTCCATGATTTTAAAAAATAATTTGTTTACAAATAGAAAACAAAAACAATGTTACCAAGCATGTTTTCCAAAAAAAATTTGTAAATTTTGTTTATTTGAATAGTAGACAGAAAATTTTTGTTTATTTGAATAGAAGACAGAAAATAAAAGTGTATAATTTATAAACCCAAATTCTGTAGTTTATTTGAATAGAAGACAGAAAATAAAAGTGTATAATTTATAAACCCTAATTCTGCAGTTTACATAGAGAGGAAAAAAAGACAAAGAAAGCGGAAGAAAATAAAAGTGTATAATTTATAAACCCTAATTCTGCAGTTTACATAGAGAGGAAAAAAAGACAAAGAAAGCGGAAAACAAAAAAAAATTATTCAAAGGTTTTTCTTGGAACTTTAAGCCTCATTTGTAAGAGGATTATTTGGCATTTTCTTATCTCACATCAAGTTTAGGTTGAACAGTTTCCGAACACGTTTTAGTATATCCCGACTACTACATGTTTATTTCTTTTAATGAAAGTCAATTCTTTTTAACAATAAAGTCTATATAAAAATTCGTCACATTAATTTTAATTTTTATTTCCCTAACAATTAATGTTGAAGTAACCAGCAATCCCTTACAGTAGTATCGGCAGCCAATTGATGATCTTCACAAGCACTAATACAAATAGCCAATCCGCCACTAGTGGTTTTCCGCGCCCCTGAACGAGGGGTATGATCTTCCCATCGCTTACTACACATGAAGAAGATACCAACAACCGAAAAAACAAATATATTAAAGTGAGAACGACTTCCCAAAACATAATCTTGGTGTTTATAAAGAGTTTTTTCAAAATAAATTGTTAAGAAAATATTTGATTATGGTAAAGAAATTCACGAAAAATAATAACTATTTAAAATGTACTTAACAATATTGCGAATAGAGATTGAACCAAATACACTCACTTTTTATGGTCATAGACAAACTGTAGATCGAGGATTGTGCCACTATGGCAAGCATCAACGATGGCATGAAGTATCACACCTTCCACGAGTGGCCTAACAATGGTGATATTTATATCATTATCGAAGATCATGCCTTGTTCCATGAAATCTACTGGGCAAATAGTCTCGTCGAAACCGTCAACCTCGTCATTTTTGAAATCTGGCTGTCGTAAGCCATGTCCCGAGAAATAGAACACTAGCGAGTCTCCAAACTGGCAGCCCTCTACAAGCCATTTCAACGAGTTTTCAATATTCTTCTTGGTTGGGTGAAATTCCTTTTCTGGCTCGAATTCTTCATGTACAATTTATTTTACACATGAATATAATACCATGTAAGTAATCATTTGTAAATTCATTGAAAAGCGAATTAGCTTGAAAATGAAATAAGATGTTTGCAAACTAAACCAGGCAGCATCTTGTATGTTTATTTATTTATTAATTTTTGTAACAAGAATACGGCATCATGTACTATGGCAACGGTTAAAGACTAAGAAAATTGAGTTTGAAATATGCCGCTGGTACCATTAGTGACATTATTCGACAAAGAAAGGAGGAAACACATTAAAAAATTATTGGATTTGTTTGCTAGTTATAATTTGCAAGACAGCAAAAGATTCCTCTTGATTTAAATTTTTAACACTATCTGTCCTTGTGATGAGTAAAGCAAGCTTGTAAAACCCAAAAAGGAAATATTTGTATGCGACGTAGGTACTGTCCTCGTACTAGTTTTTTCAAGAGTCTTGGAATAGGAGAAAACATTCAAATATGCATGAATTCAACCCATGTCCAAGCTCCCTAGCTGTTACCACATCTTATGGATACTCCTTTAGAGTTTCTTCTTTTGTTCGTTCTTCTGTTTCCTTTGTGGGATGATCCTATGCCAGAGTAATTTCCTTTTGTTAAAAATATTTCATCTGTTTCCTGCATGATTATTCTATGCTTCCCTTAAATCCTAAAATATTATTAAAGAAAAAAAATCCATACAAATTAAGAAATAAAACACACCATATATCTGAAATAGAAGTATGAATGTATCTAGACTTTCCTTATAATTCTCCATATCCAAGTTAGTTTTCTATTAGAAAATAAAAGTGAGGAAAAATTCTATTATTATTATTATTATTATTTTGACTTTGAGAATAAGGATGAATCTTCTATATTAAAAGAAAGTGTGATTACTACAAGACTAAGTATAAGTTTGCGATAAAAAAAACTTTATTATTTAATCTTAAGAGATGGTCGTTATATAATCTTACGTTGGTCCCGGCAGGAAGTGTCGCAAAACTGGTCTTTGTCTGACTTAAGTTCATGGCCTCTGTATATTTTGTAAAACGTTACAAAGTAGTTACTTTTAGAATTTTCCGTTCAATCTTTAATGCAATTGACTAAAACTTTTCAAAAATTAGAAAGTTAACACTAGTAATTATTCTTATATAAAATTACAACTGCATCCTTAGAGATATTTAATGGAACAAGTAGATGATTTGACGGACAACAATATAAATTTAAGTTGATCAGAAAAAACAATAAATTAATTTCAAATTTTAGAGACCAATAAAAAGCGAGACTTCTTCGTAGTGACGAACAGATTAATTAAGTCTCATCATTATCCAATAAGGAAAAAGAAAAGACAAGATGGGGAATAAAGCGTATGCATCATTAAAAGTTTCGGTAGTGACATGATTAATATCATTTATATTAAGAGAATGTAAAAGGAATGTAAAGCCATATCCTTTATGTAAAGCATGTTTTTTCTACCGAATAAAGTACGTTATCTTACCAGATCATCTTTGACCTTCATTGCTCTATTGTTTCATTTTAAACATTCTGTGAAACTAGCTAGACAGTACTACTGAATAAAATGTTACACCTGCTTAAAAAAAAAAAGCACTTTTCTGCACAGCCCATATGCATCTATCCTCTAAGGATAATTAAGCTAGCATAACTCTTAAAATTTAATTCCCCAGAAAATCACATAGATAGAGATAAAGTTTAGTTTTAATTTTAAAAGAATCAAAAAAGGAAAAAGAATATATCTCAGAACTATTATATACGCATGATAAAAATAACAAATTAAAAGGATATGATGATCATCAAGCTCTAATATTAGTGTTAATCCCATATATGAGATCACGTAAACGCACCTGTGAGCACACGAATACAGTGAGGAGGATAATTGTATTGCTTAATCAACAGCTCCCTCATGTCCTTAACGTCATTGACTGTTCCTTTGAGCGTGTATTTCCGCTTATAAGTCACGCCGCACAGAAGGGCACGCTTGTTCCACCGTCTAGCGGACAGCATCTCGGCTGGAGATGGCTTAGTATTCAATGAACTGTAAGAGTTCACGTCTGTTGGCCGATCCATATGTTTAAACTTCGAAATGAAATCTTTCACTACTCGAAAAAGATCGGAGTGTCTCTCACAATAGCTATGAAATCCTTTTGAACAAACATAGTTACTTCCGGTTTCGCACCTCGAGCAATGGCAGTACATCCTTTCCGGCGGCCGGTGATTGCTGTCCGACGTGCAATATTTGCTGCATGTTGCTGTTGTCGACGTCGTTGTTGTTCTGAGTTCCATATGATCAAGCTTGAAGTACTATTTATAATGCGCCAAATGAAAGTTCTAGCTAGGGATGACAATAATTGAGGTTTTTTGGCCAGAAGGGGATATATATAATATTTAATGAAAGATCAAGAACAAAGATCAAGAACAAAGATCAAGAAAAGATGCATGGATTTGAAACCAACGGCAATGAGAAGAGCTGACAATATTGTATATACGAAAAAGTGGGTTATTTTATAATGGGCGGCGTTTACCTTTTGATTCATGTACGTACATATTATTTTAAAGGTTCGTGTAAATGGGGTTGAACGTGATGCCACTGGCCGTGTTTTGTATAGCTGTGGTATGTATGTATAGGGTGACCAGATATTATTTGAGCAATTTCTCTTTCGATTTGAGGTTTATTAGATAGGGAATAGTACATCATCATGCGAATACCGGACTGGTCTTTCAGCTAGAATCATATATTCTTATGATGTCAAATCGTGTTAGTTCTTGTGTTTAGTTGGGTTGTACTGACTAGTTTTCTCCATATCTGGCCATTTCTGATTGATTTCAGTTATTCGAACAAAAAAAATCTTGTTTTATATGTTGTGAATTCTCATAATAGATGTTTGAATCTATGCTTGATTAAAAATCAATAATGATACTAGTAATTCATCGAATTCATCACTGAAAATTTAACAATGTCATTACATTGATTGTAGTATTTCACATTATTTGGGAATGTATGAGAGATGCCTATCAATTAAAGATCTTTTTTATTTAATTTTTGTAGACGTAATAATTTTTGTAGATGTATTCTGAAAAATCATGGAAGAAGTAGACATTTATTCAGGCCGGGATAAGAGTATTTTTTTATTACAAATATCTTCTCTTAGATTGATGTCACCGTGTTGTATAGATTTCATAATTGGTGGTTGGTAATAAGCAGGACTTTGGTGGCGTCTAAGTCATCCTTTTAATCTTTAGTTTTTAAGAAAAGAAGGTTCTTTTTCCATTGCCGATTGCAAAAGTTATTCAGCTTTGTTGGCCAAAAGAAACAAGAAAGTTATTCCGCTGTTTTCGTAGATAAAAGAAGATGTGTGATTAAAATGCATGGGTTGGCTTTCACAATCCGAAACGAATATTTTTCTTTTTTGGTTCATTGGAGAAAAAAAAGAAAGTGCATAATTTATGAAATGATGGGGACTAATAACGTATACGTGCTTCGATTTGATTTTGCATTTAGTGGAATTATTCGCTCTAGGGGATATATATATTTATATATATGTATGTAATGGGCCATAATCTAATTGATATTTCGTATAACATATAGGTATTTTTTTTTAATTATTTGATCTTTATCAAAAACTTGTCATGATTTGAGTAGTTGAAAGAATATAATATTAAATATATATTATTTAATATTTTTCTCTCTTTATCTTTTATCTTGAAAAAACATGCGTGATATGAATTTTAATTGGGCAAAATAATTTATAAAGATAGGTAAAAAAAAAAAGCACCTACTAAATTGGTGTATGGCAATTCTAGAATATCGTTTGTTAGGGTTAATGTCATTAAAGCATGTATTTTAGAATTTTTCTGCATAAATAAAATACATTTTTTTCTATTTGAGATTGTGCATATTTTGTTTATCTTATAAATATGTCAGAAAATTCTAGTTTATTAATGTGACAATAAATTTAGGATATAAATGTTATATGCATAAGGGATAAGTTTATAGAAAGTAAACTAAATAAAGTCCGTAATAAGTAATTAAAGTTAGAATCTTTAATTAAATATTATTAATAAGGTCTATTGATATTGAGAATGCAATAGTCTTATCCGACCTATTAATATAGCAATATTATAATAGAGATACTTTATATAATAAAATTGTATTGGGCTGGATCAGACATAATTTAAATTTAACATAAATTCTGTTAATTATTGAGAATTTAAATAATGTCAAAAAATGATCATATATAGATCAATTTTATATTGGAAATAAAATAAGTTTTATTATTCACTCAAATATTTTTATAAGAGAAAATTCTTAACTTCACTCTTCAAGCTTACTCACTCACTAGAAGCTATGCTTCTTTCTTTCTTCTCTTCACTCTTAGAAGATTTGTTTCTTACTTGATGCTTAGAACTTAAATGGGGAGGGATATTTATACTACATGAGAAACAATGAGAACCACACAAATAAACAATTAGAAAAATCCTAAAGCTACACATATTTTCTTCTATACACTTCTAATAATAATCTAAGTAATCAAATAATTTACATGCAAAAAAGTAATATCTAGCTAATACTAGAAGATTTTAGGTGAAAGACTTCTTCAATTTGGATTTGGACTTCTTCTTTTATGAGCTTTGCACTTGGGTTAACTCCAACTTATTAGGTCTCATGTTGATAGGCCTAGAATACTTCTTATGGGCTTAAATAAGTTTATTTTCAACACCCCGTTTAAACTTGTTTTATAATATCAAGTAAGTTTCTTAATCTTGCGAAGTCTTCAAACTTGAGTAGCTTGGAGAAAATATCAGCAATCTAATCATGTGATCTCACAAACTCCAATTGTACTTCTTTATTTGCAACAATTCTCTTATGTAATGATAACGAGTGTCGATATACTTGCTTTGGTCATGAAAGACTGGATTTTTAGCCAAAACTATTGCTGATTATTATTGATACAAGTCTCTGTTGGCTCTTTTTGAGGCATGTTTAACTCTTTCAACAACCTTCTTAGTTAGATTGCATGACTAACACATGATGTACTCAGCTTCGCATGTTGAAAGGGTGACAATCAGTTATTTCTTGGATACTCAGGTGAAGGCAGTTTCTCCCAAAAAAAAACACAAAACCGGTTGTGTTTTTTTGATCATCAGTATCTCTGGCCCAATCACTATCACTGTAACCAACGAGTTTGTAATCATTAGAAAATGAATAGAATACGCCAAGATTGATCGTACATTTTAGGTAATGGAGAATTTTCTTTGCAGCTTTGAAGTGAGTAGTTGTTGGAGTTTCCATATAACAACTCACTAGTCTATTTGTATAGAGAGTGTCAGACCTTGTACATGTCGAGTACCGAAGGCATCCAACAAGGCTCTTGAAGAGTGTTGGATCCACTTTTTTTACTTCATCATCTTTGAATAATTTTTTCCGCAGTCTACTGGTGTACTTATTGGCTTGCAATTATCTATATTGAACTTCTTCAGGATCTCCTCTGTATAGCTTTCTTAAGAGATAAAGATGCCTTCTTCCTTTTACTTAACTTCTATACTGAGATAGTATACCATAAGTCTGATGTCTGTCATTTCAATCTCATGTGTCATTACTGTCTTAAATTCTTCAAACATCCTTAGATTACTTCCAGTGAATATGAGATCATCCACATATAAGTATACGACCAGAATGTCTCTATCTTTAGTCTTAACATAGAGAGCATGTTCATAAGGGCACTTAATGAATCCACTCTCTTAGAAATATTTGTCAATTCAGCTGTTCCATACTCTTGGTGCTTGCTTTAGACTGTAAAGAGCCTTCTTTAGCTTCAAAACCTTATCTTTATGCCCTTTTACGTCATAATCCAATGGTTGTTCAATATAGACTTTTTCTTCAAGAACTCTATTCAGAAATGTAGATTTTACATTCATATGATGAATCTTCCATTTATTCTGAGCAGCAAGAAAAATAATTATTCTTATAGTTTCCAATCGTGCCATAAGAGCGAATACCTTGTCGTAGTCATTACTAGCTCTTTGACTATAACCTTTCGCCACTAGCCTTGCTTTGTATCTTTCTACCTCTTCGTTGGTATTCTTTTTCACCTTGTACACTCATTTTACACCGATAGCTTTATGAACTTTGGGAAGAGAGGATAGCTCCTAAGTGTCATTCTTCTCTATGGCTTTGACTTCTTTATCCATCGCATTCTTTCATTTTTCATCTTGTACAGCCTCTTGAAGTTCACTAGTTCACAATCAACAAATAGGCAAAATAGAGTGAAGATTTCGAGTCTATCGATCACCTCATATAGATCTTCAAGAATTCTTGTATGTTTTTCATACCTCTCAGTTAAGAAAGATTGAGGCGAATCTTCATGAGTGGATGATGTTGGTGAGGAAGGTTGAGTAATAGCCTCTTGATGAACTTCTCTTGCTTACTCTACTAGTGATTCCATATCTTCAAATTGTGGAAAGAAATTATAATCATTTGTTTGAGAACCAAAGTCTCATTCATTTTCTTCATCGAATATTACATCTCGGCTGATGATTACTTTTCCATTGTTAGGATTATATAACTTATATCCTTCGGAGTTGTTGTTGTAGCCAATGAAAATGAACTTCTCACTTTTATCATCCAGCTTTGTTCTATGTTCATCTAGCACATGACATAGACTATGCTTCTAAAGACTCTCAAGTGGGAGATCCCAGGCTTCCTTCTGCTCTATGCTTCTTGTGGAGTCTTTTCCCACACACTTCTTATTGGAGATCGATTGGACAAATAAACTGCACATGCAATAGCTTCTACCCAGAACTCTTTGGGTAATCTCTTATTTTTCGGCAGGTTTTGAGCTATGTTAAGGATGGTTCGGTTCTTCCTTTCTACCACACCATTCTATTGAGGGGATCTTGGAATGGTTAAAGCTCATCGAATTCTATTTGCTTCACAGAATTCTTGTAACTCTTTTGAAGTGAATTCTCCTCCTCTATCAGATCTCATGGCTTTGATTTAAAGACCGTTTTCCTTCTCTACGGTAGCCTTGAATTTCTTGAAAGCTTCAAAAACTTCTGATTTTTGCTTCAAGAAATAAACCTAAGTCTTTCTTCAGAAATCATCAATAAAGAGTAAGAAATAATTTCTCTTTCCAAAAGAACTTGGTTTGATAGGACCGCACATATTTATATGCACAAGCTCTAGTGGCTTCTGGGTTCATGAATTTGACTCTTTTGGAAAGCTTTTCCTGAATTGCTTCTCGAGTAAGCATCCTTCACAAAGCTGATCAGAATGACTGATGCATGGTAAGCCTCTCACCACTTCTTTCTTAGATAGTAGCTCTAGTCCTCCAAAGTTGAGATGCCTGAATCTCAAATACCATAACCATGATGAATCCTTGTAACAAGCTTTGAGATATTTTGCCATATCATTTTGAATGTGTCCAGCTCAAAGCATGTTTCAATGTCGTGGTTCATAAATTTAGTTTGTTATTCATAAATTTAATTTTCTCAATCTCTTGGACACAATCAAGAGATTTATTACAGAATAGATGGTGACTGGTGTTTTAGTCTTGAATCTTGTATGAACTTTTACAAAGAAATCTTATGGGTAAGCCCGAATCTCGAAGAATTTGTCCAATAACAAAACAACCACTTTAGCACTATTGTACGATAACTTTTGCAGATTTCTCCAAGGAAATAAAACTACGAGTAATTGTGATAATCCGAATGCAACATAAATTTACAGATTAAGGTATACATTTAATCTTCCACAAACGATTCCTAATTAGAGTTAGACTACTTTTTGATTTACTACTCTAATTACATATTTATCATTGTGTTCTGTTAATTCTCTAATAAACAATTAAACAATAAATCGATTATAAATTGAGTACTCAAACTGTTCAAATCGAAAAATAATACATAAGAGAATCATTCTAACTTCCTCTAAGAATGAAAGAATTTTATATTTATAAGTTACATTACCAGCTATTCATTTCATTTTATTCCCAAGATACAAGTGATTCCGCTTGTTTAAAAACAAACGTTAACAAGTAAGTCAAAAAACATACTATTACAAATAGGAGTTTATAACTACTCAAGATTAATAAAATGTTGAAAATAAATTTGTTTAAGCCCATAAGAAGCGTTCTAGGACCATCAACATGATGCCCAATAAGTTAGAGTTAGCCCAAATACAAAGCTCACAAAAAAAGAAGTCTAAGTCCAAATTAAAGAAGCTTTCCACCTGGAATCTTTTAGTGTTAGCTAGATATTAGTTTTTTGTATGTAAATTATTTGATTACTCAGATTATTATTAGAAGTGTGTAGAAAAAAATATATGTGACTTAAGGATTTATATAATTGTTTATTTGTGTGGTTCTTATTGTTTCTCATGTAGTATGAATATCCCTCATCATTTGACTTCTAAGCATCAAGTAAGAAGCAAAACTTCTAAGAGTAGAGAGAAGAGAGAAATAAGCATAATTTCTAGTAAGTGAGTGAGCTTGAAGTGTAAAGTTCAGAATTTTCTTTTGTAAAAATATTTGAGTGAATAATAAAGCTTGTTTTATTTCTAATAAAGTGGTATCAGAATGAGATTGTGAGTTCTCATGAAATTCTAAGTATGATCTGTAGTTGCAGCTTTGATTGATCTTCCATATCAGAAAAGAATTATTGAGATTGAGAGTATTACCTAATTATGCCAAACATACTACTATTTTATATCAAATCGAAGAGCTCAACGAGACGAAAATATTGCCATAAAAATCAGCCCAATCAGAGTCCAAACGAGTCTGAATGTGTTTTCAGAAGTTTACTGTCATAACTGAGTCAACTCACCGAGTTAAGCCAAGTCAGAGTCATTGACTAAGCTGTCAGAGCTATTGGACCGCGTCCTTGACTACACTGTTAGAGCCGTTAACTACACCATTGACTGTTGACCAGTGTTGACCATTGACCGAGCATTGACTTTGACCGTTGACTTTGAACAAGTCGATATACAAGTCAATCTTAAGGTTTTTCGATATTCCGTATCTATCCATATAGTATAATTTTCTAAAAGCTCACTCTGTTAAGAGTTGTGGCTACCGATAATTTAGCATTTCTTTAAGTTCCACCACTTTAAGCCAACAACTTTGATAATTGGACTATCAAAATGAAAGTTCTCCTTGGAGCACATTATGTTTGGGAAGTAGTAAAGAAAGGTTATGAAAAGCCAAAAGATGAGGCAACACTATCCTCAACACAGAAGGATAGTTTAAAAAATTCAAGAAAGAGAAACAAAAAATCTCTCTTCCTCATCTACCAGGCCTTAGATGACGACAGGTTTGAGAAAATCTCAAGTGTAACCTCCACTAAGGAAGCAAGGGAGAAACTTCAAATTTCATATAAGGGAGAAGAAAAGGTTAAAAAGGTCTTTCTTCATTCTCTAATAGGAGAGTTTGATTTACTACACATGACGGAGACTGAGTCAGTTTTTGACTACTTTTCAAGAGTTCTAGCCATTTCGAATCAAATAAAGTGAAATGGTAAGATTCTTCAATCGTTAGATCCAAAGTTTGAGAATATTGTTACTGTCATCGAAAAAACTAAAGATTTAAGAGCTTTGACGATAGAACAACTCTTAGGTATTTTATAAGCTCACGAGGAAAAGGAAAAGAAGAAGCCAAATTTTAAGGAGTAGCTTCTCAAAATACAACTTACAGAGAAAAAAGATAGCCAACATAGCGAAAGAAATCAACGTGGTCATGGTAGAGGATAAGCCCGACGACAAGTATGTGGTACAAGTTGAGGTTATGGACGAGGTTGGAATTCCAACAACAACCACAATTATCATATCAGCAATTTCAGAAGAGGAGATAGCTCTACAAGAGGTCATGGTAGAGGTCAAATGAACTCAAGGCCTAAGAAGTCTCAAGTTAAATGTTTTAATTGTCACAAGTTTGGTCATTATGCTAGAGAGTGCAGAGCACCCAATAGCAGAATTGAAGAGAAAGTCAATTACATTAAAGAGAAAAGGGAAATATGGAACCGTGCTACTAGCATATGACGACAACAACAGAGGACAAGAAAACACATGGTATCTTGACACTGGTGCTAGTAATCATATGTGTGGGCATCGATCAATATTTATAGAGCTTGATGAATCAATCAGTGAGAATGTTTCTTTCGGTGATGATTCAAACGTAGCGACAAAAAGAAAAAGTAAAATTCTTATCTGCTTTTAAATAGGGGGCATCAATTTATTTCAAATGTTTATTATATACCCACAATGAAAACAAAAATTTTGAGTTTGGGATAACTCTTAGAGAAAGGTTATGATATTCACTTGAAAGATTATAGTCTTTCTATAAGAGATAACAACATGATCTTGATTGCCAAAGTGCCTATGTCAAGAAAGGGTATAATTTAAATTCTAAGGGGTATTTTGGATATTTTGCACATTACTTTCCATGTGTCCAGCTCTAGAACATCCTTAGCATAGTCACCACGTTGGTGGTCACTCCTATACACCCAAGTGTAGCCAAAGTTAGTGAATCCTACCTTAGAAAGTAAAAACTAGTCATACTTTGACTTATGATCTTGTATGACTAATCTTATTGTAATTTGGTGGAACCTAGTCTCTTAACCAATCATTAAATATAAAAAGAAAGTTAATTAGACTCTACTTAACAATGCAAACATAGTATTAGCACTCAATTATTAGATTGGATAAAAACAACATTACGAGATTAAGCCTAATCTAAGCTAGTTTAGTGCAACTAAATATGAATTAGTGTCTTAAATGCCACCTCGTGCTTATCTGGAGCCGATAAATAAAATGCTATAAATGAGTCCTAGATATTGAATCAAGCCTATTTGACATGTTAGACATGCCATGTCTAATTGAGAAAGATTTCTTTGTACAAGTTCATACAAGATTCAAGACTCAAACACCAGTCACCATCTATTCTGTAATAAATCTCTTGATTTTGTCCAAGAGATTGAGAAAGTTGATTATATGACTTTTTAGAGTCTCAAGTGGCAATTTATGTAACCCTTACAAAAGATGAGAAGGCTACCTAACCATTAGTTTATTATTATGACTAGTGTTTTTCAGGGTTTATATCTAAAATATTTATATTTTAGATATTTGTTGAATTAAATATAATAATATTTTTATTTGAATTTGTACAATTTGTTTGTCTTTAAATATCATAAAATTCTTAGTTTATTTATGTGATCATAAATTTAGTATATAGCTATTATATATATGAGTATTAAATTTATGAATAATAAACTAAGTATAAACTATTAATTAATTAATGTATGGAGTCTTTAATTAAATATTATTAGTATGACTCTTTAACATTGAGAATGTAAAAGTTTTATCTGAACTATGAATGTGTTAATATCATAATGAGGGTACTTTATATAATTCGATTTTATAAGATTAGACCAAATATGATTTGAATCTCACATAAATTCCATTAACTATTGAGAGTTCAAATAATGTCAATAGATGATCATCTACAAATCTATTTTAATTCTAAGTAGTTATAGACTCATATTTATAATATTATGTTCTTTAACACAGTTGTTAAAGGTTTGTTTTCTAAACAGATCAAAATACTTATATCTCAGGAGCACGATGAGATAAGTAGCAGGGAATATAGCTTACTGATATGAAATCCATTTCTTCCATTAAGAAACTAGAAAGATGATTTCCTTGTATATTGATTTAGGACTTGAACAGTTTGAGTACTCAATTTATAATATATTTATAAATTAATTGTTCATTAGAGAATCAATGGTACATAAGGATAAAGATGAAATTAGAAAGGTATACAGAATATGACTTTGCTCTAATTATGAATTATCTATGGAGGATTGAATTATATGTAATGATCAAATCGATGGACTACTCATTATTTTCTGAGTAAATTAATTCTATAACTCTAAGACTGTAATTCCATATTATTATTATATTAATACTGGAATTAAGAAATTATATAAATTAATTAAAGAATTTAATTAATTATCCTAATTTATTGGAGCTTAAATTATAGGTCTATAGGTCCCCAATTCCACCTCTTACAAACATAATATTGGATATTACATTATTTTTGTCATTGAACACTTTCTTTAGATAAATTATTTATCTACAATAATTAATGACTGTTATTAATTGATTAACTAATTAATTTTGAATTAATTAATTTAAATTTATGGAGGAATAAGTTTCTTAATTTGTTTAAATTTTGAAATTAAAAAATATCTAATTATCAAATAATTAGATAAACAAAAATTGAGAACCTAACTAAAGTTTACTTATTTAGATATATATATATATTAATTAATTTAAACATAAATAAACTTTACGTTTGGAAACAAAAAAAAAGTACGGTTTCTTGATTAAAAAAGAATTTTCATTATATATATACATTAATTTGATTAATATATTATTTACTAAATAGTTTCATAAGTATATATATATATATAAGGTGAAACCTTAGCAAAATATAATTACGTAATATTTTCTACAAAGTTTTTATAACCTAGAGAGAAAAAAGAAGAGAATCTTCCTATTCTTTGTAGAATAAACTCTTACAATCTCATATGTTGAGAATATTGCAAGTGTCTAAAATATGAGTCTAATAAATTGTACACAATGCCCATACGTTCATCTAATTATACTTGAGTCTTGGATTAGAAGATTGTGATTTAGAAGACAGAAAAATTAGGATCTGTTGATATGCCACAAGAGGAATTATATATACTTTCTTTGTATGTTTCTATTTGCTATGAATTAATACTATATACTTATATAGTCAATTATTTTGAGAAAATTTTTGAATGTTCTTTGGCCAATCTTCCGCTGAAAAAATTATTTTAAAACTAACAATTGATACCATAATAGTTATATGAGTATATAGTATTAATTATTTATATGCATGAGTAGGTAGTGCCTAATTTTTATATAAATATATATATATCTGATGATGAATGGATGAGTTTAAACCATTAGATCTATATCCTATAGTGTTGATTAGTTTGGTGATTGGAAAAAAAAATTTAATATTATTTATCAATGTCAAAAAAATTTAATGTTATCACTATTTTTTTTAGTATCCATTCATGATCACTAGAAAATTGAAACCACTAGAAGTCCTCCTATTTATATATATATATATATATATATATATATATATATATATATATATATATAAATACATATGGTACGACCAAATGCTTACAAATGAAAAACAAAAAAAAAAGGTGCCCCAGGTCCAAATGGATATATAAGATAACTTTATTGGGCTGGACATATGCAGCTCAACCCATTCAGCTACTTTTGTAAAGCTATTTATATAAATATCACTTTTTACAAATCTGATTTGTAAAAATACCAAAAGAAAGAAGGAGGCCCAAGAAGACCGGCGGATAGTTTTTGAACTTGTGTACTTTTGACTTTTTGTAATTTTATTATTTTATTGAATTGTAATATCCTAAGAGACTCGGCCAAATATTATTTTATTTTTTATTTTATTATATTATATGTGATATATATAATATGACCATGCATTATAATATGTCATTCATTATATCTACTCATAGTCATTTACGAATGTCATACATATATGTCATATTCGTTCTAAAATAGTTTAGGTAGATTATAACGAATTTAATTGGATTAAATTGAGTAATGTGATCCAATTTTAATAGTTAAATTTTGATATTTTCACACTTATTTAATTTAAGTTATCCTTATTAATTAGATTAAATAGATTAGCCAAATTATTCCTATAATAATAAATTTAAATTTTTAGAAAATGAAGTAATTTATTTAGGACCAATAAGAATGGATGAATAGTTTAACCTAAAAAAAATTATATTAGATATAATAATTAGATTAAAAAAAATATTAGATGTTTATTAGTAAAAACATATAAGATTTTAAAATAATTAGTGGGAGAGGGGTATGCGACAATATATCTCATAGTCTCCATTATTAATTAAGTACCGTGAGATTTAATTGACACTTAGAGAAACTTAGATTTCATCCTCTTTATGGAGAGTGTCTATTTAAATTAGTAACAAGACTTAATTTCTAAGAGATAGAATTTTAGAATGTATTTCAAAATTGAGCTATCCTACGACGGTAATTTTGAGTTAAGTTGCTAAAATTTGAAATAACGAGTCACACTTATGAGTATACAATTAAACTATTAATAGTATCATGACTGTAAAATAGTAAGTAATAAATAAAAGGAAATATGAGATATTTTAATGTTTTATTTTTCAATTGAAAATGTCTCAATTCAATTAATAATTATGTGACCTATCCTACGACGATACCTAGTTAGAGAAAATTGAATTATCATAAAAATTAGTAATTAAGTTTATGTTGTTTATTTACTTGCATCATACATTACATTTACTATTCCGAATTCTTTGTGATATTTATTTTCAAACTTGTTAAATGTTATTTTATTTATTTAATTTCTGCGAACATGTCAACCTTAAATTTTATTACGCTTTACTCGCAAACGAAAAATTAACTAGAGATAACTTTTTCAAGTACGAAAGTAATATGAATATCGTACTTGTTAGTGAAGACTACAAATTTGTGTTTACGGATGAATATCCTCCACAATCCACCGCTAATGCTACTCGTACTATATGAGAAAGCTATGAAAAATGGACTCATGCCAATAATAAAGCTCACTACTACATGTTAGCAGGCGTGATTGACATGCATAGAGCTAAGCATGAAAAGATGGAGACTGCTTATGAGATAATTGAGTCCCTTCAAACCAAGTTTGGGAAACAATTTAATCAATCTCGTCATGATACTATGAAAAAGGCTATAAATGCGAAAATAAAGAGAGAAACTCTAGTGAGAAATCATAATTTGAATATTATCAATTACTTTGGAGATGTTGAAGTTCACAGTATTGGATATTATATTATTTTTGTTATTACACACTTTGTTTAGATAAATTATTTATCTACAATAATTAATAATTTTTATTAATTAATTAAAATTTATTGAGAAATAAGTTTCCTAATTTGTTTAAATTTTGAATTTTAAAAGATATTTAACTATCAGATAATTAGATGAACAAAAATTGGGAAACTAAATAAAGTTTTCTTATTTAGATATATATATATATATTAATTAGATTAATTAATTTAAATACATATATATATATATACTTTACCTTTGAAAACAAAAAAAAAAACGTACGCTTTCTTTACTAAAAAAGGATTTTCATATATATATATATATATATATATATTAATTTGATTAATATGTTATATATTAAATAGTTTAATAAGTATATATATAAAGTGAAACTCGAATACAATTACGTATTATTTTCTATAGAGCCTCCATAATCTAGAGAGAAAAACAAAAAGAGTCTTTCTATTCTCTGTAAAACAAACTTTTCAATTTCATGTGTTGAGAATATTGCAGGTGCCTAAAATGTGAGTCTAATAAATTGTACACAACCCTCACATGTTCATCCAGTTGTATTTGAGACTTGGATGAGAAAATCATAATTTAGAATATATAAAAGTTAGTATCCATTGATAGGTTATAAGAGATATTATATATATTCTCTTTATATGTTTCTATTTGTTATGAATTAATACTACGCTTTCATATATCCAATTGTTAGAAAATTTTTGAATAATTCTAGACCAATCTTCTGCTACGAAAATCGTTTTAAAACCAACAGTGTTAACGAAAATTAAGGTGTATTATTATGACTAGAAGAGGATATATAAAATATTAATGGAGGATCAAGAAGAAATAGGAGGAAAAGATGCATGGATTTGAAACCAACGGTAAGGAGAAGAGTTTACCATATTTAATCTGAAAACGTGGATTATAAGCGTTGTTCGCCTTTTTTTGTATGAACTTATTTATTTTAAAAGTTTGTGGAAATGGGAGCTGGAACTTGGAGCATAACGTGTCCTCAGCCATGTTTTGTATAGTTGTGGAATGCCTAGATATTTTTTGAGCAATTTCTCTTTTGATTTGAGGTTTATTTGACAGGGAATAGTACTTAATTACATGGAGAGAAGTATTAAATATCACTAAATGTGATTTTTACGTACGGCTGGTTTATCGACGGGAGTAACGAATACATAGACTTGGGAAGCTGTTGTGTTATCTTGTGTGAAATCATATAATATACTTGTTCGAAGTTGGGATAGACGAATATAAGAGGTCTACCTTTTATAATCAGGCAAGTTTTTAGAACTCTTTTTTATGTTATAATTTGGTTCGTCTATTGTGGTCCAATTATGACCTAAAAAGATTATTTAATTGTAACGAACTTTAAAAATTGTGTCTTATTTAGGAGCATGTCTGATTGATTTAACAATTTTCATGATTCACTCTATATCGGATTTCATTCAAAACATGGTTAATTTAAAATTTCAACTTCTCTATTCCAAAGGCCGAATAAAACCCTTTTTCGATTGGAAACAGGATTTTAGTCTTTAATATTATAATACGTCGATGAACCAAATATATCTTATTTAAATTATATATAATTCATTTTATTATATTTTTAAATATTTCTCATTTAAATTATAGCTCGTTTAATTGGATTAATTTTAAATACGTCATTTCATGTGTTTACTTCTCAATTAAAATATAGGGAATCTTGTCGTTTCCACTTGTTTTGTCTCTAATTCTCTTCTTTTTTTTTTTTCCACTCATTTTTCTTTAGGATGAATTTGAATACAGATAATTAATAAAGTGGCCCAGAAGTCTAGAAAGACTATTTTGTAACCCTTAAAAATTATTTACTGTATAGTGTCCCATGTCATTTAAGAAAAGGATCTATATTTGAGCTTTATTTATAAAAGAAGTGCGTTTCTTTCATTCCGATTGTCAAAAGGTATGCTCAAGATTTTTGCGTCTTTTTATTGTAGAAACTATGAGGTAATAAAATGAAATAAAAAATACCTATACACAAGATGGCGCGTCTTACATTCACCATGAATCGAAATACCTGTTTTAATTAGCACACAGATCTTCTCTTTCATTGAGGTCATCGTGTCGGTGATCTATTATAATTCGTGCTTGGTAATAAGCAGTCAGGACTTAATGTACACAATATGCACATAAATAAACAAAAGTGTCGGTGTAATGTTTCATATAAATTAATAATTACATCACATGAAATCTACATGACCAAAAGGGCTCGCCCTTCACATTTTATCCAAGAGTTGCTAAAGATGTGTAGCATCTTCTTTACTTTGTCGTGGACCTTGTAAAGCAAGTACCAGATACCTAAACATTTAATATTTAGTGGCGATAGATATTTGGTTAAGTTCCTATATAATCCTTTTCAAATTTGGTTCCTCATGTTCTTTTGTTTTGGGCATATTATTGATTCAATGGAAGAAAAAGAAAAATAAAGACGATAAAAAAGACAGAATAGCAGGAGTAGTCTAAGGTCCACTAACACTTTATTCTGATAGTTTTATATTATATTTACTTTTCATATATACATGATTAAGAATAACAAATATTACATTGTGATCACGTACTCTCCCAATATATTTTTATTCGCTGAGATCTATCGGAGGCGCATTGTATCGAATTGGGTTATTGGCACATTTGATCCCCTAACTATTATAGTTGTAGTGATTTGGTTCCTAAAGTTTCAATATTAAATTTTTCAACGTACAATTTAGTAGTAAATTAGTCTTACTTGATAACAGAGTTAAATTTTTAACGGACTTATCACTTGCAAAGCACAAGATAAGCTAAAAAAACAATTCATCAAAAAAATAAAAACCAGAAAAAAAATCCCACATAGCGTCCCTTTCTCATATTCCATTATCACGTTTCCACCATGTTCATCCTCATTCAAGCTACACCAAAATTTAAAATCATATTTGCCTCTTTCAATCATCATCTTCTCGATATTTTTGGTGAACTCCTTGTGACTTGTAATGATGATAGACTAAAATAAGAATTTGTTGGATCCAATGATTAAACATACGAAACACAAAACAACAACTAGTAAGCTCGCTCTTATATGTAGAGGGGAAAATTAAAAAAAAGCTCGCAAAAAGATCCGAAACCCATGAAACAAATCCGACAGAAGATCTTAAGACCGGAAACGCACCTCTGTTGATGTGGTTTTTTTTTTTTTTTTTAAGGGGGTTGCTTTGATTTTGTACCAAAATCATATATAGAAAAAACAAAGATCAAGTTTGAAAATCTAAATTGAAAAGAAAGAGAAGCAAACAATTAGCTTCAATAGTGTCATAATTTTCTGCAATTGTTTTTTTTTTTGAATTAAAAAAAAAAGAAAAAAAATTAATATACTTGAGTATCACCCCAAATCTAAAAGTCTAATTTGAAAAATGTATTCCTTTAAAAAAAAAAATTCCTTGCCATAGATATTCATAGAGTTTTTTTTTCAATTTTGCAAGAAAAAACTTTTAAAGTGCCATGTGCTTTGCACATGATAAGTCTGTTAAACATTTAATTCTATTATCAATTAGGACTAATTTGCTACTAAATTGTAAATTTAAGGATTCAATTGCCAAAATTGAAATTTCGGAGACCAAATTATTACAGCCCCAATAGTTAAGGGACCAAATGCGATCCTAATAAATTTCATAAAGGAAGGTTTTTTGGCACATTGGTCTACAATCTTTTTATTTTGGTGTTTAAGTCCCCATACTTTTAGTTTATCTGCAGCACTAGTCCTTGAGCCGATCTCTAGAAATTTTTATGTTAAACTAATGTCACATGATAGGCAGTAACTAAATTTTAAAAATTTAATATATTTCAAATTTTCAATTTAAAAAAATAAAATAAAAAATTTGATAACATAGAAATATGAAACAAAACACCCTTTCCTTTTTAGAATGGTTGTTAATTCCCTCCCGCTTTCTCCGGCTGCAACCTACTATTAACTCCTCTTCCATTTCCTTTTGTAGTGTCATCATGAAGAAGAAGATATTTTCCTTTCTTGCTTTAAATAACACCCAAAAAAATAGGAAAAAAAAAGAGTCATCGTCACGAACAAGGTTGTCACCGCCTTGTGCATCTCCCACAACCCCAAATCCACTCAGCCATCCCTCTCACACATCGTCATTCCAAGGTATCAGTTTTTTTCTACCACTGCAGTGTGATATGGAATATGGAATAAAATTTCTATTTATACAATAAATCGCATCGCACCATATATATATGTACATCTAATTTAATATTTATAAATATTTTCTGTATATAAATTTACATATATAATACACTAAATTATAAAATCTAAATTTTCTTAGAATCAATTGTGAATGAAACATGGAAAATCTTAGAGAAAGTCAAACGAATGTGAACTTACTTATAATTTAATTTTCAACTTTGTTTTTTATTGTTCGAAAGAATATTTAAATTTTTGAACTTTAGATATTTGTACTTTACTATATTTTGATTGGATTGTAATATTGTGTCTTATTAACAGGATATTTAGACAAGTAAGAATATATGAATATGTAACTTTTTTAAATATTTTAGATTTGCTTTAATTTTTAAATAATTTTGTTTTAGTTGTAATAACTTTTTTAATATTATTTCCTTAATTTGGCCCAATTTTATTGATGTCCATATCGAAAGCCTAAATTGTACCGCACCAAACTGCATAATGTATTATTTGATGCGATTATAGATTCTTTTTTTAACTATAATGATTAACATTTTTTTTTATCATATTTTGTGAATTGGTTAAGAATTTAGATATTTTTCTGCCCAACCCACGCCGCACTCACCCCTAACTATGCTCCTGTATTATGTATTTGATGTAACCGAACCGTTTAGAAAAAAGACACGCATAGAAAATCGCAACAATCGTCTACTCTTATGCTTGTTCATTTACGATTTCCGAATATAAGAACGACATGCATAAAAGATTCGTTCGTTGTCTAAGATAATACCAAGAGAAAGGGAATAACAAAAGGGAACACAGCTCTAAAACTTTATTCATAAACACATAGTAGTTTTTGCTTTCTTTAATGAATAATACCATAGCTTGGGGGAAGAATATCAGGAGAAATTAGAGAAAACCCAAATTTCTTCATCCCTTCTCAACCAGCCCTAAGAATATTGCATTATTGAAATAAAACAAGAAGTCGATACAAAATGAGATACATCCCAAAGGAAAAAGCAAAACCACCAAAAGGAAAATCAAACACCAATGAAAATGCTCAAAGAGAGAAAATCCCATGAAGCCTCGTTATTAAAACTTATTTAGACAAAAATCTCTGCGGAGAATATTCCAGATAGGGAAAAGAGTCCCCCTAAATTAAAAAAAACGATAAAATCGGTAGCGGCATCATATCCTGAGCTATGAGAGGCTTAAGAAATTCCGGAAACCATACTGATGAGAACCTTGAAGACCATAACCAGCTAATTTGCCAGTAACTTAGGATACCCTTTTGGTAAATATGAAAAACTATAATATCTATAAAGGAAAGTAAGGTTAGACAGACACTCCCAACAAGCTTGAAGATGCCAAGCAACCCCTTTAGAAATAGTTTTCAAATGCAAATTGCACCGCAAAAGAAGAATTGGCTTCAACCCAGATTTTATACCACGAAAGATTCCAAGTGTAGAAAATGTAACAAAACCTCTACTATTTCTAAAATACCTAACAATATGAAAAATATAGAGCCCAAAGTAGTACTATCCGTATTAATCTTAAGCCGACTAAAAAGAGACAAATATCAATTAATAGAAATAATTTGATCCCTAGAAGGAGTAGATCTACCTTCAAAAACTGTAAAATCATCTGAAACGATGTTGAACATACTGCGACAATCAAACTTAGTATTCTCCCTTGAAACGATAATTGAAAACAAAGAAAAATACATAGGTAATACGACCAGAGTTTTTCAGAAGTCTACTATAATAATTATCGGTACAATTTTTTGTACTCTCTATTTATTTTGAATTATAATAATTATCGGTACAATTTTTTGTACTCTCTATTTGTTTTGAATTAGTAAAGTGAGTAATTTTCTGAGAATGTTATAATGTACATAAGTACGAGAGTTAATTCTGTGAATTCTTGGGAAAAAAAAAATCAGAACTTTAGAAATCATAAAATCAAGCCCTAGTTTTTTCGAGTAAAGTCCTATATCTCATTTGAGATTTAATCTAAATCTTGACTTATTTTTAAAATGAATAATTATATATTATTAGAAGTTGATTTTTCCAGAAAAACCATAATTAGACATAACAAGTATAATAAATGGTCCAAAACCCAACCTAAGGGCATTTTTGTCTTTTCAAAATATGGAATTTTGTTAATTTGAGGTGACTAAGATGTTTATAATAACAGTTAAATCATATGTTTCTGATTTGGTGAAATTCAGAGTTGAAATGGATAAATGATGAGCCCATAAAAGATACGTAGACAAGTAGGAGAACAAGTTGAAACTAGTATTTTATTTCTAATTAGGAGTTGAAACTTAGAGAATATTTTACGAAACAATTTTTTTTTCGCTTGATATTGAGAAAATATTATAAATGAATAAGAATGGACCGATAAGTGGAGGAAAAATTATTAAACAATTTAGTGAAAAAATTTCGAATTAATGACAAGTAGCAAATTAAAGTAGACATGTATCAAAAAAATGGTCATTTGGCATTATCAAAAAGACATGAAGGGAGCTGAAGCTCCTCATCTACATGTCTTCGAAATAACTCCATTTGCCTACATTTTTGTTCCTTCAAGCTTCAAATTCTCTCAAATTTTTCTCTCTATTTTTTTTCTCTAAAACCAAACACAACCAACCCCTTAACTTTGATTTCCTTCCTCCAATCTCTCATATTTGCACACAAAAAAAAATAACCTTACATGCGGGTTGTTCCACATATATGAGAATGAGAGCTATAAAATAAAGTTAAATACTCCATGTAAAAGATTGTACTTTCAAGAACTTAAAGGTAAGAAAGCTTAGGGCCTGTTTGACATTGTTTTTTGTATTCTATTTTTAGAGTTGTGTTTTCAGAAATGAGAACAAAAGTTGTTTTATAATGTTTTCAGAAAATAATAGATATTTGGGAAATATTTTCTAGAAACAATTTTTAAGAAAAAAATTATATGAATATAAAAAAATCATATTTATATTATAAAAAATATTTAGAGAAAAAAAGTCAAGAGAGATTAATTAGAGATAAATTTAAGTAAGGAAATGAAGAGAGAGAAAGTCACAAGAAAAAAGATAATGAAAGATAATAATAAGAGAGAAAATGATAAGAGAGAATAGAGAAATAAAAAATATTGAGAAAGATAGGAAAAAAAAACTAATGAAAAGACACAAAAGAGAGAAAGTGATAAGAATGCATGGAGACAGAAAATAAAGATAAAAAAAAGTTATAAAAAACAAAGTAGCAAAAGAAAATAAGGATATATAACGTGATTAAAAAAAATAAAAGAATAGAAAATGATAAGAGAGAAAATGATGGAATAAAATGAGGAGAGAAAAATTGATAAGAGAGAATGAGAGAGAAAGTGATGAGAGAGAATAAAAATAGAGAAAGTAATGAGAGAGACTGAGGATTGAGAGAATGAAGAGAGAGAGTGAGGAAAGAGAAAGTAATGAGAGAAAATGATGGGAGAGAAAGTTACGAGAAAATGTATATATTTGAAAGTCATATGAAAGAATTTTTTTTTTAGAAAAAGAAAACGTTAAGAAAACACCTTAAAAATAACATTTTATTATTTTCTGAATTTTCAGTTTTCTTTAACTCTATTTTTAAATGCTATTCTCAGAGAACAATACCAAATACTCTTATTTATTCTCAGATATAAACCCTCCAAAATATCTTTTCTAATTCGTACTAAGGTTGGATCGAGCTCCTGAGCTTCCTTCATGTTCCCAAAAATCTTTGGTTTGAGAGTTAATATACATCGTTTTCCTACAACTCACTCTAAACTGACACTATTAATGTCTTCTAGTAAGGGCTTAGGTAAAGTATTTATTGACATCAAGATTGTAGTTGTTTTTCTACTTAGTACATCTACGACCTTATTTTCCTTATTTGGATGGTATAAGATTTCACAATCATAATCCTTAACTAACTCTAGCCACCTATGCTGCCTCATATTCAACTCTTTCTGAGTGAATATATATTTAAGGCTTTTCTGAACAGTGTAAATTCGATATTGAGTCCCGCACAAATAGTGTCGCCAAAGCTTGAGAGTAAATACAACAGCAGCCAGTTCTAGATCATAGGTTTGGTAATTCTTCTTTTGCTCCTTGAGCTGTCAAGGACTATAAGCCACGACTTTCCCATTTTGCATCAATACTATTCCTAGTCCTACCTTCGATGCGTCACTAAAGATGTCAAACTATTCTTCATCTGACAGGATGGTAAGAATAAGTACACTAGTAAGTCTGGTCTTTATGTTTTGAAAACTTTCTTCATAATTCTCCGTCCATTCATATTTCTTTTCTTTTTGTGTAAGGGCTATAAGAAGTGCAGCAAGTTTTGAAAATCCTTCTACTAATCTTCGATAATAGCTTGCTAATCCTAAAAAGCTCCTTGCTTCTGTCATAGTTTTGGGTGCTGACCAATTATTGATTGCCTCTATCTTTGAAGGGTCCACCGACACACCTTCTCTTGAAATGACATATTCTAGGAACTAGACTTGGTCAAGTGGTGATGTTCCCTCAATTTATTTAATGCAAGCCTCAGATAATGTTCATGTTGTTCTTGAGATCTTGAATAAATCAGGATATCTTCAATGAAGACTATGACAAACTGGTCCAAGTATTCCTTGAATACTCGATTCATTAGATCCATGAATGCTGCAGAGGCATTGGTAAGTCCAAAAGATGTCACTAAGAACTCATAATGTCCTTATCGGGATCGAAAAGCAGACTTTGTAACATCACTTTCTTTAATTCTTAATTGATAGTAGCTGGATCATAGATCGATTTTCGAGAAAATTGTAGCTCCCTTTAGTTGATCAAACAAGTCATCTATCCTTGACAATGGATATTTATTCTTTAGAGTGACCTTATTAAGTTCCCTATAGTCGATGCACATTCAGAATATACCGTCTTTTTCCTTTACGAATAGAACTGATACACCTCATAGTGAGTGGCTTGGTCTTATAAAAGCTTTGGCTAACATTTCTTGCAATTGAGTTTGCAGCTCTTTCAGTTTAGCAAGAGCCATTCTGTATGGTGCTTTGGAGGTAGGGGCAATACCCGACAATAATTCGATTTCAAAAGAAATTTCTCACTTCGATAGTAGTCTTGGCAAATCTTTAGGAAATACGTTGATGTACTCCTTGATGATTGTTACATTCTCTGGTCTATTCTTTTCTTCTTTACTCTTGTCAAGGATATTAGCTAAATATCCCAGACACCCATTATTCAACATTCTCCTTGCATTGCTGAGATTAACATCCGAGGTTGCTTCATTGAATCTCTATTATACACGAACTTTTCTACTTCTGGAGGCTTGAAAGTGACTTTACGACTTCGAGATTTAATACTAACATTATACCTACCTAAAAAGTCTATCCCTAGAATGACATCATAATCCATCATTTCTAGGATGACAAGATCGACATAAAGTTCTCTAGTGGTTATAATTATCGGAATGTGCCTAATCTAATAGATTGCAGTCAAGGTTATCCCTGAGGATAAACCTATGTTAAGAGTTTTAGTCATTCTATTACTACCCTAAGCTATCCTTTTAGCAAATATAAGCGACACAAAATAATATATGGCACTAGAATCAAACAAGACATATGCATTTTGAATGGCAACAAATAGCTGACCTATGACTACGTTTGAAGTTCCTTGTCTCTGCATCGTACTTGGTGATAATGTACATATGTGCATTAGTCTCTGGATCTTCTAATCTTCCTTGACTAATTTGAGGTCCTTCAAGTTTGATCTGTATGTTATGGATTTGAGATCCATGCTACCTGAGTATAATAGGCTAGTTCAACTAATTTTGTTTGCTGTAGCAATTTTAGGCATAATGGCCCTCCTTGTAATAAATATAACATGTGTTCGAGCTAAAACGACACTCCTCGGGGTGTTTTCTCCCACACTTGGGACATAAAGGAACGTCAACCTTGGCCTTCTTTTGTGAGTGAGGCTCTGCTTTCCGATTTTTTATAGACCATAAAAGTTATTCTTCCTCTTCTTTCAATTATAATTGTTATTATTGCTTTGGTCTTTATTCTAGCTAGATTGGGCCCCATATCCTCTTTGTAGTTATTTTGATTCGGTTTAGCTTGTTCACGTTGGTTCTTCTTTACTTTGAAATATCTCTATCATTCTTCCTTGGCTTAGGCAAGACGATACTCTGCTCTAAGTGCCCTTTTAACACATTCTACAACAGTGGTTGGTGGGTTGTTGCACTGTCAATGACAACTGCCAATTCAGGGTGAAATATTTCTAGCATCTTCTTTACTTGTTCCTCTTTAGTAGGTACCAAATAGGGACACAACCGTGCCAGCTGGTCAAACTTTCATACAGCCTTAGTGACAATCATAGTCTTTTGTTTGATATTGATAAATTCATTTTGTTGGGCACGCATTGCCATATGATTGTAGTATTTCTGGATGAATTCATGGATGAAATCATTCCAAAACATCTCTCTGACATTTCTTCTCATTTTGATTGTCTCCCACCAGTATCTTGCATCATTCTTCAAAACATACGAGACACATAATACTTTCTTCTGATCATTAAGGTTCATAAAGTCTAGAATAGTTTGAATTGATGACAACCATCCTTCGGCTACCAAAGGATCTGTAGATCCTTCAAACCCAACTAAACATATCTTTCTAAAGCATTTGTATAGTGGTTCTTGCTGAACCATTCGTTGATAAGGTATAATGGGTTCTAGTTGTAATACTGGATCTTTATTTTAAGGCTACGATTCTTCAGCGTCCACTTGGGGTTCAACATTTGCATCATATTATTGTCTTAGTTGCTCACGGAGGTTTCTCATCTCCTTTTCTTATGCTTGGAGTTATTGTTGCAAGTTAGCTATGAGGTTACTTAAGTCGGATACTTTAGTAATGTTGACTGGATTAATTCTTGGTCTTCCCCTTCCTCTAGCCATTTTGTGTTAATAGATTCCTATTCATTAACCCGGAGTATAACTTATTATTAATTACCAAATCTTGACTATTTCCATAAAAGAGCATTATAACACATCACATCTTTTATTGATGAATTTATTCATAGTTTACAAGATCATAGAAACATAATTTATATATTAAAAGGCTTAAACTATAATTAACTTTACTAATTGCCTATTCTCCTATATAATCATCAGAGAGTTCGCTCGGGTCTTCTTCTAGGTCCTCTTCTGAATCTTTCTCAGAGTCTTCCTCATCATTATCATTATGTCCTAGCCTAGTGGGCATAGTTCTTTCTATATCCAATTGTGGTCGCGCACTCCTTTGTTGTTCTTTCTCCTCTATAGAAATTTCAGCTATGAAGATGACCATTGCCATAAGAGTTCTAGTGTGAAAATCGGGATATGATTGAGGAAGTTGAGTCATTATTGAGTGTAGTATCCCCCGTACGTATATTATATTCGAAACCCATGACGATACAGTAGAAGGATTACGATCCAATATTTCATGAGTAAAATGCATATTATACTCTTCTATTCCCTCATTGAATTGATGCGTTCAAGTATTTATTTCTTCTGAGAAGGCTGTCTCTCCCTTCGGCGGTCTCCATCATTGAGTGGAGGACAAAGTTTCTCATATCAGTTGTTGGGACGTATCCCTTAACGAGTTCTGAATCATATTGCGGTGTTCCGTTTCCCCAAAATATGTTGTGATTAGATGGTAGAACTCCTCCCAACTTATGCTATACAGTAAGAATGGTCCATTCGTACTCACAGATGCAGCATGCTTGCAAAGTTTACTCTATTTTATGAAGCCAATCTCCCAATGCTCTAAGTTCAGATTTTCCATTATAATATGATGGTTTTCATGCTCTAAAGGCAGCCACTGTCGCAGCTCCATAAAGTTCTTCTTAACCAAACTCCTGGTCTATCGGGACATCAATCATTGGGGCATTCATTTTACTCCCTAACACATACTTATGGTTAACTAGTATACTAAAAGGAAATTTCTACTTACTAAAGTTGACTGAATAGTTGCGGAGTAATGCGAGATAGGATGACAAGATACCCGCTATGATACCAACTGTAATAACCTGACTTTTTTTTTAAGGACTAATATTTGCGTATGTTCATAACTCATTATTTTTTTTTGGACAAAAACTTGGACTATGAAAATTTATGATAATTTTTTTTATATAATATTCTCAAGACAGTTAACTAATTATTCTAAATGTCATACTTAAGAAATTTAGACAAACTATTGAAGAGAACATTATATTTTTTTTTCTGAGATTTAAATAATACACAACTAAAACGAGTTTCTAGGTGAGTAGGGGAGTCACAAATGGACCTCTTAAATCCTAAGCTCTTCTCAGACGGGTTTAAGTCTTTTTGACAAAGCCCATTTAGTCTTGCAATTATTCAAATCAAAATTTTAGATGCTAAAAACATTATTTATTTAAGAATATTTAATTATTGAATATATACTTCAAACTAGTATATGGTATTCTATAAAAGGATATTTAAATAAAATTGGTCATATTGTATATACTTAATCTCAGAGGCATAATTAATCTTAAAATTAACATTTCATATTTAAATATATCGTCTTGATCTTAACTTAAATCTTACATATTTAAGTAATCTATTGTGTTTAAAGTGAAGAAAATATATATGGAATTTATTGTTGAGGTATCTCAAAACACGTGCCTCGCATCCATCCCCGTCTCGATTCTAGTTGACCCATCGTTCAAAATAAAGATTGCTTACCTTTGATACCTACAACATGGATATTTACACTACGTGAGCTTTCGTTCAGTAAGTATAATTCAACTTAGAAAACATTTCATACGAATAGTATTTATAAAAGTTCAATTTTTGTATTTTTATTTTATCTTGTAACTTATGTTTTATTAAGAAATTTTTTACCACATATGTTATCTTAAAATCTTTTATCTTTCTTATTGGCTCTTGTGTGTGTACCGTATACGCATTTACTAACTAGGAATCGAGGGAATAACCCTACTGAAATACCAGCGGTCATAAACTTAATATATTTTTCTCAGGAATCCTCACCTATTGAAGGTCATTCATACCTTCTCTTAGGAATCCTCACCTAGCGGAGGTTGGTACGACACCTTTATATTCTTATCTTTTTCTTAGTCTCTTCTTCAACATAAATGGTTGTATTATATATCAAACCGAATCTTATATTTCATTTTCTTGATATTCCCTTTAATTGAGGTTTATTTCTCAAGATATAAACAATATTATAAGGTAAGTTTACCTCATCTTATTATTATTGGAGGCATATATTTTATAGGTACATATACAAGTCAAACAAACATCTCTTGCATAGGCAAAATATCACATTTAATCATCTCAAATATATTTATTTCAAACAGAATATACTTATAAAACTATGCATGTTGTAAGTGAGATTATACTTATCTTAAGTCTATAGAAAATATTCTTCGTACTTGCAATGAAATACCATACATTTAACCTTATTGTAACCAAGTGCCTTTTCTTTATCTTTTTTATTTATAATTCATGCATCAACATTCATTTTAAATATTAACATATACTATTATTAGTCATGTGAAATCTATTTTACTTGCTTGAAAATATCCACAATATAAATCTTAAAATAATGTTTCATATTAAAGTTGTAGGATTTTGGTGCGTAATGCACACTTCAAGAATTCTACATTATAATACATAATTCTATTCATTCTAAAAATTTATATGAATCCATTTGAATTAAAAGTAAATGTAAAGATTAAGGTTTAGAATTTAGAAACAATACCTATCACCATTTTTTTCCAATTTAGATTTTATAAAGAAATTGTTAAAACTGTGACTAAACAAAAATCATTGAATTTTTTTTGGAAATGTTTTATAAATCAAAAAAAACTTAAAATCTTAAAAGCACAATTATTAACATATTATAATTTATATACAATGTTTAGAAATTCTAAAATATATCATTTCATAGCACTTTAATCACTTGAAATTATACCTTATAATTTATTTCTGCATTTTGAATTATTAAAATATTTTGTATTCCAAAAATTATACTAAATTTTATAGATATCAAAAAATTATGAAACTTTCCAGAAATGATCTTGACCTATATATAAACTTTTATTTAAAATTTAAACCAAAAATAAAAACATTAGCCCTTTTAAATCGTAGAATTAATTATATAAAATCTGTTTTTCAGCTTTTCTTAGCTAACGATTATCTTGTGTTAAATAATTTTATAAAATTATAGGAGTAGGGTATAAAAGTAAATCTTTTCAAAATTTAAGTATACATATAGAAATACTTCTCATGAAAATTTCAGACCTTAATAAAGTATCTAACTCAATTTATAATAAATTGAATTTGAACCTAAGTATAATAAAACATACAAATCTTGAAAGACTAAGAGTTCTAAGAATTACCTTTTTCTTTTTTTCTTGAAACTTGAAATGTTCTAACTTCGAAAATTACTTTAAACATATTAGTTTGATCTGAAATTTTTATGGCATAAAGTTGATGCATAGAGATTTCCAAAACAGCATAAAAATATAGAAAATGAATATAATATGAACCTAAGGAGAGCTCCAAAATTTGGATCACTAAACTATTTGTTATGGTTTGACCTATGTGTGAGTTTTGCATATTTTAATCAGGCAAAAGAATTGTTCTCTTTTTCTTTATATTTTTTTTTCTAAATATTAGACTAAAATTAGGCTTCAATGGCTCAAGAAAAATGCTTGTACATTATATGGTTAAGAAATGGTAATTTTTGACATTTAAAGTAAAAGACTAGAAATCGATTTTAGGGGTTTTTGAAACCAAGTGAACAAAGTTTTGGAAATTGGCAAAAATATTAATGAATATGGAATTTTGGGAAATTTTAATCATTTTTTCCTTAAAAATAAATTTCAAAAGGGAACTAAAAGCTCAAGAATTTTTTGAAATTGAGTTCTGATAAATGTTTTAACATTTCAGCAAAATCAGCCATTAGAAAGGAATTTTTAGAAGGGACATTGTTGAGATTTATTGTGAAATAGCCTGATATTATTTCTAAATCTGGAAATCAAGTTTTGAAAATGTTAAAATTAATTTATGTAAAGGCATTTAGGAGCCTGAGAATGTTAGGTCAGGATTTTAGCCAATAGTGCAATTTAAAAAAAAAAATCACGTAGAAAAACAACGTGAACTGTGCCTGGTTGTTGTTTTTGTGAGATGGAAGTTATAATAATGAACTTGAATTAGGGGGCTTTGCCAAAACCAACTAAGGTTAACAACTGATGGATATAGGAAACCTTAGTACTTAAGAAGTTTCGAAAATTAATATATGCTCTTGTATTATGAATACAATATAACCATGGATATAGGAAACCTTAGTTCTTAAGAAGTTTCGAAAATTAATTTATGCTCTATTATTATGAATACAATATAACCACATGCGCAGTAGAATGTAGTTCAACACTCAGGGAAGGACTGTTGAGGTCGTAAAAGTTGTAAGTGCAGTTGTTTGTCTATAATATTATAGTATTAACTGTTATCACTACTTAGATCATATTGATGATTATGCTATGATATGTACAGGAAGTTTTGTATAATTTCACAAGAATATTGTTGGAAAGTAAAACAAACTTTATTATTCACTCAAATACTTTTACAAGAGAAAATTCTCAACTTCACTCTTCGAGTTCACTCACTCACTCACTCACTCATTAGAAGCATTCACTCACTCACTCACTCACTCATTAGAAGCTATGCTTCTTTCTCTCTTCTCTTCACTCTTAGAAGCTTTATTTCTTACTTGATGCTTAGAACTCAAATGGAGAGAGGTATTTATACTACATGAGAAACAATAAGAACCACACAAATAAACAATTACAAAAATCCTTAAACCACACATATTTTCTTCTACACACTTCTAATAATAATCAAATAATTCACATGTAAAAAACTAATATTTAACTAATACTAGAAGATTCTAGGTGGAAGGCTTCTTTAATTTGGACTTGGGCTTTTTTCTTTTATGAGTTTTGCACTTGGGCTAACTCCAACTTATTGGACCTCATGTTGATGGGCTTAAATATTTCTTATGGGCTTAAACAAGTTTATTTTCAACACTCCCCTCCTCTTAAACTTGTTTTATAATACCAAGTAAATTTTTTAATCTTGTAAAGTCTTCAAACTTGAGTGACTTGGTCAAAATATCAGCAATCTGATCATGTGATCTCACATACTCTAATTGTACTTCTTTGTTTGCAACACCTTCTCTTATGTAATAATAGCGAGTATCGATATGCTTGTTTAATCTCCATTTTTGCAACACCTTCTCTTATGTAATAATAGCGAGTATCGATATGCTTGTTTGCAACACCTCTATTTTTCATCTTGTATAGCCTCTTGGAAGTTCACCGGTTCACAATCAGCAAATAGGCAAAATAGAGTGAGGTTTTCAAGTCTATCAGTCACCTCATATAGATCTTCAAGACTTCTTGTATGTTCTTCATGCCTCTTAGTTAAGAAAGATGGAGGTGAGTCTTCATAAGTGGATGATGTCGGTGAGGAAGGTGGAGTAATAGCCTCTTGATGGACTTCTCTTGCTTGCTCTACTGGTGTTTTCATATCTTCAAATTGTGGAAAGAAATTGTAGTAATTTGTTTGAGAGCCAAAGTCCCATTCACCTTCTTTATCGAATATTACATCTCGACTGATGATTACTTTTCTATTGTTAGGATTGTATAACTTATATCCTTTAGAATTGGTGTCGTAGCCGATGAAAGTGAACTTTTCGCTTTTATCATCAAGGTTGGATCTATGTTCGTCTGGCACATACACATGGGCTATGCTTCCAAAGACTCTCAAGTGGGAGATCCCAGGCTTCCTTCCGCTCCATACTTCTTGTGGTGTCTTTTCCCACACACTTCTTGTTGGAGATCGATTGGACAAGTAAACTGCTCATACAATAGCTTCTGCCCATAACTCTTTGGGTAATCTCTTACTTTTCAGCATGCTTCGAGCTATGTTGAGGATGGTCCGGTTTTTCCTTTCTGCCACGCCATTTTGTTGAGGGGATCTTGGAGCAGTTAAAGGTCGTCGAATTCTATTTGCTCCACAGAATTCTTGGAACTCTTTTGAAGTGAATTCTCCTCCTCTATCAGATCTTATAGCTTTGTTCTGAAGACCGCTTTCCTTCTCTACAGCAGCCTTGAACTTCTTGAAAGTTTAAAGACTTCTGATTTTTGCTTCAAGAAATAAACCCAAGTCTTTCTTGAGAAATCATCAATAAAGAGTAAGAAGTAGTTACTCTTATCGAAAGAACTTGGTTTGATAGGATCGCACACATCTGTGTGCACAAGCTCTAGTGGCTTTCGGGCTCTTGAATTCGACTCTTTTGGAAAGCTTTTCCTGAATTGCTTCCCGAGTAAGCATCCTTCACAAATTTGATCAGGATGATTGATGCATGGCAAGCCTCTCACCATTTCTTTCTTGGACAATAGCTCTAGTCCTCCAAAGTTGAGATGTCCGAATCTCAAATGCCATAGCCATAATGAATCCTTGTAACATGCTTTTAGATATTTTGCCATATCATTTTGAATGTTCAATAAGAACATTCTATTTCTTGACATAGGCACCTTGGCAATCAAGTTCATATTGTTATCTCTTACAGAAAGACTATAATCTTTCAAGTGAATATCATAGCTTTTCTCTAAGAGTTGTCCCAAACTCAAGATGTTTGTTTTCATTGTGGGTACAAAATAAACATTTGAAATAAATTGATGCCCCCCAATTGTTAAGCGGATAAGAATTTTACCTTTTCTTTTTACCACTACTTTTGAATCATCACTGAAAGAAACACTCCCATTGATTGATTCATCAAGCTCTATAAACATTGATCGACGCCCACACATATGATTGCTAGCACTGGTGTCAAGATACCATGTGTTGTCTTGTCCTCCATTGTTGTCTTTATATGCTAGTAGCACGGTGCCAGTTTCTTCCCTTTTTTCTTCAACGTAATTGACTTTCTCTTTAATTCTGCTATTGGGTACTCTACACTCTCTAGCATAATGTCCAAACTTGTGACAATTGAAACATTCAACTTGAGACTTCTCAGGCCTTGAGTTCATTTCACCTCTACCACAACCTCTTGTAGAGCTTTCTCCTCTTTCGAAATTGTTGATATGATAATTGTGGTTGTTGGAATTCCAACCTAGTCCACGACCTCGACTTGTATCATGTCCTTGTCCTCAGGCTTGTCCTCTATCACGACCACGTTGACTTCTTTCGCTACATTGGCTATCTTCTTTCTCTATAAGTTGTGTCTTGAGAAGCTGCTCCTTAAAATTTGGCTTTTTCTTTTTCTTTTCCTCGTGAGCTTGTAAAGAACCCAAGAGTTGGTCTATTGTCATGGCTCCCAAATCTTTAGTTTCTTTGATGACAGTAACAATATTCTCAAAGTTTGGATCTAACGATCGAAGAATCTTTTCCGGAATCGTAATATTTTCAAGTTTCTCACCATTTCTCTTCATTTGATTCAAAATGGTTAAAACTCTATAAAAATAGTCAGAAACTGACTCAGTCTCTGTCATGTGTAATAAATCAAACTCTCCACTTAGAGTCTGAAGGCGGACCTTTTTGACATTTTCTTCTCCTTTGTATGAAATTTGAAATTTCTCCCATGCTTCGTTAGCAGAGGTTGCACTTGAGATTTTCTCAAATCCGTCGTCATCTAAGGCCTGGTAGATGAGGAAGAGAGCTTTTTTATCTCTCTTTCTTGAATCTTTTAAACTATCCTTATGTGTTGAAGATAGTGTTGCCTCATCTCTTGGCTCTTCGTAGCCTTTTTCTACTACTTCCCAAACATGATGTGCTCTAAGGAGGACTTTCATTTTGATAGTCCAATTATCAAAGTTATTACCTTGAAGTGATGGAACTTGAGGAGATGCTGAACTGCCGGTAGCCATATCTTTTAACAGAGTGAGTTTTTGGAACATTTGACTACACAGATAGATGCAAAAAGTAGAAAAACCTTAAGATTGACTTGTATATCAACAGGTCAAAGTCAACGGTCAAAGTCAACGCTTGGTCAATGGTCAATGCCGGTTAACAGTTGGTCAATGATTCTGATAGCTTAGTCAACGGCGTGGTCAAATGGCTCTGATGGCTTGGTCAACGGCTCTGATGGCTTGGTCAACAACTCTGACGGCTCGGTAAAACGACTCTGACTCGACTCAACTCAGTGAGTTGGCTGAGTTTGTGGCAGCAAACTTCTGACGACTCGTTCTGACTCGTTCGGACTCCGATTGAGCTGATTCTTATGGCAGTGTGTTCGTTTCGTCGAGTTCTTCGATTTGATATCTAATAGTAGTATGTTTAGAACAGATGACTAATACTCTCAATATCAAGAATTCTTTTCTGATGTGGAAGATCAGTCAAACCTGCAACCACAGAGCATACTTAGAATTTTAAGAGAACTCACAATCTTGTTCTGATATCACTTTGTTGGAAAGTAAAACAAACTTTATTATTCACTCAAATACTTTTACAAGAGAAAATTCTCAACTTCAATTTTCAAACTCACTCACTCACTCACTCACTAGAAGCTATTCTTCTTTCTCTCTTCTCTTCACTCTTAGAAACTTTGCTTCTTACTTGATGCTTAGAACTCAAATGGGGAGGGGTATTTATACTATATGAGAAACAATAAGAACCACACAAATAAACAATTATAAAAATCCTTAAACTACACATATTTTCTTCTACACAGTTCTAATAATAATCAAATAATTCACATATAAAAAGCTAATATCTAACTAACACTAGAAGATTCTAGGTGGAAGGCTTTTTTAATTTTGACTTAGGCTTTTTTCTTTTATGAGTTTTGCACTTGGGCTAACTCTAACTTATTGGGTCTCATGTTGATGAGCTTAAATATTTCTTATGGGCTTAAACAAGTTTATTTTCAATAAATACACGTAGAATATTACCAGTAAAAAGCTTGTAGTAAGCTATGCCAAAGCACTAGATTGTAGTTATATAAATAGAATATGATGATGAAGATACAGGGTCATTATGATGGACAGAATACAATACCAAAGTCATTGGATTCATTAGTACGTATAATATACGATGCCTAAGAGACTGGGTCATTAAATTATAAGTAATGCCTTGGAGCAAGGTCTCTAGTTCATTAATCATTGATATAGTCTCTTGTGAGAGTAATCCTACTGTGAGCCAGTTGGTTGGCAATATATGTGCTTTATTTATGCGCTATTTTTGGTAAATTGCCATACTTTATAAGCTTTGTTTTGTGTTAGAATATTTTAGTATAGTGTAAATTGATATTGGCTGAGGACTATGCCTGTTTTGAGAATATTATAGTGGGTTAGGTGATAAGTCATGATTGCTGAAATATTTCATTGGTAATTGTAGTGTATAATTTAAGTTGTTAAGTCTGTAAACTGTCTTACTAAGCTTAGTAGCTTATCAAGTGATATTGTCTTGTAGGTAAGGGGAAAGAGAAGATAAACAGTGAGCAGACCAAATTGTAGCTCTAAGCTTAGTAGCTTATCAAGTGATATTGTCTTGTAGGTAAGGGGAAAGAGAAGATAAACAGTGAGCAGACCAAATTGTAGCTCTGTAGTGTATATATGGCCAGACCGCGTAAGATTTTTTCTTGAAAGAAAATATTTTGTTTATAAATATGGCTCAAATTCTGAATATTTTGTGAACAATTTGCTAATGTAAATATTTTTACGATAACATTTTATAAAGTAAAGTTTTTGAAAAATCATATTTTTGAGTCTTTATAAGTAGCGTCTCCCTCTACTATTTCTATTCTAAAATTTGTGTTTTTAAGTCGCAGCGGACAGATGTTACAATAGGGTTAAATTTATCCCAAAAACATTTATTGTTTTTTGGCATATATACCAAACGACCTAATATATGTAAAATGTAAAACATGGTCTACCATGTCAGTTATCCCACACGTGTCATAATAGTCAAGTGTTCATTTTGGCTTATTAATAAACGGCTTCACTTTGTGTGTATTAAAAAAATGGGGTTATAGTTGGGTGTCAACCCTGTTGGAATTCTAATACTCAACAAGGTTTTGAATTAAAAAAATATAAGTACCCTAAATGAAAATGTTGGAATGCATATTTTCGTTAAAGAAATTAATTATCGTTTCTCTGCAAGAAAGAATTGGGCACCTTCACTACCTATAAGAGACAACAGTACTATGTTGGCACTCAATTATATATTAAACCCCTCTCTTGCTGTTCAAAGAAAGACCATTTTGAACAACAAAACAAAAAACAAAATAAGGGAAAGTATAAACCTAAGTGAAAATGATAAAGAGACCAAGAGAGAGAGAAAGTACCTATATATTAACATAATACCCACAAAAAGAAGGACAGAAATGCCGCTAACAATCGGTGAAAGCCTGAACAACAAAAGAAGTTTACTTCCAATTGGTTCTCTACATAGATGTGAGAGAGACAAATATTGTCCTTGATAGGCAACTAATATAGGAAAACTTCCCAATCCTGTTTGTAACACCCGGGTGAGGACATGTTAGAAGAACGAGACTGGGCGCGGGGGAAAGACCATATGCGAGGAAAGTATTGTCAAACTTCCCATCGAAAAGCAAATTTTCTCGAGTAAATGTCGAACATTGCTGACGATGATAACAATGGCTTCTGGAAATGTGATAAAAGAGACTTGGTTTCAACTTCCAAATATTGAATTAAAGAGAAAATGCGAGAAAGTATATATATATATATGTATGCGCGCGCGCGTGTGTCACAGTAAATGAATTTTGTAACAAAGAAGAGAACGATCAACTATCTGATTCGGTAAAATTTAACTCTAGCTAGGATGTTTATCGTGAAAAAAAAATATATATATATATATATATATTGTTGGAGCGATTCTCACCAGCTGTCCATATATCTCTAAACTGCTGATACTGCATCTACTAACTGTCCACGTATCCTCACTATTCTAGAGTACTTTTAACTTCAAGTTGGGTCGGAGAGGCCGGGGTGGCCACCTGTAAAGACTTTCTGATGCTTAAGTCAGATGTTTATCCCTGAGATTGAGTAGTAAAGATCAAGTTTTTCTCTCTGCTTATAAATTTTTATATATTTCTCTTTTTATACGTATCTGCCTCTCGTCCTCAAGGGGACGCATGGCTCATATATATAGTCCTAGAATTGAGAACCTCCTAGCTCTCAATCCCAAGACCGAGTACCTTTTTTCATCATGACTTAATCTAGAAATCACGGGCCATAATTACTGTAATTTCTCTTGCATCATCGTGACCTGTTTTCTGCTGTCCCCTATGACTAGAGCCTGGCGGGGGTGAGATTTTGATATGCCGCTATTCTGTCAGGACGGTTGCCCAATGCACATACCTACCCAGGATTGCATTAAATGTCCTGTTTGGGTTTGGAGCAGTGCGTTGCCTCCAGTGATCTTCTTGGCGGAAGACCCTCGAGGCTCCTGACCCCTAGCTGTCGAGGTAAGAATTAGACTGGGCTAAACTCGTCCAGGGTTTGAGATAGATTCGGCCTTGGCCTCCGACAGCCTATGGGCTCATATGGTATCACATACAACTCGTGTGGCTTTTAAGCAGTCTTTATGGACACGTGTCGGCCAGTGTTCCCCTTGTGACTTGTTCTGCCCCCGATTTCCCTATTTGATGGATTCGTATCCATCAAGTGGGGAAATCGTGCCTCAGGTCCGCCAATTCGGAGGGTACACATGGCTTATTATCGTCATTTTTTTCTAATTACTGAGACCGATGCACACTAACCCGCGTCACAATTTTTTTCAAATTTTGAAACTCTAGAGCTTCCATCTTCCTCTCACTGTTCTCCTCCAGGGGAGACTTTTTGGCTCCTCCTCTGTAAAAGCCACGCTTGTGCTCTTTCTTACTTTACCAAAATCTCCAAGTATTCCAACTTTCCCAAATCTTAGGGTTTTCGAATCTTCCTTTTCCTAGAACATTTGCTCTCTTTGATCGCATTCGAGATAATGGCCCCAAACTAGAGTCAGAAGCTCCATCCCATCGCGGATTCTGAGTTGGGCTCATTAAAGAGGCAGCTCTGCTTCCCCGGCAGGATTACCTTACAAAGGGTCAAAGGCCCGGTAGACTGGTACCTTCGCCCCTCTGCCCCCGAAGGCTCCATCGTCTTGGGGAGGAGACACTTGGAATGGTTGCAGTTTCCCCTTCCTCCCCTGATCTACCTGTTCCTTAGTCTGACAAAGATTCACCCAATGCAACTGAATGTCAATGGGGTCATGATCCTGATGGGGCTCTTTGCCCTATCGGTCCTCAATGTGCATATCGATCTGGAAATGGTCTTTTATGCCTACAAGCTCACCCTCATCCCTAAAAAGAGCTCTTACTCTACTTTCTACCTCCAGCCACTTCCGGGCATCACGGTTTTTAGATGTTGCAAAAATTGGACAAGCAATGGGATTCCAACTCCAGGCTGTACACCGTCGAAGGGGCGTGATGCTCTCCTTGGGTGAACAGAGAGCGTTTCCGAATTCCTCTATTTTTTCTGTAAGGTAAGTACTAAGTCATGATTTAAAGGTCTGCGTGCACTCTGTCCATCTTTACTCATGGTATTTTGATTTGCGCAGCCTCTATAGAGGAAAACAGGTTCGAGCCACAGCTGTCGGCGGGATGGCTCAAGGAGCAGGAGGTAGTCGTCGCCTTTGGGTCCTCCGAGGATTGTCGACACATCCAGGCCATTTTGAATCCTCAGGTGATGAACATGATGCCGAGGATTGTCTCATATCTCCACTTATTGCTGGACACATGGGTCATTACCAAGTACCTTCAGAGCCAGCTTGACGCCTCAGCTTTAAACCGGTTCTACCATGATGAGCAGAGTTGCATCACCATGGTGGGTCGTCAGATCACAGCCTCGAGCCAGCTGGCGAGTCCCAATGACCTGGTGGCGCCGACTAGTCATGAGCTCAAAGAGGCAGTGAAGCTCGTGACTGAGGAGTGTGCTAGGCTCTGACGAGAGGAAAATGCTACCTCCAAGAGGGTCAGGGGTGAGTTCATTGGTACTCTAGGGCTCCATCGATCAGTTCATGGCTGTGTTCTAATCATGTTGCTTGCTTTTACAAGTTCGGATGCAGGCCCTTTGGTAGACCCCTCTCCAATCAAAGGGGGTTATGTTGCCCATAGAGCCCGATCCAAGGTCCTCACTGGTCGGCATTTGGTGGTTTCTTCGGAGGACGAGGCCGGGGGTAGGGAGTTGTCACCCCAAGAATGTGCTCAGACGATGACTAGGAGGATCTGTTCATGTCTGGGAGTGAAACACCCGTGGCGCCTTCTCCGGAGGCAGACGGACCTGCAACTCTGGCGGCTCAGGCCATAAAGATTATATATGGCGAAAGGGCACCTTCGAGCCTGCTGGGGGAGCCTGCTACACCGACTTCCTCCACCTCTAGCTCTGGTTCGAAGGCGGGCATGGGGTCTTGGACTGCCCATTCTCGTGGGGAGATTGCCGAGCTTAGTGGAGGGGCTCCGAGGCTAAAGTCTCGGTTGTCTTCCCCTCCCCCAGTGCCTACGAAGTAGGGCCAGGAAGTTGACTCGTTCGACGGGAAGGAAAGCCTAGCAGGGAAGAGAGGAAGAACTGCCCCTTTTTCTGACAGTGATGATAATGGGGCTACCCTGACCCTTATGAGGATAAGGAGGTCTGCGCGCAGCAACCTGTTTGAGGGCATTGTCAAGACAAGACCAAAAAAACACAGCCAAGCGGGTCTCCAAGAGGGTTGGCTGTCGAAGTAGCAGTAGTCGCGGTGGCTTTTTCTACTGAGGATGCGCCACCCCCAGCTGTCCTTGAAGGCGTGCTTAGCAACGCCCTGCTTTCTACTGCCCCCACCTCTGCCACTTCGAGAGTGTTGAAAGAAGCTACTGGAGTGCATTCGGTTGGAGGAGAAAGTGTCCTCGCGATTGGTGGGATGGAGTCGCATTCAAACGCAGATAACACCCATGGAAAGGGTCCAACTACGGAGTTCGAGCTGGAGGCACTCTCTCTGGAGAATGTAGAGCTCGTTGCTGGCTGCAACATTGCGCAGGTTTGGCTCATCTAGCCATCACCTACATATTTTGGGCATCTTTGCTGAACATTGACTCCCCTTTCTCATTTTCTGTAGTTAGTTGTTGTCCAGTCCTTCTATTCTTCTCGTGTCGGTGAGCTGATAGGGCAGTTGAATGCCTGCACTGTGGCGGCCGAGCAGAGTGGGGCCATTCTTGCCACGATGAGGGCAGACTTCGACTTGTACTAGAGTCTAGACGAGGCTAGGGTCAGCAGTGCAGTGGCCCATGCTTTGAACATCGAGAGGGCTAGGTGTGAAGAGCTAGTCGCTAAGCTTGCCGAGTTAGAGGGGAAGGTCTGGTCTCTCAAAGCTGAGGTCTTCAGTCTGCGCTCGGAGGCCGAGGCTGCTAGGCTGGCCCAAGCCGAGCTCAAGGTCAAGGAGCAGGAGCTACAAAACATAGGGGCAGATATGGGTCTGGCTTTCATTGCTCGTGACAGAGCCATCAACGAGGCCAAGGAGGGAAGGAAAGCCGAGGCAAAAGCCAAGTTGGAAGCCCATTCTCTGCAGTGCAGACTCGACAAGTCTAACGAGGTAATCCAACATCTTTACCTAGACCATCGTAAACTGATGGAAACTCAAGTGGAGCTGTCTCACAGGCGCGATGAAGATCTCGCCGATATTAATACTCTTTTGATCGATTTGTCACAATGGTAAGCGGAGCTGAGGCTAGCGGCACAGAGAGATAGGCTAGCGGATGCAGAGAAGCTGAAGGTAAGGTACCAGAGGCAGGTGGATATCCTTTCTGCGGAGAGCTACAGGTCTGGCTGGGAGAATAGGGAGTTTGAAGGCCACGCGGAGGTGGTAACGCCAGACCAGTTCGATGAGCAGAAGGGTGTCGAGAGGGATCATTATTAAGTCAAGTACTACATGCCGTAGTTAGGGGATGAGATTAACATCGTGTACCCTGCTAATGTACTGAAGATGCTAGACGAAGAAAAAGATGGGTCTTCTGTATCTGCTTCTGTTGCTAGAGAGATTATCCCCACTTTTGGTCAGCTAGAACAAGCCACGGAGGTTTTGGGGGGTCGACCTGGCCCTGGGGCTTTAACTGGTGGAGGGTCAAGTGCAGTTATCTTGTCTAGCAATGATTCTGACCCCGGTATGCCATCCTCTGCCGAAGCTACTCCGAGTGCGAAGCCAGTATCGCTCCCCACACCGGAGGTAATTAGGGCTCCTCATTTTTTCGCGTATTTGTAAAGTGCTAACTGTGTCATACAAGGCTGACCCTTGTTGCGAGCACCTATTTAAATAATAAAAACGGCGTACTTTTCTCATGCTTATTCTTTTTTTTTTGTTTCTCGTATTTTTGGTCAAGGTCGGACATCATATACGATGCGATTCCATTGTTAGTGGTCCTGCAGACTTCTGGGTCTGGCCCAATCGTATATGATGTGGTGTTATTAGTGAATTCCCCCATGCTATGACTGACGAGATTAGCTCCAGGGATCGGGACGTGAGTTCTGGCTCGTCTGACTTTAAGGATCTATAATTTATGTTATGATTTGTCTTAGCAGAATTTGATCCACGCGTATGGCTAGACTTTTCCGATCCTAAATGGGAACACGCCAGGAATCAGTTCCAAGGATTAGTCGACAACTACTTGGACCTGTCGCTACAAAGGAAAAGGCTTGGGCTTGGACCTGTCGCTACAAAGGAAAAGGCCTGGGATTCGTCTAAAACTTGCTTCTTACAAATAGAGACACCGGGTCTGTGTCCCTGTCAACCATAGGTCCTGTAATTAAAGCAATAATAAATAGAATTTGGTTTTGATTTCTACTTTCGCGCTTTGTCTTGTCTAGGCCTACCTCCAACGGGTAGGCCTTGGCCCCGTCTACTTCCAGTCCATGCGAAGCTAAGGCGTTCTCTGGGGAGGGTCTGCTTCCAACAGGTAGATCCTGGCCCTACTTGCTTTTGGCTTACGCGTAGCTAAGGTGATCGCTGGGGAGGGTCTACTTCCAATAGGTAGACCCTGGCCCCATTTACCTTTGTCCTATACGTAGCTAAGGTACTCCCTAGGGAGGGTCTTATCACTCAGCTCATCTCCATCCCGCAGGTATCCCTTGAGGGTTGGCGGTAAGTTTTTGTTGCACTGCCTGTTACCCTTCGTATGTCCTCTCAGGTTGTCGGCGAGCGATGTGGTTCCTATAGTACGTTTTCTCGGGCCATCAGTAGGCATTTTATTATGCAATGTGATTCCCATAGTACAATCGTTATTGAGGTCTGCTGGCAAGCATTTTACTGCGCAGCTCATTCCTCTTCCTACGTTTTCTCGGGCCATCGGCAAGCATTTTATTGCGCGATGTGGTTCCCATAGTACAATTGTTATTGAGGTCTACTGGCAAGCATTTTATTTCTCAACTCATTCCTCTTCGTACATTTTCTCGGGCCATCGGTAAGCATTTTATTGCTCGATGTGGTTCCCATAGTACGATCATTATTAAGGTCTACTGGCACTGGGGGCAGACTCTTTTCCATAGCAATCCAATGGATAAGTCCATGTAGCAGATGCCCTGACCTGTTTTGGATTTAAGCTATTTAACAATACATGCATTTACATGTAACTCACATGTAGTATTTTTTTAAGTGTTAGGTATTCCACGTGTTAGGTAGGCTCTTTTTGGTCTTGAGTTCTTTCAGGACGTATGCACCATTGTCAAGCACCTTGATTACCTTGTATGGCCCGACCCAGTTAGAGTCTAGCTTCGAGGAGTTTCTTGTTCTGACCTTTAAGACCCAATCTCTAGTGTTAAACCGACGAGCACTAAACTTCTTTGCATAGTAAGACCTGACCTACTGGTGGTACGAGGCCAGATAGACCAGAGACATGTCCTGTGTTTCTTCCAGGAGGTCCGTGTTGTGGCTTAGCTGCTGCTCGTTCAGTGAGGCGTCTCTTACCCCTTCGGAGCATCAGGTCAGGAGGCCAATCTCAGTTGGGATCACAACCTCCAACCCGTAGACCATGGCGAATGATGTTCTCCCAGTTGACCTCCTTTCCGTGATCTGATGGGCCAACACGATGGCCAATAGCTCTTTTAACCACCTTCCTTTAGCCTCCTACAACTTCTTTTTTATATTGCTGAATATGGCCTTGTTCGTAGCTTCTACTTGGCCATTCCCTTGAGGGTAGTTTACAGACGAGAAGCTGAGCTTTATATCATACAACTCACACAGCTCCTTAAGCTTGGCGTTCTGGAACTACATGTCATGATCAGCGTGTATCTCTTTCGGGATTCTGTATTGGCAGATTATATTTTTCCAAATGAAGTTAATCGTGTCTGCTTTATTGACAGTCATGTAGGCTTCAACTTCTACCTATTTAGTGAAATAATCAGCGGCCAGCAAGACATACCTTCTTCCTTTTGGACTCCTGGAGAGCTCTCCGACGATGTCCAGACCCCACTTAGTGAGGGCCAAGGAGTTATGTTTGAATGGAGCTCTTCCGCAGGTTGGCATTTCAGGGGGACGAACCTCTGGCACTTATCATATTTCTTGACAAACTGGGCCGCCTCGGTCATCATTAGGGCCAAAAGTATCTAGCTATTAAGGCCTTGTAGGCAAGGCTACGCTCACCAGAGTGGTTGGCACACGCTCCCTCGTGGATTTCCTCCATCAGTTTTTGCTCCTCCATGGGGTCTATGCATCTCAGTATTGGACCCATTGTTGACCTTCTATACAGTTGGCCCCCCACCATCGAGTATTGGGCGACCTTCAGCCTGATTGACCTTGCTTTTTGGGGGTCTATGGGCAGGTTTCCCGACACTAGGTATTGGGTGATGATTCTCATCCAGCCTTCATCTTCAGAGTTAGTCACGATCACGTGGCGTGCAGGGGTCTCCAAAGGGTGTCTCATATTTTCACCCTCTAGTAGAAGCTCTGTGTGTTCGATCATCCCACTGATTGACGCGCTTCTAGCTAGCTCGTTGGCCTTTTGGTTCATCTCCCTAGGTATCTATTCAATATCGAAACTGCTAAAGCGGGCTTTTGCCCCCATTACCCTACAGAAGCACATGTGTAATCTTGGCTCTTTTACTTTGAAGTCTCCCCTGACTTGATCCACGATCAGCTACGAGTCGGTCTTTACCATAATGTTCTCTAACTCGAAGTGCAAAGCCAACTCAAGGCCTTACAGCATTGTCTCGTACTCCGCCTCATTTTTCGTCGCCTGGAAACCAAGCCTCAAAGCTTTATCTGCCTTGAGTCCTAATGGGGTCTGCAGGACTATCCCAATACCTAACCCCGAGGCGTTCGTGGATCCGTTAGTGCAGAGGGTCCGGGTTGAAGGGATGTGAGCCAAAGACGTCTGGAGTGGGTCGCGCGGCTCGTCGAAGGATTGGATTTCCACTAGGAAGTCTGCCATGACTTACCCTTTCTTCGCCACTCGAGGCCGGTACTCGATGTCATATATCCCCAGCTCAATGGCCCATTTGGTCAGTCGTCCCGAGAGGTCTGGTTTGGCTAAGATATGTCGGATGGGGAAATCTGTATACACTGTAATAGAGTGTGCTTCGAAGTACTGCCTTAGTCTTTTCTTAGCATTGACCAAAGCAAGAACCAGTTTCTTCGCCTACTGTATCGTCTCTCGGCGTCTAGGAGCATGCGGCTTATGTAAAACACCGACTTCTGCTTGTTGTCTTCCTCGACAAATAGTACGGCATTGATCACTACTTCAGATACTGCTAAATAAGCATACAAGCGCTGCCCTTGTGCTAGGGAAGCTAGGATAGGCGGGTGACTTAAATATAGTTTGAGCTCTGTCAGTGCTTGTCCTACTCCTCCCCCCAGACGACTATGGAGCTTTTCTTTATGCACTGGAAGAAAAGTTTACATCGGTTAGAAATTTTAGAGATGAACTGGCTGAGTGCGGCTATCTTTTCGGTTAAATGCCAGACCTCCCTAATGGTCGAGGATCTCTGTACATTTGCAATTGAGGACAATTTGGTCAGGTTGGCCTTAATGCCCCTACTTCTCACGATGTGCCCAAGGAACTGGCCAGAGGACACCTCGAATGCGCATTTCTTGGGGTTCAGATGCATTCGGTAGTACCTCAGAATCTAGAAACATGTATCTAGATGCCTCAAGTGGCCCGAAGCTTCTTTACTCTTTACCACCATGTCGTCGATGTAGACTTTCATCTTCCCAGCAGCTCGGCGAACATTTTGTTCATGAGCCTCTAGCAGGTCGCCCATGCGTTCTTTAAGCCAAAAGGCATATGTTTGTAATAATACAGACCCCTCTCCGTAATGAACGCCATATGGATCTGGTCTTCCTCATATAGAGAGATCTAGTTGTATCCAGAGTAGGCATCTAGGAAGCTCATCCTGCCGAATCGCACCGTCGCATTGACCATTTGATCGATCTTTGGTAGGGGGAAGCTATCTTTCCGGTAGGCCTTGTTCAAATTGGTAAAATCTATGCAGGTCTGGTCATCGCCATTTTTCTTCTTCATCACCACCCAGTTGGAGACCCAGCATAGGTATACACACTCTATGATAAAGCTGTTTTCTAGTAACATCTCGACCTCCTTGTTGATCGTCGTATTTTTCTCCAGAGTAAACCTTCGGGGTTTCTATCTGACTGGAGGAAAGTTGGGGTCCATGTTCAGTCGGTGGTAGGCGTGCACGGGGTCTATTCCGGTCATGTCATCATGGGACCACGCGAAGACATCACTATTCTGCTTAAGGAATTCCAACAGCTCACTCCTTTTCTCTTCGGGCAGCAGGGCCCCGATCAAGACCATTTTCCCTGGTCCTACTTCTTTCAAAGGGACCGCCACTAGTTCCTCGATCATGGTTTCTGGCCCATTAGACTCCTCTTCAATCCACTTTATGTACGTTGGTAGGCAGTGCTTTGATTGCTATCTGTCCCATGTCGAGATGTTCGTGCTCGCGTCGGTCCCCCTCAAAGCAGTCGCAAAATACTTCTTCGTGGAGGTTTGGTCTACTTTGATGTCTATAGTGTAGGTACCATCCTTCAACTGATATCTTAGGACCTGGTGGAGGGTGGAGGCGACCCCATGCATGGTGTGGATCCACCCTCTCCCCATGATGACGTTGAAGGGGGACTCGCAATCAATGACGACGAAGTCTACATCCAGGTACCTCTCCACAGCATAAACCTGCAGAGTTACAATGCCCAAGGGGTTGACCTTAGTGCTATTGAAGGCGAACAGTGGCTGACAAGTTGGCCTCGGTGCGCTCCGATTCAGGCCCATGTTCTAGAACATGCTGAGGAACAAGAGATCGATGCTACTCCCGCTATTGACTAGGACCCTTCCGACCAACGCGGAGTCAATCTGCAGCTTAATCACCAGGGGTTCATCATGAGGTAGGCGCACCGTGGCCAAGTCTTGCTGGGTAAAGTCGATGGGGTGGTCAGGGCATAGCTTTCTCTTGTCGTCAGGTGGTTTACAGAGTGCCCCATGTCCTTTAGGCACTTCACCATCTCTTCGGTTCTTTTCTTGCATTTTTCCTTGTCCTCTTAAATCTGGGTCGGCTCTGGTCTGCCTATGATCATTGGCACTATCCTCAGTGCCTGATCTCCCAACCTGGAGGCTTGGGTCTGCTTTCCCTTTTTGAGCCCAGCGGCACCCTCCTTGGACTAGCTTCTGCTCGTCCTCATGTACTGCTTCAACTTGTCGGCTTGGATCGCTATCATAACCTGCGCAAAAAGGCTATCATAGTTGATGACATCATACGCATGATCTTTGTGAAATCTGCAGTACTTGCTCCTATTCTTCATGTGCTCAGGAACACTGGACCTGGGTGGATCGGCGTATTGAGCTCGTACTTCGGTAGAGGTTCCTTAAACATCTTCCTCCTCTTGCCACTCTCTTGACTGCCTTGGGTTAGGGCTCCTTGCTCTGGAGCAACCCCTGGGCCGGCGCAGGCCTCTTCATTCTTTGCATGGCCGGGATTTGTGCCAGCGCTATTGTTACTGGTGGCTTTTCAGCACCCTAAAGACCTCTTCCGATATTGCCTGGACATCTACCATGTCATTTGGCAAATTCAAGAGCAGATAGTCTGACAGTATCGATCCTGGCTGTAGGCCCCTGATGAACGAGCTCGCGGCTTGGGCTAAATGGCATTATGCACTAAGGACATTACCTCTAGGAAACACGACATGTATTCCCTTGGAGACTCATTCGCAGATTGCTTCAACCGGTCGAGGTCTCGCATGGTTTTCTGCTGCTTTCAGACACCCACATATTGTTTTAAGAAAAGTTTGCAAAAATCTCCAAACCCATTTATGGACTTCTCTAGGATTTGTCGGAACCACAATAGGGATGCTCCCGCCAGGGTGGTGGAAAAGACTTTACAGCTCACAGCCTCATCCCTGGTCTCCAAGGCCATCTTCTACTGAAAATGGTATATATGGTCGATGGGGTCGGTCTTTCCCTAGAACGGTCTAAAGGTCAGGGTTGTGAAGTCCTTTGGCTTGGGCTCTAGCTAGATTCAATCAGGGAAGGCCATCCAGTTGATCCCTCATACGGTCTATTTTGCCAGAACATCGAGGGTCTGCTTGTGATGGGCCCTGAGCCTTTTACTCAGCTCCACCATCATCTCCTGTTTCCAGTTGGGAGGCGTACCTTCGGGGTACTCCTGGTGCCTTCAATCCGTCGCCGCTCTTGGCTAGAAAGGTCTTGTCTAACTTTTTCGTTCCCCCTATGCTCGCGATCTGGACAGAGCTGGGACTTCCCTTGGCGGTTGACCCCTATACTCCTACTGGACTTCCTCATTGAGGTCTTCCCTTCACTCGCTCCTGGCTTCGCTTGCCAATAGCCCTTCGAGGCGAGCGTTATCTCTACGAACTTCTGCGACTTTATTTTTTAGGCCCAGGACGGCTTCATAGCCTATTTTCATCTTTCTTTTTGCTTCTACTAAGGTGATAAGCATTTGGTCCAACTTTTGCTCTAGATTGGGTCGCGCTTCCCATGAGCTTCCTTCGGCATCGAGACGTGAGCTTCTTGTTATCATTCTCGAGGGTGCCATCCGATGTCGTATGGCTTTTTTATTCAGTAAGAGCACGGTCATGAGACTTTTACTCCTTCTCTCGTGCTCAGGCTTCCTACAAATGACGCCAAACTATTGGAGTGATTATCACTAGCTGTCCACATATCTCTGAACTGCTGATGTTGTATGTGCCAACTGTCCACATATCCTCGCTATCCTAGAGTGCTTTTGACTTCAAGTTGGGTTGGACAGGCTGGAATGGCTACGTACAAAGACTCTCTGATGCTTAAGTCAGATGTTTATCCTTGAGATTGAGTAGTAAAGATCAAGTTCTTATCTCTGCTTATAAATTTTTATATATTTCTCTTTTTATGCGTATTTGCCTCTCATCCTCAGGGGGACGCATGACTCATATATATAGTCCT